>PVJL010000814.1:0-330349 GCA_004026885.1 Lyroderma lyra
GGTGGCTCTTCTGCACATCCAAACACAGCAAAGGGGCAGTGCTTTGGCTGCTGGCAGTGGGGGGATAGTGTGGGGAGGGCGTGCTGGGCAGTCTGGAAGGATTAAAGCAACACTTAATTTGAAAGCATTTCCATCTCTATCACTGTCTTTTTAGCCACTCAATGACTGAAGGGACAGGAGCCCCTGGAGTGGTGGCAGTGAGTCAAGATGGGCGGAGTTCCAGCCAAGGGGAGGGAGCCGCTGTGTGCTGCCCTCTCCTGTTCTGGTACCACTTCCTCAAGTCAGAACTTGGCATGTGATAGTCCCGATTTCTGAAATAACTAAGGCAGGTGGCTGCAAAGATTCTAGAACCTTCTTTTCTCAAGTATGGGAACGGGAGACCAGCGCCCACCTTATCGGTTCTAATGCCCCTGCAAAGCGACACGCAGTCACTGTAGGGAGCCCTAGGCCACACTCCTAAGCGGTGGCTCTTCGCTGCTGCTCAGGGGATCAGGAGACAGCAAGTCCTACGTCTGTTTGCAGTTGGACCCCCAGAGACAACTGGGCACATTGTGCGTTGAGCCCAGTCATACACAGAAATGACTTCCAATTATTTTACTACTTCGCCTCACATGAAAATTCAGCTTGGGCCTGGTTTTCCCAGTGATTGATGTGTGTGTGGCACAGAAAATGCTACCGGCAGGAAGAGGCTCTGCTTAAAGGTGAAGTATGGGGCAGGGTGAGGCAGGGGAGGCTGAGTCAGCTCTGCCCCCTGCATCCAAAGCTCCTGCCTTTCCACGACGATACTGTGGACGTGCTGCAAAGAAATTAAATCCTGTGATAGAAAAAGTTTCCAAGGGGGAATATGATGGAGGCTGTATCTCTTGATGGCAAATCACAGCTTCAGGACAAAATATTGTCTTTACCAGGTTAAGTGTTTGTACCATGAATGGAATGTCAGAAGTCAATTCCTTACAGAACACGTTTGCGTCATGTGATTTGCAAATATCCTATCAGCTAACAGTAAGGTCCTGCCTGAAAAGTAGCTCCCCACATATCAGGGCATGGTGCCTGCTCAGGAGGCATTGTTTTCCTTTTTGTTTCCACTGGTGATTGTCAATGTGTTTGCAACGGATTTTTCTGACCTTGAAACTTGTTAATTTTTAGTTGCGCTTACATGCAATTCAGGGTTTGCTCAATGTTTAGTTTGTTTTGTTTGTTTTGTTTACTCCAGTTTTGGTAAACCTGTTTTAGGTGACAAACACCCAAAATAAGCTTGCAAAGATATCTTTGTTGTTGAAATTTCTGCTGAAAATAAATATATTTATCTGGCAGCTTGAACCTCTAGCTCCTAACCACTCCCTCCCACCACCACCAACTTTGTCTCATTGAGATTATCTACATAAAATGTGGCTTAAAAATAATAATATGAAGTGTTTTAGGAACACCGCTATTCTATTAAAGTCGGCTTGGGAGATTATACTTTTGAAAGAGTTTGATAAGCTAAAGTGCATTGAAAAACCAGAAGGGTGAAGGGTCTAGAACTCAATTTGGGTTGCAGTGGGGAGTGAGGATGTTGGTTCACAAAGAAGTTGAAGGTCTGTCATGGGGGTGTACCCTTTAGGCCTAATCTGTGTCTCTGCAGGATGTGGCAGCAAAACCACAGGGTCAATGTCAGAGGAATTCAGATTTCTAATCATTAGAGTCGTTCCAAAAAGGAATGGACTGCCTTGTAAGAGGGTGATCACATCAGTGAGGGAGTTCGAGGAAAACACTAGATGACCTCTCTCAGGAAGGTTAGAACAGGGCCTTTTCTTGTAATGCTGAGATGTGGCATTCACCATTAGGATCCCGAGGATTACACAGGGCCCCTGGGCTGGCTCAGAAGCAAATAAACAGGGAGGGAACTGTGATGAATACAGCAGGCCGGACACAGGAGACCTGAAACTGTCTCAGACAGACAGCCTGTCACCATCACTCTAGTCCTATAGGATCAGCGCCTCGAGGTTTGCAGGCTCCTCTGTGAGCCAAACACCTTTACTCTGCTCCACTCCCTGACTTGATTTCTTCACCTTTCTGGTCACATCTTTGAAGTCACTTTAGTTTATCAAGTATCTCCCCTGGCGGAGCCTGAAACATCTTCTCTAGCTTGGCGCCCACTGAATGCTCTGTGTTCTGACCCCAGGGGAGCAGACCCCACCAGGGGTCACCGGTAAAGTCACCCATTAAGAGAAGCTTCTTGAAAAACCTGATCCTGTCAGCTCCTTTTGGGCCGTGCTCACTCTGGTCCACAGCCCTGGTGCGGCAATCACTGCAAAGCCCATCAGCCTGCCAGGAGGTGTGAAAGGAAGCCCTGGGGTGTTTGTGAGTAAGACTTAGTCTGACCTGATGAACCATTTTAAACAGAACAGAAAACAACAGGACTGTCCCATTTCAAATGGTACATGTGGTCAGCCTAGTCTCACTGGGCTGAATTCAAGGTGTCAATAGGCTGACCAGACGTACCATTTGAAACGGGACAGTACTGTTGTTTTCTGTCCCGTTTAGGGGGGGGGGTGCGAGAGGAGGGGGCAAGCTAAATATATGGTGATGGAAAGAGAAGTCACATTAGGTGACAATGCACTGTAGAACTGTATGCCTGAAACCTATGTAATCCTTGCTAACAGATGTCACCCCAATAAGTCTAACAATAAAAATGAATATAAAAAATAAAATAAAATAAAATGGAATATGTAGTCAGCTCACTAAGACGAACTGCTTTGAGAAACTCCCACCACGCAAAGGCAGATGGTTGGCTCCTTGTGACCCCTCATCCACATGTTTGCTACTAATTTACCCTTCATTCATCAAAATACTATTTTCTAAGACATTTTTTGATGTCTAAGAAGCCTGATGAGTCTCTTGAGCCCTTTTTGCTTTGTACTAGGAACTTGTGTGTTCCCAGAACTGATACCAGGAGCTGCAGAGGCTCAAGTCTGGGCTTGCAGCCCTGGAGCCACAAGAACAGCCTTGCAAATAGTCCCCTGCCACAAACTGCAGGCCAATTGTGATTAGGCCAGGTGACAAGAGGGCAAGTCACTGTTCTTTACTCTTTTGGTCCTTCCTCTAGGAATGATGTACCTCCATTGGAAATTCAGTAAATCATACCATTCATTCACCCCCTCATTCAACAACTGTTTAATGAGCACTTGCTATGTCGCAGGCATGGTGCTGGTGCTAGACATCCAAATGTGAACCATGCTCAGTTCTTGCCCTTGAAGAACTCACATCCTAGTGCACAAGAGAAATACATAAAGAGAACATTCCACAAAGCAGCACTGATAGAATGCAGGGGATTATAGAGTTCAGAAAGGGCACCCAACCCATACTGGGATGGAAGAGAAGTACAGTCATGAGCCACTGCATGACAAAGGAATGTCCTGAGGAATCTGCTGTTAGGTGATTTTTGTCGTTGTGTGAACGTCACAGAGTGCACTTACATGCACCCAGGGGGCCTAGCCTACTACATACCTAGGCTGTGTGGTAGGGCCCATTGCCAGTCTATGTTAACTCCTTAAGAAGCTCAAGCTTTGCTCCTAAGCCTTGGAGTTCTTTCAGCAGCTGCTGGCTGGCCCCAGGCTCCAGTTCAGGCTGCTGTGGAGAATCCAGCCACTAGCTCCACAGTCCGGAGCTTCGCTGCAGCTGGAGGCCTTCCGGCTGGCTGAGGAGACACCGGGTTTCACATGCAGGTGTATTTCATGTGTAATTCAAGGCAAATTTGAAGAAAACTTATTTGATCCTTACCTACATAAATTAGAGATGATCATATATTCGGTGCAGCCTTCAAATTCCATCTTTCTTCATTTGCCTTGAATACTAACGGATTTTTAAAATCTTTTTCTGATGATGAAAAGAACTCCTTAGGGGGTTCCCTGGTGGTGTAGTGGCTAGGCTTCAGCGCTCTCAACACTGCATCCTGGGTTCGATTCCCAGCCGGGAACCCTCCCCCCCAAAAAAGAATTCCTTTATAGTGTAAGTTCTAGTTCACTAAAAAAAATGCAATAAGAAAAATAAAAATCACCTATAATATTACCCAAAGTAACCAATTAAACGTTCTGGGTGTTTGCCTCTGATTATATCTGATTAAGTCAAGCACTGCGTTGAAGTGTATGGGTGATTTAAGCCTCATGATAAATAATCTACAGAAGACTTTCTTCTCATGACTGGACCTCCTCATTCTGTACTTTCAGGAACAAAAAAATGCCTAAGCTAACCATGAATTCCTTCATTCAAATAATGGTCACCTCATTGGTGAGATCCAACCTCCAGAGGGACAGAACATTTAGGCAAGGTGGCCCGGTTTACAAATTTGAGTCCTCCCAAATCCACTTTGTTCTTGGCCTACAGGGCCTTTCGACCTCTCTTCCGTGGCTATTGACACCAGACTCAATTACGGGAAGAACATAACATCCCACTCCAGCTTAAAAACTCAAAATATTACCAACTTTTAAGATCTAGAAAAAAAGAACCCTGTTTTCTATCTCAAATTAAAGAGTCATGAGATTTTCTTCTGGTATATGAGGAAAGGCAGAAGGTAGAACTTTTTTTTTTCTAAAAGCTAAAAAGAAAACCAACCTCGCTATCTCCTTTCAAAGTGTGATAAAATGCTGCATGAACTTTCTTTTCAAAACAGGAATACTATCTTTCTCTGTACTATTGTGCTAATTTGCTCTGTGTGGTGGGGTCAAAATTTTAATAAGCTTTGCAAATACACTTTAAAGTTTAGCTTCAATCTTGTTTAAATTCTTCACTACTCAGAATTAAAGTGTCACTCAGATATATATCCTGAATAGCTCAGAATTAAATATCACTCAATCTATATCCTTCTTTAAAAGTGACGGAACTAACTGTGACCAAAGAGAAATAAAAAGCAGGGTGCTGTGTGACCCTCAACAGATTTATAACCTCTCTGAGCCAAAGTGGCTTCATTGCAAAATAGGGATAACAACAGTACTTACTTGTAGTAGGTTGCAAAAATGCCCACAGTCCTTCACTCCTGATAACCACACCCTTTGCAATGTGACTTTATGGCCCCTTCCATCAAGTGGTGATGTCAATTTCTCACGCATCTGAAACTTGTGACTTGCTTTGGACAATAAATGTGACAATGTGGCAATTTTAAGCCTGAGTCTTGAGAAGCCTTAGTTGTTTCCACTTTCTCTCAGAACCTGCCCAACCACCAGGTGAGAAAACAAGGCTAGTTTGCTCAGGAATGGAGCAGAGACAATTCATCCCAGTTGAGGCTATCCTAGACCAGTCAGCTCCTATCCAAACAGCATCTAACCACATACGTACGTAAGAATGAGCGCAGCCAAGGCCAGAAGCATTACTCAGCTGAGTCCAACCCAAATTATTGAGTAGCAGAATTGTGAACTAAACAGTGGTTATTGTTTTACACCATTGTTTTGCAGTAGTTTGTTATGCAGTAACTGCTAATTGATACACCATCTCATATAGGCTTATTGAGAAGTTTAAAAGTTTGATATTTGCAAATTACTTATAACTGTATCTGGTCCTGTGCAAACTCTAAATGTTTGTTTTTATAATCATCATCATTCATAACATTTTAAGATGCCTTCACAGTTCCACGTGTAATTGGATAGAACAAAAAGAAAATTCTCAAATATTGGCTTATATTTTTATATTTTGACTTGTACTTCAGCTCAGACCCAGCAGCGATCAGCAAATTAATGAATTTGTCTGCAGTGGTACTTTTGTTGTAAGACTAACAATACCCAGAGTGACTGGAATCTTTTGGCATATGAAAAACTATTTTTTGCTGAATGACAAAGCTTTAACCTCACATGTACTTACTCTTTTCCCAGGGAAATTATAATGGTACCAACTTTTTAAAAATAAGTATCATTTTGATTTGCTTAGACCCTCTGATTAGAAATGTATAGTGTTGAGACCAGACGTGTAATAAGCAAAATCTACACATTTCACTGTGCATGCTGGAAATCAGCTGAATCATCCAGGGTGAACTTGAATTGAATTTCAAGACTGAAAAATAGCTCTTGTTCTTAATGAGTTCTTAATATATATTTATATTTTAATGGAATTATTCATAAGGTTAGATTATAAAAATTACTATTTCTAAATGTAACTTTTCTAAAATTTGTTGGAAGTTATTTTCTATGATTACCTATGTAATTGAAAAATTTGAAGAGTAGAAATTGCACACCTGGGGTTGCATTTTCACAAATTTTAGAGACGGAGGCATTCTCTCTGCTTGTCTTTAGAAAGTGTGTAAGATTGCCGATGGCTGCTAGAATACATCTCATTTGCCAAGTCTTTCATTATATTTTTTTCCTATCATTATGAGTTAGTAAGGCAAACTTTACTTTATAAATAATAAGACTTTACAATGGTCTCATGGTTTTTGGTTTACAAGTTAAGTGTATATGTCATGTCATTGTCACTTTAATCCCCTTTACTTAAATTACCTAGAGGTAGACCAGACACATGAGAATAGTGAATATATCCATTTGTAAAGCAAATGAGAACCAGAATTGGCATACTGAAGGCCACCTCCTTGATAAGTGACATCACTAGGTTCAAACCAGATTTTCTGATTCCACTTGTTGGGCTCTTTTGCTAGTATGTCATCTGGATTTCCATATATTATCTGCCACTGAATGAAGAAAACATGTGGCCAAAGAACAGTCCTGTGTGTCTAACTTTGAATCTGGCTTTGCTGTGTATTAGCTATGTAACCTTGGACAAATTATTTAACCTTTCTGAACCATATGGAAGAGGGATGGCAATACTACGTACCTCGTGAAATTTTAGTTAAAATTAATCCATGTAAATTGCTTAGTACTCGAAGGGTTTAATAAATGTTCATTGTCATTACTATTTTGGTATTTGCACTGCTATTATTAGCCTGATAGTAAACTAATGTAGTTAGAGTCCCATTTAACATTTCAGGGTTTGAGATTGTTCTTAGAATTCTTGTGGGGATGCCAATGTCCCCCATTCTCTTGATTTGATCTTTGGCTAACTGTACAATTCTACCTCAAAGTGGAATGGACAAAGATGAGACTCAACGAAGATTGTGTTCACTATCTTTTGTAGTTGGGTCTATGGGAGTGTAGGAACAGTAAAGGAGTGATGCATAGATATTTTTCTCCCAGCTGCTACTGTTTAATTACATAAAATATTGTATTGATAGTGCAGATGTATTTGTGATAGAGAGGAATACAGGGTAAATTTAATCTATTTTTAGACTCCTCTCCAAAGCATATTGGGTTTGATAATAACCTATCATAATGCAACCAAAAGGTCAGTAGAAGTCTGTGAGGTGGGAATTTTCCATTGAAAATTGTTCTGTATTTTTAAGCAATAGAAGAAGATAGTACTTGAGTTTCATTGATCTCTACCTACGGCCCCCTTTCCTTCTATACTTCCACAGAAGTTAACTATTGCTGTGTATTCTCATCTTAAAAATTCCTCAGTTGCTTAGAGAATGTTCAACTAAAAACGTTTGTGAGTTCCTATAGACATGGGGGACGTGTGGGGGTGGGCAGGGTGGAGTGGCTCTGTGTGTCCTTTTCTCTTAGCCTAGAATACTCACCCCATTCCACAATCTAGCTAGTTTCACTTCATTCTTTAAGACTTATTTCAGTCATCACTTTCTCTAGAAGTCTTTTGGGACATCATCTCTGTCCCCTGTACTCTTCCTATCCCAGCTAGGGTTAGATCTCCCTCTTGATATTATCGTAATTCTTCCCACATTTTTCTACCTTGTTCCTCACATGATGTTAATTATCTGCTTGCATATGGAGTTCCTCAGTTCAGCTGTGTGACCTTTGAATGCAGCAACAGTGTGTCTTTCTTATTTACCTTTGTGACCTACTGCTAGCAGTGTGCCTAGTACAGAGTAAGTGTTGGATAAGTAATCATGAAGTGAATAAACTGAACTGTCAGACTCTTTCCTTGCCTACGCTGATTATTGACATTTTCCTTGGAGTACCATCTGTGAACTTGAATATCAACCCCACCTCTTTATTCTCTTTCCAAAGAGTATATTGTGAATTTCTAACTTATAGCTCATGTGAGTCACAAATTTTTCTAGTCTTCATTGCACCATTTCGATTATTGTTCCTAGGGAATAAAAAAAAAATATATATATATATATATATATATATATATGTGTGTGTGTGTGTGTGTGTGTGTGTGTGTATGTATGTATGTGTGTGTGTGTGTGTGTGTATAAAACAAAGGAATACACAGTGAAAACTATATGTATTGATAAACTTTATGTACATGTATTCATGTCATTAAATATAGACACATGTATTTGGGCTGTCTGGAAAGTATCCAGCCATGTAATATGAAAAATAGAGGCATTTATGGCTGGATACAGACAGACTTTGTATCTTGTGTATAATGTATACATATACATGTATACTGACATATGAATCTATGAGGTTGGACAATTATAATTTCACAAACTCATCCTAGAAAAAGTGCTACTTGCCTCAGTGCTGAATATCACTACAGTCACCTTTGAAGTACTCCCCTTGGGAAGCTGTGCACCAACGCCAGCGCCTAGTCCATGCTTCAAAGAAATTTTGGAACTCTTTCTCTGGAATGGCCAGCAGAACTGTCATCATCCCACAAATCTGACAATTATGTTTGCAAACTTGCTACCGTGCACTTACGTTGGCAGCACTGTACAGACAATTCAGTAAAGTGTCATAACCTTGCCAAGGTGTGACGACAGCTCTGATGGCCATTCCAGAAAAAGAGTTCCAAAACTGCTTTGAAGAATGGACTAGGCCCTGGTGTCAGTGCACAGCTTCCCAAGGGGAGTGCTTCGAAGGTGACCGTAGTGATACTCAGCAATGAGGTATGAAACACTTTCTAGGATGAGTTTGTGAAATTGTCTGACCTCATGTGTTACATATATGTATCAATTTCTCATCAATATTCTGAAACTGATGGCTATAGCCTTTGGTGTTTGAGAAAGTCCCTGTGCTCTTACTGAGTCTTTCTGTGAGCACTGCTTTGGTGTGATTGCTTCCCTTCCAGGGCCTAGGGTCTCTCAGAGATTTAGTTATGGAGGCATTCAGGACTTCTGAACCTCTAGTCTCAGCAAGAAACCTGCTAGGACATGTTACTTTTCCTTCTCAAGAAGAAAAAAAAAAAAAGAAAAAGAAAAACCTACAATCTCTGCTTCAAAGCGTATTCAAGGCCTTTTGCAGGAAAAAGACAAAGAAAGCTGGAGAGTTCTGCGCACTAGGCACTCACAGGGCTGCACGGCTGCGGTTCCAGCTGCATTTTCCAAGGGCAGCTGCCCTGTGGGGAGGAAGCACTAAGATCAGACCCACAGTGAGTGAGCTGGGGCACGGGTGGGAGCTCGCCTTTCTTAGCCAAGAGGGTCCATCAAACCTCATCAAGGTGTTTTCCTAATTCCAAGAACCATCTGTTCCAGATTTTAATTAGGCCATTTCCCCAGAAGGCAGACCCATTGCCGTCAGTTTCTGTTTGTTTAACCTTTGTATTCCCTTTTTACTATGTGTGTATTCACAGCACAGAAGCAAATGGTGGGCTCGTTACTAATGTTGAATTAAATCACATGAATGAAATTGTTCAATTTGAGAACTGTAGGAAGCAGGAAATGACATCGAACTGAAAAACATTTTTAAAAACTTCCTAGCTCTGCACTGTAGTTTTTAGAGACACAGAAGACAATGGATTGGTTAAGAGAAAAACTCTGAAAAGGACTGGACTGAAGATTGAATGCCAGGACTTCAACCTCATCAGAGGATTGCTAATTGTTCCAGAGATGAATCTAATCTTGTGGAATAATAACGCCGAGTCAATTTGAAGATTTGCATTTTTAATTTTTTTCTTTCAACCCCGAATCTTACGCTCCACTACCATCTCACAATAGAAATAATTGATGAAATGCACTTACTATTTTGAAGGAAATAATATTTCCTGAGATGGGATAGAGGCAGAAGAGCCAAATGAGAAAATGGAACAAACAAATTCAACTGCCTCTTCTATATGAATAGATTTTATGCAACTTGTTCACAAGATTCAGGATTTCAACCAGATCTCCCCCCACTCTGGTCAATGTTACCGTGATTCTACTGCTTGGAGAAGAGAAAGCACTTGGTATCTGGAGGAATACAGTGTTCTGCACCCTGTTTTCAATTCTGAATTGTTTTCCCACCCCCAGGCCCGGGTTGCCCCTTTAGGTGTGCCTGTGCGATTCGTTCCAGCTCTCTAACAATGGGTCTCTGCTCAGCTGCCTAGGTAGACCAGCACTTTAGTAGTCCAGCATCAGACACAGGGGAGATTCTGTAAACTTGTCAGCAGTCTGTCATCATCATGCTCTTACTTGCAATTCCAGACCTGAAGATGTGTCTTTGTTGGTCATTCTTGATGTGTTGATGAATGTTGTATCTCTCTAGAAACTTTCCAAGACTCTCTGAAATCACAAGACACAGGACCTCAAGACACCTTTTTCAAATACATTTCTTTTCATTTTATAAGCCCTTGAGTATTTCCAGGAAAATATTATCCATATGTTTCTGTTTTGCGTCCACTTACCTCATCCTACTGTTTAGCAAGAAAAATTGGTATTATCCAAGAAGTCTCATAATCCTTTTTCCCTTTCCATCGGCGGAAAGGATGGCCACAGTCTTAACCAAGTTCAAGTCTGGCTGGAGACTCAAAGCCACAGGCATTTAACTTTGTAAATACTATTTTCCTCTTCCTAATCAAAGAAGCCAGGCTGGGGACCCAAGGAAGGCAGAACCATTTTAATAGCAGAATGAACAAAGCAGAAGTACCCAAATAAATTAACCATCACACAATTTATATTCTGTTGACAATTTTTTCTTGAGTACTTAAAATGTTCTTATTCTCTAACCCCAAAATTCTACTTCTAGGCAATTGTCCTGAGGGCATGGTCAGAAATACACCAATGAATTAATGAGCATCATAACATCATTTGTCGTAGTGGAAAATTTTTATTTATCTGAAACTAAATATTCAAAAATATGTTATAGGTAAAACAAATTATGGTATGTCTATAACATGAAACACTCTGCAGCAATTAATAAACATTTAGTAAAAAGGTATTGGGTGATACAGGAAAATGTTAATAATATCATAAGTAATCAGTTAAGTTACACAAAAGTGGCATGAAAGTTATTTAAAAGTTAATGAGAGAGAACAAACCGATGAAGTGTGCCTTCCATTGCCATGGGTAGGATATTTATTCCAAAGAGAATTTAACCCATGTCTCAAGAGTGTAGACAAAGCTCTACAGAGAAGGATGGAGGCTGTGGTCTTTGAGTAGGAAAGTATGTTGATTCTCATTGAAAAACTGAAGGCCCAGAACTGGAAGGGGCCAGAGGGATGAGAGTTCTAGTAGGGAGCTGAAGCTCAGGATCTTGTTGATCTGCAACTCCCAGGAGGAGGAGTGAGGTGACAAGAGTGACTCATGGGGGCCCTCAAGCATGACAATTAGTGCTATGGTTTATCATTATCTCTCCTTTTTCTTCTACTGGAAAATTCCCACTAAGGTAAAAACACACTCTGGTATTGTTGTCAGCTTAGAACAATCTTCCTTAACCCCATATTTCTTCTCACTTATTTCCTCATTTCTGAAAGTTTGCCCTTAGTGGGCTTCTCCACCGCCTTGGTTTTGTGGACTCTTCATCCATTGCTATCGGCGTTGGCCTCACCACGGTGGTATAGAGAGTAGGGGACTGCTCTGATCACTGTCACCCAGGATGTCCCCTCCCCTTTTCCTCTCTTTATGGCTCAACACCTCTCTGCCTCATTCAAGGCCGTCAACCAATCATGTCCTCCAGAAACATCCCTAGCACCTGGGACACTTGGCACAGTCTACATACAATCTCAGTAAGCAGTTATTGATCAAATGAATGAGTAAATGAATATTCACATGACTGGAAATTGCTCCCAAAATGGAGTAAGCAAGACAGCTATCCTTACTACTCAGAAAAAGCAGAACTATCTTCTGCAGGGTGGGCAGGCCCCTTGTAGTACAGGCTTCCCCACTAGGTGAGTGGTCTAGGAACCCATTTGCATCACTGTACCAGCTGGCATTATTGTGAGGGGCTGTGTTTGGCTTCAGTGAATTTTTTTTGGAGACTCTTTAATGCATTTGCCCATTTCATAATGGGTGATTTACGTGAACAATGTGTGACGTGCCAATGCACTTGCCCACATCATGCTGAGTGTTTCAGCAGTTTTTGGTCCAAAGCGGCATGACCCCCATGTCCCACCCTCCCTATTCACCCAATCTCACGCTAAGCAACTTCTTTGTTTGTTTGTTTCCCCACATGAAAAAGTCCTCAAAGGGAAACATTTTGCTGATGTGAAGAGGGGAAACAAAAAACAGCAGAAGCGCTAAAAGGCATCAAAATTGACTAGTTCAAAACTGCTTTGAGCCGTGGAAAAAGTGTCTTGATAGGTGTATTGCATCCAATGGAGAGTACTTTGAAGGTGACTGAAGTTTAAACATGTAAGAATAAATACACAATTTTTTATAAATAAATTCCACTTTGGGGGGTTTCCCTTGGTACTATTGCTCAGAAAATGCAAGGGAAAATTGAGAACTACAACAGATGGAGATATGCAGACTGGCAGGGTATTGTTAGTGACTTAAAAATATGTCAACATACTGAGTTCAAAACCTCAGTGCTTTGGAAAATGCTGTTGGACCTTGCACTGCCACAGTGGTTAGGATGTTGGCTTTCACCTGAACTGCAGCAAGATCTCTCTTTCTGCTCTCTCACTGTTGCCCCTTTCATTTCTTACATGTATAATAATCACCCCCCAGTAAACTCCAAAGCCACATGCCAATGGGAAGCCCATGGCAAAGAGAGGCAAGTTTCACGCCAGAGCCGTGGAGGAACTACTCCAAATCAACTCAGGTTTGTAGGTTCACCGGAGGCACAGTGCTCTAATTGGCTCTAACATCCAGATGGTAAGAACAGCCACCTCAACTAAATTGAATATTTTCTGCTTCAGCAAGAAACTTATTGATGGAAGAGAGGGGGAGGGATTGATATTTGGGACCAAAAACAAAACCAATTCAATTTTTGTAGGAAAACAATTTTTTTTTGTAATAAAATCTTAAATCCTTCCTTCAAAGAAAAGAAATAGAAGGAGATTTTCTGCTCCTAAATGAGAAAAAGTTGTTCTCCAAATAAAATATTCCTCTACCATCTCGATGAGACCTGGGCTGGTCTTTAGTGTTCATGAAATATCTTACCACCCAGATAATATTTGATTTCCGAAGGACAAAGCTACTTAAACAAAAATGTGCTTCCCAATACTGAGCAGGACTTCCTTGCAGTGCAGACAGAGGCAAGTCTCAAGGATACGTATTTCTGTTCCCAGGGCGTCATAGCACGTGTTCGATCTAAGACATCCGAGGAAGCCAGTTTACCTAATTAGGCACCATGACCCTCTGGAGACCAGGAAATGGGGAGACGGCCACCAAGGCAAGGAGAGTGAGAACTGCTCGCTCTTCACTCCATGTATTCATTCTTTCCCCCATCAAATACTGACAATACCTGCTAAGAGAGTGAAAGAAAATGGACCAAGAACTATGGGAGATTCCAGATGAACTGAGACACAGTTTCTGCCTTCAAGGTACTTACTATCTAAGTACAGAAGAGAAAAAAATATGCATAGACAGCTCTAAGACCACATGGAGAAAAGTCAAAGACAGTAACAGGTAGATGTTATGAAAGTCTAGAAAAGATAGTACGTAGTGAGGTAGGAAATGGCTAAAAGGATGTGAGTCTGAAAATTCTTTGTGGAAGAGGTGACATCTGTAAGGGAACTTGCAAGGTGGGTGGGGTTTGGTCAAAAAGATAAGAGACCAAAAGGGAATTTCTTTGAGGTGGAGGGACCCACACACTCATCAGCAGAGAAACATCTCCCTGAGCGGGTGGCAGGGCAAATGGGGGAAATGGGCTTGATCTGTTCTGAAAAGAACAGAGAAGAAGCTGTAGTCAAAGGCACGCTTCTCTGATCCATGATCAGTTGTGTTATCAGCATTGATTCACAATATACAGACAAAGACTTTATATAAGACCCCGCAGATCAGTTCAGCAAAACATAGCCCAAGGAGACAAACCAGTAAATACAGCAGTCCCCCCTTATCTGTGCAGGACCTCCAGTGGGTGCCTTGAAAAGGCAGATTGTATCAAATCCTATATATGCTATGTTTTTTTCTATACATACATACCTATGATAAAGTTTAATTGATAAATCAGGCAATTGCAAAGACAGAAGATCTGTTCTTACCACAGATCTTAGCAATCTCAGTAGATGATTTTTTTTTTCTTTATTAAGTCAAGAACTTTCACCTTTTCTTTAAAGGAAGCACTTTATGACTTCACTTTATGAATTGCCAGCAAGACTGCTTTTGCACTTTGGGGTCGTTGAGTAAAATAAGGGTGACTGACAAGCACAGCAATGCCATGAGTGTCAGTCAGATTGTGGAGGTGGCTAAGTGGCTATGGGGCCGGGAGCGTCTACAGCAGATAGACACTGGACAAAAGGATGATTCACATCTTAGGAGAGAAGGAGGTAGATAATGTGAGAGTTTATCATGTTATTCCAAATGGTGTGCAAAGTAAAACTTATGAATTGTTTATTTCTGGAATTTTTTTATTTCTCAGAAGGCAAAATCGTGGATAAAGGGAGACTACTCTACACTGAAGAGGTTTGCATTCCAGGTTCAGAAATGCCTCAAACTGGGTGTGGGCTCATGGCAAATTTATTGTTTCTTTCCTCTGTGACATTTTTTTTTGTTTTCTTTTGGAGTGACCTCTCTGGCTTCTCCTGAATAATGAATGAGATCAACTAAAATTCAACTTGGGGCCGTCCTGGAGACTTTAGAGGCAGAAATTCATAATGGCTAAGAGCATGGGCTTTTGAAGTCAGTTTGTCCATATTTTAATTATAACTCCGCCTCCTACTCACTTTGTAAGCTTAGACAAATGATTTAACTTTTCTAAGCCCATTTCCTCAACTCTACAAGTAGGGATAATAACAGTATATACTTCATGGGATTGATGTTTTAAGATTAAATAAGAACATTTGTATAAAGACTTTAATCCAATTTGGACACCTAGTAAGTTAGCTGTATTATGAATAAGTGATGCTGCATTAGATACTATTATAGGCAGAAAAAGCCTTGTGATGAGGGTACTTAACTGACTTAGGAGATCTAAGACACCAAGGCATCATTTGATGATTTAGAATATAGAATAAACCAGCATAAAATAAATCAAAACCTGTTAGCCTGAGCTTTGCAATTGAGTGAAGAGCAGGGAGAGATGACATTTAGAGATGAACTAGAAAATACCATGGAACTAGAAAATTTTTAAATAGAATCCATGTTCATTCTCTCTCTCTCTCTCTCTCTCTCTCTCTCTCTCTCTCTCTCTCTCTTTCTCTCTCCAATCTGCAAAGTGGTTCCTTCCTGTGTTGATGTTTGGGCCATAAAAGGACTCTCCACTCATTCCACTCATCACCGGAAGCAGCACTTTCAGCATCGCCAATCAAATTCCATTATTTATGTCTTTCAAATAAAATCAGAAACTGCCAGGACTCATTTCCCTTAAGGTTTCTCCCATGTTTTGTTTTGTTTTGTGTTGTTCTGTTTTGTTTTTCATCCAAGGTGTCCACTGAATAAGTAGGTAGACTATGCATGTACTGGGCTCTCAGAAAGTAAACTTCCAAGCCTTTTGTACCTCTCCAAACCTGGGTCACTATGGCAATATTCTATTTCATTGGAATTTTAACACCTTGATTTAAAACAAGAATTTAAGCAACTCCACACAGGATATTTTAGAACCTATAAAAGTCTCACCCAACCCTCTCCTTGAAGTTCACGTTCTCTTGCCTATGGGACTGGGATAAAATATACAGTTTATCCAGGAAGGGTCATGCCAAATGGTGATTATAGCACTTTGTTTAAAAAGCAGATATCTTATTACTTACTACCCTCACCTTTGGTCCAGCTTAATGCCATAATTACTCTCTTAAATTTCCCTTTATTTAACATCATCCATGCTGTCTTCTTTTGTTACCATTATTTAACTAACTAAACAGACTAAATACAATACTGAGGGCTAAAGGAGGCATAAATCTAACTTGTGGAAACCTGCTTTTAATTTAGGAGTGTGGGGCCAGTTGCCTAGAAATTGCCACATTTTAAAGAAAATGATTTTTCCTTCTTTATGTCAAGAGATGGCTGATCTAATTAAATTTGACTTAATCTAATAATAATGAGTCACATTAATGCTGTCTTCAGAATTAACATTTGGGTCCCAAATCCAAACTTTAATCATTAGATGTGTATTCTTGCTAGTCAACCCCCACTTCCAAAAACACACACACACACACACACACACACACACACACACACACACACACAAAATAAATAAAATAAAATAAAAAAATAAACTAAATTCTCAAGTTCCCATAAGAACTTTTCTCCTCTCTCATAGAGACTTGTTAGAAGGCATGAAGATGAACAGAAACAAAATTACATTGGCCACCAAGTAGACCACTACAACTTATTTTTGTTTTAACAAGGTATGAAATTTTAAAAAAAGAAACTACTGGGAAATGATGAAGCTTTATAAATGTAAGCTTCTAGAGGGTAAGTGGTGTGATTAACTTTTTCATGTCTAGTGCTTCAGAAAGTATCACACACAAAGCTGTTGCTCAGTAATGAGCGCTGAATGGATGTGAACTTCAACCTTGAAAATATTAAGCTAAAAGTGACATTAGCCCAAGAGGGAAGATTCTTTTCTATTATGCATAGCAGATGCTCAAGAAATACTGAATGAATGAATGAATTACTGACTCTGAAGCTGACCTGGTACCCATGATGGGTTGCTGTATCTATTTTAGTTCACATGGAATCTTCAGGCCAGTGAGAAATTATGGTGATGGAGATGCTGAACAAGTAATCAAGCAAAACATTACTCCTACTCAAGGTAATACCTACGGGACCCAAGCAAATAACAATTTTATAATTTTTGCCATTAAGCTCAAGAATTCTGCCCAGTTTGACTGTTGAGAAATGCAATTAGAAGACTAGATTTCCTACCCTTTTCTGATAAGAGTAAGAAATGGAAGGCAGTGTATAGATAACTGAAGAAATATCAGTGCATTTTTTTAAATTTCCACTTTAAAAATGTCAGATGACTTTATAATAGACTATAAATGGTTGATCTATTCCCTGATCCAGGGCAAATTAGAAGGAAAGAACATGACTTTCTCTGGGAAGTTTTTGTAGCTCTGGTTCATGTAGAAAACTATGCTCTTGTTTATCTAGAATAAAGCATATTCTTCTTCATGTTAATCTCTCTCTCTCTCTCTCTCTCTCTCTCTCTCTCTCTCTCTCACACACACACACACACACACACACACACACAAAGGAGATGAAGGTTTCAGCTATAAGAGCCAAGAGCACAGCTCCCAAAAGATGTTTGGTTTTCACATGTTGATTTGACCAATCAGAAGCAATAAACATCTCTCATTGGAGACATCAAAGTGAAAAGCCTGTACCTCAAATCTCAGTATTATTCCCCTAAGTCTGAAAGACACCACCTTGACTTGGGTGGAATGATATTGCCTAGAGGAGCTGGAAGTGCTTTGAAAAGAAACAAAATTCAGAATCTTTCTAGATTTAAGCAGAGAATAACGACCACCATCACCACAAACATCACAGAATTCAACGATTCATACAGCAATGTGGTCACTAGAATTTCGACTCCTCAATAGCAACGCTGACTTTGTTTTTGGAAACTGGAGTTTAATAACACTAGTCTTTCTTCAAGTTTTCAAATAATTTTATAAAGATAAAAGTTGACTAGCATGTGGAATATATACATATTCCACCACATAGTTACATGGATTTGTGTGCAAAGACATGCGTACCGGGAAAGAAGGCTAATCATGCTGGCCTCTAAAATGAAGCTGTGTCTGGGGAGAAACACAATAGACATTGAACTGAACACATCAAAACTGTTTAATGGTTTTCTGACGTGCCTTCAGGCAGTGGAGAATACCATGTCCAATTGGAAGTGCAGGGAGAATTCTGAAGCAGTCAAAAAAGGAATGAATCCTGCTCTTTCTCTTTTTCTTTTTGAACTCTATAATATAATTTTTCAACATTGTCCTTTTGAAGTCTGATATTCAGATGAAAATTCCTTGAGGACTGTGAGGCACTGGAATGCATGACAGAGGAGGGCACAAAATGTCCTTTCATGCTGGTCTTTAAGAGGAGGGTGGATGACAGAAAGTTAGCATCCACTCCACCCTCTGATTCCAACATCCTAGGAAAATGAATTTTAACTCTGTCTGACTAGCATGAGTAGAGGAAAACATAACAAAAACCAACATTTACTTCCTAATTATTTATACTCTCACCCCACAATATTATAAGTGAGCTCCTTAGAAGCTGAGACACTCTTTTTCCTGTTTTGGTTCTCTAATTCTTCTCTACACACAAGCATTTGCAAGAGTGCTGAATTTTCTTGTTCCTCTATCCTGTTGGTGTGCTCATCCACAAATCCCCTTACCTCAGAGCAGGGCTGCATCCACTTTCCCTCTGGGCAGCTGGGTGACCACAAACGCCAGTCTGCATCCTCCTGAACTCACTGATGGTCCGTCCACTCCATTGCGTCCCTTTATTCAGCTCTGTTTCTCAGTTCCCATCAGGACTATGCCACATCTTCTCTATTTTCCTCAAGTTTTCTGGAGTTAAAGTTTACTTCCATGGAGTAGTGGAACCACGCCTTAACTTGAGGTCCTACATCTCCTCACTTCTGGGTGGGACACCATATCCTTGATCCCCCTCCATTCTCACCCAGGCCATGGCCCCTTGCTTTGGGGTCAAACTGGTCTCTGAAGGTGAGCTCAACAGCTTCTGTCCCTCTGTCTACAAACTTCCCCACCTCCACAGCAGGCCTGGGCTGCTTCCAGTACCAGAAAATGAGGCATGTCTCCTCATGTTCAAGGTCATAAAACACCCAGACAAGACTGACCAGACATACCATTTTAAATGGCTGACAGAAAATAACAGTGCTATCCCGTTTCAAATAGTACGTCTGGTCAGCCTACTGACACCTTGAATTTAGCCCAGTGAGACTAGGCTGACCATTTGAAATGGGACAGTAGCATCATTTTTTGTCCTATTTAAAACAGTACATCTGGTCAGCCTACCCTGAACCCTAGTCCCCAGTACTCCTACTGGACTTGCTCAACCTACCTCTCTTCCATAGTTTCCATTTCCCCCTCTTCTCCCTCTTTCCAACTCCCCTAGTTTCCCCACAGCATATATAATGTTCAAATCAATCTTATCTAATTCTCTCAAAAAATAGCAAGTTCCATTGACTTTACTGCACTTTCTTTATAGCAACCCCCTTCTTAACTAAGCTTCATGAAGGAGGGTTCTGCCTTTCCTGTCTGTTTTTTGACATTTCTTGCTCACTCATCAATCTACTTTGTCCTATTCACTGTCTCACATCCTCACAAGGGTACCCGTTTTCCTAAGGACATGAGGGACCTTTATAATAATGACTTCTCATTTTACTAAACATCTACCTCATTTGACACCACTGACCTCTCTCCCTGCTTCTTGAAATGCTTTTCTGAGTCCCCATCCTATGGTCCCCACTTCCTGACTTTGTTTCTTCTTAGTCTCCTCTGTGGCTTCTTCTTTCTCCTTATTCCTTTAAATGGAGATTGATCCACGGTCCTATCTTCACTCTATTTCTTCCTTGGCTGGGTTCCCCTAATCTCATTGATTTGGGATTTGGAATCATTCACATATAAAGAATGGGCAATTCCACATTTCTTTGCTACATCTTACCCCTCCCTCCCCAGATCAGTCTCCTATACACAACTGCCTTGTGATATTTTCCTTCCAGTATTGATTAGCATGTCAAAACTTCCCCTCAATTTGTACTTTCTCTATATGTTCTGTCTCCAGTGGTGGCGGCATCTTCCCTGGTTGTGCTACCCAACTGCAGGTAAACTGCATTCTTCACTCTTCATTTCACTCACATTGTGTCACCACTGCATGCTTTCATTCACTTAAATCCATTTCAAATCTACTCCTACTCTTGACAACCAATATCCCAGCTTAGGTCCACATCACCTCCCTTGAGGATTAGTGCAATAGGCTTCAAATGCATCTCCTGTACCCAGTGTTGTCCTCCTGAAATACATCCATGACACCCCATCAGGAAGATTCATGACTAAAATCTGACCCATCATTCACTTCCCTATTACCTACAAGACAAAGTTCAAATTTTTCAGCTAGCTATACAGAGAAATAGAACATAATATTTCCAATCAGGAGAAGCTGAAACAAACTATCATTGAGAATGACAACACTTGTTTGGTAAAAAACCTGATGTGTCAGCCCAAGTCTACTGGAAATTATAATAACATTATTTGCATATGTGCTTGTCTCTAAAATGAGATTGTCTTAAGGAAGAAAACTGTCCCTGGGTACCTGGAAAATAATGAGAATTTAATAAATGTTTGTTTAAGTGGGCATGAAGAGGTCCTTCTGAATTTACTAAGGTTCTCTGGAATTTTCTCTTAGAAATCAGTAGGAAGAAGTAGCAGGTAGATTTTTGTGGCAACGGGATGAAAGGGAATCTATGATAGGAGGAAGTGACAAAGGGTAGTAGGTGTCTGGCTCCATGTGACTGATTTCAAGATTGAGATGCCCCTGATTAGAATAATGGGCTTAACTACACTAAAGGAAGGAGAGGTAGAGATGCAAACAAAAAGCTGTTTCTGACCTGCACTCACTTAACCCTGCGCTGATAATGACAGGATGCACTTTGGAATCTCTCTATCTCGTGTGTGTGTGTGTGTGTGTGTGTGTGTGTGTGTGTGTGTTGTCCAGAAAGTATCCAGCCATGTAATATGAAAAACAGAGTCATTTATGGCTGGATTTTTATATACATATGAGGGTTGTCCAGAGAAAATCCATCCATGATGCCTCTATTTTTTATATCACATGGCTGGATAATTTCCAGACCGTTCTTGTATATATACTTGACCTGATATGTCAAGGTTTTTGCCATAGAGGTGTTAGTATTTGGGGGACAAGATTAAGCCCAAGAAGTGTCTGTATTCAAGGAATGATGATGAGCTGCCTTGTAATGGGGTCCTCCAACATAATCTAAAGAACCTTTCTTTCCTCAGCAGGGAGATACTTCTCCAATCTCTTCATAACACTTCTGGAGGACCGGAAGATACCGTCTCTATCTCAACCTATACTTAGGCTCTGAAAGGTCACAAAGATCAGCAGCTTTGTCCCTAAAAGGAAGCCCCAAGTCTTGTATCACATTAATGGCATTTTCCTGCTTATCTAAATGCAGAGCCTCCCCAGGAATTCTGTCCTTTTTTCTTCTTCTTCAATCCATGTGAATATTATCTGTGAAGTTAAAATTGTAGACAAATCTCAAGCATCATTTTTATTACTATTTCCAAAAACTTTCTGTGCTCATAGGCAAACAAAAATCAACCTTTTTTGAACCTAACTACTTTTAAGAAAAGAAAAAAAATTTTGTTATTATTCTCCTTGTCTATTGATTGAATGTTTATTGTTTTTTCCTGCTCTAGAACCCTCATTTTCTGATCATTAATGAAATTCTCAAAGGAATTCTCTGGTATTGCCCACAAGAACAAATTACTGTGGTTCATTAGGAAATCATACTGTGTAAAGAAAGCTGACTGGATTATCGAAATATTATCCAGAACCTCCAACATATGACATTTAAAATGATGAGTACACAGATGAGTGTTCATGCTATGATGAAACTCCTGCCTTCAGAGTATCTAATTTCAAAAGAAAACAAAGAAAACAATTATTTGCATGAAATATCCCTTCATCTTTTTTGTTTCCCTGTTTATTTTGTTGGTTTTTTGCACTCTAATAGTTTTCTCATTTACTTTCATCTATGGTGAGGAGTTATGTATTCATTGCTCATTCTTTTTATCTTGATTCCACCCAGTCATGACAGATTTCTAAGTCGGAGGTGAAGTTCAAGGAAATCTCAGATGGAAAATTAAGGAGTTGGAGAAGAATCTTCATTTCACTGTTGGGGGATATCATCTGCTCCTTTTATCTTATTACAATGTAATTAAAAAGAATCCGATGATCGTAACTCCACGTAATTGTCAGTGAGAGTAGAAACTTCGGTAACCACTTCAGAGGGTAATTTGGCAGTGTATGAAAAATTTAAATGCACTGCCCTTTGACCCAAGAAAAATTACGGGAATGTGTCTAGAAGTATATTCATCAATCACAACATTATTGCTTAAAACAGAAAATCTGGAAACAACCTAAAGATGGTATCAGTCAAAAAAAGAACGAAGGAATTCTAGGCAGTCATTAAAAGTAATGGCATTGTTATGTGAAGATTCTTAGAGTGTAAGAGGAAAAAAGGTTATAGAAACGATATATAGTAAAAATTCCCTTTTGTTAAATGTGTATGCATGTTAAATGTGTAGGCTATTCAAAATGTTAACAGTAGTTCTCACTGGGAAGTAGAATGTTACATATTTTTGAAAAATATCCTTCCGTGCTGTCTGAATATTTTATCACAAGCATATATCATTTCTCATTGGGAGAAATACAGAACCTTGCAAAGTCCATGACAGGACATGTCTCCCATCCCCAGAGGGAGTTGCAGCGACAGGCGAGCTTCTCCTGAATGTGCTTGCACAGAACACGCTTGGTCAGCTGTCTTCTTTCTGTCAAACAGTTGGGATCCACACAGGCCACTCTGGTGTACCCGCTCTGCAAGAGAAGAGTGTCACCATCTTTGGGTCAATGCCAGAGAGGACGTGAGGAACCCAGGCTCCGGAAATGGCAGTGCCTGCCCTGCAGGTCACAAAACACCCACATGAGATCAAGGTCATGGGCCAACCCAAAACATGACTTAAAAAGCTGAATTCCACTCCAGGCTAGAGAGGCCATAAGAAACACTGGGGAAAAGGTTGGTCTGTTTCCTGTTTGCTCCGGCCTCGCCCACCAGCTCTGACACTGGCTCCCAAACATGCTTAAGTGCAAACCCTCTCCATCAGGGATGGACAACACAGGGTTTACTGGTATGCTCAATAGTGCTTTCAAAACAAAACAAAACTTGATTTAAAATAATAAATCTTCTAGGATGTTGATAATGAAGGAGATATATTACTAGATCTTACCTAATTTTGGAATCTTAAAAGTAATTCTTCACATGTGGGACTAGTTATTTTATAATAAATAAATGATTTGAGCTATTTCTCCTTAGACTCCATAACAAGCTTTTTCGGTTTGGGGTTTGTTTTAACAACAGTAGCATGACACAATTCCCTCAGATTTCCCAGCCAGCAGGGAGTCGCTGACTAACAGCCCAGATGCAGCAGCACACCACCTCTAGACACGCCACTCATTCCCAGGGCTTTGGTTTCCTCATCTTTGTAGATCATCGCTAATGTCCATTCCTTCCAGGGGTGTAATTCTCAGATCCTTTGCTTCCAGTCACCTTAGCAAAATGGAAAGAGTAGCATTTCAAGATTCTAGACCCAGGAGACCTTCAACAAAAATCAAAGTTGGTGCCCAAAAGAGCGTTGTGGGAGAAACCAACCTTCTCATTATTGGTGTTAAAAAGAGCTCTAACATCTACTGAGCACATACCACATACCCGGGTTGTAGCTAGTGCTTTATATGTGTGATGCATTGAGTCCAATCACAATTCTGTATAATTAGGATAATTATGCCCATTTATGAGGAGAGAAAACTGAAGCCTAATGCTCATTCAGCTGTAAGTCATGGGACCAGAACAGGAACGCAAGTCTAACCCCATACCTGAGCTCTTGGCTGTCTAAACTACAATGCTTCTCAGTCACTCTACTGAGCAGGAAATCAAGTCTGAGAGGTGTAAGTAATTTTCCCAGAGTTGCATGGCTAATAAGTAGCAGAGTGAGAATTTGAGAACAGATTTGTCTGACACCAAAACACATGATCCTTCAACTACACGTGGTGCTTCCCCAGATTCTGGCACTGAAGGAAGATTGTTGGTTTTCTTAGCAGTGCTGCTGATTGATCTCCACTTGGAGAATTAGTAACTGGGTCCAGCCTTCAACCCAAAATATGGCTGAGAAAAAAAAATATGGGGCCATGTGACCAATAAACCACAGTAACCAAGAGTTTTAGACAAAGTGTTAAGGATCTTAGGGTGCATGTTGTAACTTCCATGGTATTTTTTTTTAAATTTGTTTTGCTATTTTAAATTCCTCTTTATGTTGCTGACTTCACCAGGGTCCATGCCAACAAGTAGGGAAGAAATTACTGGGCCAGGAGTCAGCAAAGGGTTCCAGGCCTGAATACAAATCTGAAGTAAGAAATTCTTTTTAGCTTATCTGCTTTTGCTGGAAGACCTTCTCGTTTTCCTACCTACTTTGTGAAAATCAACTCTTAGGCACCTTGGCCAGCCTAGGAGTACCAGTGATACCACATTACATTGACACCCCAAATTGCAATGGCACCAAGTGTTCGCATGTGGGTTTGTCAGACCTCATCTCCAAGTCTCTCTAGTTTTCTCTGTGGTGCCTTGTGCGTCAGATTCGCAGCTAGTCACTGGGGCCTTTGGCCTCCCTGTGCCTTTCCTCTTGTCTTCTGAGGGTTGACACTCACTGCTCATCTTCACTGGAGGAGAGAGCATCACTCCCACTAGGAAGACACCTCTCTTGAGAGCAGAAAGGTCTGCTCCCAGGCTGCTTGGTGGAGAGGTCCAGAGAATGGCTCACTTTCCAATATCTTGCTACCCCTGTCACCAGGGCTCCCAGGGCCTTGTGCTCAGCATCTACCTAGGCTCTCAAGAAAACAGTTCCTTTAGCTGCTGCCCCCCACCCCTGCCTGAGTGAAGGGTGGGAGCCCTGCCGTCCACCTCCAATATCATTTCTCTTCCCATCTCTTGTGCAGTCTACATGGAGCAAGTTTGACTTCCTTCTGCAGACACAAAACAAATGCCCCATCCTGCTTATCCAGGAAAATGGTGAGGGCGCATATGGGCAGCAGATTTTGAGATGGCTCCCAGGAATCTCTCTCCTGGTACTTGTGCCCTTGGGTCATCTCCTGCTGAGTGAAGGCCAGACTCAATGACTTGCTTCTAATGAAGAGAATATGACAAAAGTGATGGATGGCACTACTGTGCGGGGGTTATGCTATGGGCTGAATGTTTCTTATACTGCAATGTATAAACCTCCCAAAATATATATATTGGATTCAAATGCCCAATGCGATGGCGTTTGGAAGTGGAGCCTATGGGAGGTTATTAGGTTATTGGGATCAGCGCCCTTATAAAGAGGCCTGAGAGAGATCCCTTGTCCCTTCCACCATGTGAAGACACAGTGAGAGGATGGCCATCTAGGAGGAAGTGGGCTCTCACTGCCGGCAACTTGATCTTGGACGTTTAGTCAACAGAACTGTGAGAAATAAATGTCTGTTGTTCATAAATACTCTGACCACAAGTACCATTTTAAATGCGACAGAAAACAATGGTACTACCTTCTTTCAAAAGGTACATCTGGTCAGCCTACTGACACCTTGAATTTAGCCTAGTGAGACAAAGCTGACCGTATGTACCATTTAAAACAGGACATGACCGCTGTTTTCTGTCCTGTTTCAAATGGTACGTCTGGTCAACCTATTCATAAGCCACCTAGCCTACGGTATTTTGTTACAACAGCCCACACAGACTAAGACAGGTTACAAAAGACTGACTTCCACCTTCTCTTACTGTCACTGGACCAGTCTGATGAAGCCAGCCACCTTGTTATGAGCTGCCCCAGAGAGAGGCCAAGTGGCGAGGACCTGAGAAAAGCCTCCAGCCGACAGCTCACGAGGGACTAAATCCTGCCCACAACCACATGAGACAGCTCGGAAGCAGAACTTGCCCCACTGAGCCTTGAGATGACTGCAGCCTCTGGAGACGACCCAGCTAAACCTCACCTGAATTCCTGAGCCACTGATCTGTGACAGAATAACTTTTTTGCCTTAAGACCCTAAGTTTCGGGGTAATTTCTTACTTAACAATGTATAACTAAGACAAAGCAGAAAGAAAAGGTCTCAGACCCATTAGACTTAGTTTTCTAGTCCAGTCCCCTTGGAAAAATCCCAACTCCATGTGGCTGACTGAGCTGTCAGGAGAGGGGATTTCCCACTCCAAGGCATTAAGTGTAACCAAGTCAATGGGGGAGCTGCTAGTGTTTCCATCCAGCGATCTGCAATGGAGGTCTGAAGCCAGGACTGAGAGGGAGCAGGTTGTGTGATAAGCAAGCCTGGTGTCCCCTCCCTCCAAGATTTTTACCTTCCAGAAAGCACTTGACAAGGACCTTGTTTTAACATCACAAAGAAGCTTCAAGTTGAAGGTGAACATGGAGCTCTCTTGATCCACTTAATTACGTGCCAAGTCCTAACACAAACCAATTGAATATGTTTTGAGAGTTTATGCCAGGAATTTTTGCAGTATCCGATACAGAGCAAGCACACAATTACACTTGCTGGCTAATGTAATAGGAGCAGTGGTAGTAGCAGAAGTAATAATAATAATTATTATAGACATTTATTCTGTGCTTCCTTTTTTACTAGGTACTAAGTGATTTAGATTCTTTTTCTTATTAATCATCACAACTACCCTATGAGGTATGCATTACTATTCTAATTTTGCAAATGGAAAAAACTAAACACAGTATTAATTAGAGTAGCTTTCTCAAGGTCACACTGAGCCTATAGAGCAAAAATAAAACACAGATTCTATTTCCAGCCTGACTAATCAGTGTTCTCGTCATGCATTCTGGCCAGCGGTGGGGGGATCATGGAAAGAAAAATCCTGTTCTGGGTAGGCTGGCCAGATGCACCCTTTTAAATGGGACAGAAAAGAATGGCACTGTCCTGTTTCTAATAGTACGTAAGGTCAGCCTACTGACACCACGAATTTAGCCTAGTGAGACTAGGCTGACCACACGTACCCTGTGAAATAGGACAGTACCATTCTTTTTTGTCCCTTTAAAATGGGACACCTGGTCAGGATAGTTCTGGGGACCTCCCAGAACAACATAAAAGCTGAACCTGCTTAAGTCCTGGTGGTCTGGCTCTTACCCACTTGGATAACTTCTTACAGAGCTTGCTAATGATCTCCTTGCCTGCCTCACTCCTCCAACGTGCTGCTGTGTTTCTGCAGGTCTTTTGCCTTTTAAATAGATTCTGTCTGGTGTGCTTCAAAGGAGGGTTCCTCATGCTCCTCCAGCCCCACCGGGCGTTAGGCTCTTGAGATAAGTGGACCAGGTTCCTGGCTGAGAAATCTCAATTACTTCACGTGCTATCTACACTACTTTCCCATGTCTGATATATCTCGAAACACATTTAGGAAACTGAAAAACAAAAATACCTTCTTGAGATAAGGACGATTTCCGAAGGAGGCTAAAAATAAAGTATACTCATGATCTTCATAGGCCTTCATGTCAGCCTGACCGGCATGAATTTTGTCTGCAAAACACTGGCTTTTTTGGATGTCAGGCAAGAGGGAACTCTAATCTCTAAGTCTCTACTTACTCATTTATCACTGCACTGGCCAATACGGTGGGCACTAGCCACTTGAAATGTGCTGTGGGTGTGAAATACACACTAGACTCAAAGATTAGGTATAAAAACATGTAAAACAACATCATTACTATATCATCATGAACTACTTATTTTTAATATATTTTGTTAAGCCTTTTCATATCGATTATATGAAAAATTATAATATTTTAGATACATTGCATTCAATAAAGCCCATTATTTAAATTTTGTTTGTTTGTTTCTTTGTTTTTTTGAGTAGTTCCCTGGCTGGGAATCGAACCCAGGTCACAGCATTGAGAACACCGAAGCCTAGCCACTACACCACCAGGGAACTCCCCTCACTCTTTACAAATTTTAATAATACAATCATGATCTAGATTAGCCCGGCGGTCCTCCTACAAAATGATCCTGGCCAGGAAGGAAGCTCACTGGGGCCCAGCGACATGCTAGGCTCCTCTGCAAAGACCAACAGGTCGCTCCATACAGAGGGACCTGGGACCAGGGCAGAAGATTCAGAGACTGTGGCCATATTTAATCTCCTGAATTCTTTCTGAATTCACTACCAAGTTCATTATTTGTTTGTTACCCTCTAGGCAGAAGGAATTAAAAAAAAAAAATCTCCAGTGAAGAAATAGATCAAAGGCAGCTGAACTTGGTCAGTGGCATGCAGGATAAATATTATTTCACGGCTCAAACAAATCTTCTGGCTGCTCAGGCAAGGCATGTTGATAAGGGACTTTCATGTCTCTCTTCTCCACTCCCCATTCCCCCAACCCTAGTGACCTCTTCTTTGTAGTTCTCTAAAGGGCCCCTTAAGATATTTTAATATCAGAAAGCCAAGGCAATCATCAGGGCTGTGCAGGAAGACTTCAGATTCCAGGCAGAGACGAGATGAGGTTCGCGTTCCCCGCCTGCCAACCACCAGGAGGGTCAGATGTTCAGCGTGTTGCTTTATTGGAGAGCCATTTCTGTTCTGCGCTTGAGTCTACATTACCATCCGCTGTATAATTTTTCTGACCCTATTACCTCCACGGAGACAATTTTAGTGCAATTTTTAAAGTGCCTTGTGAAAAATGGAAGCTTGGAGCAGCCACCAGCAGCCTGGTGACAGCCAGTGCTGATAGAATCCTGAGTACTCTGAGCTGAGGGGCCCTGAATGAGCAAGTTAGCGGATTCCCCAGTTTGTGACAATAAAAACAGGTTGCATTTATGGTACAGTTGTGACGTGCCAGGCATTGCTTCTAATTTGATTCTCACAGCAGCCCTGTTGGGCATTCCCTACTGTTCTTCAATTTTTACTGATGAGAACATATGTAAGACACCCAAGGACACACAGCCGCTAAGTGGCAGAGTCTGAAATCAAAATCAAGTCTGTGTGAACCCCAAGCATCACCTCTGAACCCCTAAGTTACAGAGACCTCATAGCCAAGTCTCTTATGCTGTGTTCCTACACTTTCAGTTAAATGGCCAAACTCTAAGGACTTTCTGACTCTCTTAGGAGAGGAAGTTTTCCAAACAGACCCCGCTGCTTTTAGAGTTTCTGTTGTCATCACACATCTCTACTAATTTGTAATTATTTGGAGGTTGTTATGCAGACAATCCAAGGCTGCTGCTACAGTTGTTCTCTATACAGCTGTGGCAGGTATAGTCCTGCCCACTGTGATGTTATGCAGTACACAACCTAGACAACAGGACAAGGGCCTGGCATAAAGAAGGTCAGATGACCCCTAATTCACTAACCACTCACTCCTATCCTCCCATCTCATTCCTGATGAATATAGAACAATGTACTAAGTGTCCCATAGCATCAACTTAAATATTCTGGGCTTCTTCTCAACTTATTTAAGATAATTCACTTAACCCCCACATGATCTGTGGTTTGCTTCTCGAATTTTTCTTTAGGTGAAGCAGTCAGAACCACCAACTCATCACAGAGGAGCTGCTTCTGCCACTACACTTGTAAGAGAGTCTGTGAAACTTATAAAATAAAGTTCACCTACAAGGTCATAGGACTTGCATTTTAACATAAAAATTCCTAAACCTACATATACAATTAAGATTTGCTCAGAACATATGTGAGAATCCTTCAATAACTACTTTTAGAGACTGACTCATCTTTTTGTTATGTAGCAAAAAAGAGTGATTAAAAAAAAAAACCCTTTCTTTTCAAAAAATCTGAGGTTATATTTGATTTGGGGAAAAGGTTGTCAAGAAAGATATTGGAGTTTTATCTACTTAAAAAAATGAGATAGTAAAATAATGATACTGTTTTTCTGTGTTAGCTTATAAACAGGCTCATGAAAAATCCCACAGGTATCTTAAAATATATTCTGAGGGGTGGCATCATCTTGAAATAAATATGATTATTATACAGAAAAATAGTCATCGGGCCTACAAAAGTAAGATTTAAAAGAAATATTTATTTTGAGTCACATGTGTCAGGAGAGAGGTAACGCACAGGGCTTGGTGCTCTGGTCCTGATTGTGTGCTAAAGAATCCAAGGTAAAAATAAATGAAAATAACTACCCCAAAATGCTAACTTGAACTCTGTGGCTTGGCATAAAATTTAGGACTTATGTTTAAAAACTTATTTTTAAAAGAAAAGTAATTCAGAGGAGGAGAAACCACTGAACCAGTAGTTCCTCTGCCAACTTTTGCTCCTGGCAACCAAATGTTCCATGACCTACGAGTGCCAAGCAGCAGCCTCGGGCTGCCTCTGAGCTCACGCACGCTCGCACACAGTTGCTCAGAGTATTACTTATTACGGATAGAGACCAGATAGTTTATGTAGCTGCCATAAATTGGCTTCTGAACCCCAGACCTAGGCAGAGGGCTTCCACAGCCATACCACACTGAAAGGGTGAGGTACAGTGCCATGGGCACACCACAGGCAGGAGCCTGGCAACATGTGTTCACAGCAAGGCCCTGGCTCCCCACAGGAATATGCCTCACAGAGTATGCCCAGTTCTCCTGTCCCAACGTACCGATGAGATAAGCCACCCTACTTTCCCAGGGGCCGAGAAAGAGAGAGAAAAAAAGGCCCACAGTGTCACAGTTTTGGAGAACCCTCCACTGGGTTGGAAATATTGGGGATGCTTCCCTCTGACTATTAACTATCAGGTGGGTTAAGAGCATAGGAGACTAGAGTTTATGCTCTCCCCCACTTGCTGACTTTTCCTGCCAACCCCCCCAAAGACATGCCTATTGCAGGGTAAATTTCATTTAATGTTTGTTAGTTTTTACAGCTTTATCTTGAGGTGTCTGTTTCTCTGCAAAATGAGCTTCTTAGACATGGCTTTCCCCGAGTTTCCTCCCAGTTATGGAATCTGAAAACAACTTGTTGTTTGACTACAGTCATTTATACAATAGCCTGGAGTTTGAATAAATTAAACTTTATCCCCTAAGCCAGTTGGTAAACACAGCCTAGTGACCCCCTCCCTCCACAATGACAGCAAAGTGATACCTGAGACACTGAAGAAAACACTGTTCTCTCCTGATATGGTCATCTCTGGGTGCCAGGACTGATTTGGGAGACAATCTTCAGTATATTTAGAAACAGAAGGAAGTATTCAGAGAGAGAATAGGAAGAAAACTTGTGAATACAAGGGGAAAGGAGATAAAGGAAAGGAAAAAAGCAAAACTAAAAAGCAAGCGATCGAAATAACACAGAAAAAGCAGTGATTTAATAGAAAGGTAGCCCCACCAGGTTAAGACTTATAATAAGCATTAATATGGTCCAGGTTGGGCAATGTCAAAACTTAACATTTTCCCAGCACCAACTTATTGTGCTTTTTAAAAATTAAAATCCTTACAGAAGAAATGTGCTTGAGTATTACAGGCAAATAAGCATGAGTGTACAGTATTGATTAAAAATATAAAAATGAACTATGGGTAAGATGACCAGACGTCCCATTTTAAGTGAGACAGAAAACAATGGTACTGTCCTGTTTCAAATGGTACGTCTGGTCAGCCTACTGACATCTTGAATGTAACCCAGTGAGACTAGGCTGACCAGACGTACCACTTGAAATGGGTCAGTACTCTTGTTTTCTGTCCCATTTAAAACAGGATGTTTGATCAGCCAAGAAGGGACACCTCACTAAAAGCATTAATCCACACCTGTGTTTCCCAAGCTGGTCCAGGGGATAATTAGCAATGTCTGGAGACATTTTGGGTTGTCAAAACTGGAGTGCTATGCTCCTGGAATCTACTGGGGAGAGGGCAGGGATGCTGCTCAACATCCAACAATGCGCAGGGCAGCCCCCAACAAAAAATTATCCAGAGTTCCCTGATGGTGTAGTGGCTTAAGGCTTCGGCGCTGGCGCTGTCAGCGCTGTGACCTGGGTTCGATTCCCAGTCAGGGAGCTACCCACATACCAAAAAGCAAAAAAAAAAAAAAAAAAAAAAAAAATTATCCAGCCCCAAATGTCAATAGTGCTGAGGTTGTGAAACCGTGGTCTAGACTGGGGCAGAACAAATGAAAGATGCAGCATAATCCTGGTGGTGTTTTAGGCTTCTCACTGCCATCATTAGCAATATTTATGCCAGGGGCTCCTGAAGATAAGAGCTCCCTGGGAAGTCTGTCCGATGGGACTTCCACATGCAGGGTCAGCCCTCCGAAATGCTGGTGGATCCCCCCAGGGACAATACAAAACCCACTAGGTAATTGCATCCCCTGAGTTTACAAGCTCGGAAACACTTCAGCCTTAAAGATGCAGATATGTGATAACTGTTCTCTGAAACAATTTCCCTATAGAAAGAAGAAGCTAAAGACAGTTGAATAAAGACATCAGGAATGACCTGACCACACAAGTCTGACCACACGAGCCTATCTGGCAAGTTTTTGAGTCCAAAGCAACTGCCCTTTGCCTTATAGGAAAGTTGGAAAAACCTCCAAGTACATATTAAATTCCCTTCACCAAAAGGTTAGATAAAACTGGTGATCCAGGACAGCAGGCCCTAGATAGAAAAGATTAGTTACCAATGGGAGAATGGAAAGTTCTGGATACACTTGATGTTATTTTAAGATCTAAAAGGAACTGGAAGCATGTTAGGCCTTGGATAAGGAAGGGTCCACATTCCCCAGTGAGACCTTTCTGCTGCCACCCAGCTTCTTTCTTGGACTCTCCAGTTTCAGCGGGTGTCCCTGTGCTTCCTTCTCTGCCTGCCGTCACCTACCTCAGATGACAAGGGCACCCAGCGGCCCCCTGCCGTGCATCGGGCAGAGCTTCCCAATCGCCCACCCACTGCAGAGATGAGAGCTGAGTTTAGACGGACTCCACCACCTTAGCAAAGAAGCTTCGCGTGGGAGTGCCACCTACTGGCCACAGGGAAAAGGGACAAAAACCAATCAATTCCAAGGTGAGCAGGGGTGAGTGATTCTTTTCATAACTCCAAATTCTGGTCAGAGGCACGTGCTAAGATGCCTCTCTTAAGCCCACGTTTGACATAGCTCGTTCTACTTTCACTTCAAAAATCATCCTAGGTTAGTGGTAAAAAATACTGGTATAGGATCGAACCAGTGACCTGGACCAGGGATTAAAAATTAGTGCTCATGTCTGAAGCCAAGCTGTTGGACTGGTGGGGGCTGCTTGGAGGCCAGTGGGAAAAGGATTCTGGGAGATTCACAGTGTAATTGAGAAGGTTGGTGGTGGAAATCGCTGGGGCCTGGAGGGGGAAGGATATGATACGTGCCAGTGGTCAGGCCTGCCCTGGGGAACCATACGGGTGTATTTTGGAATCACAGAATGCCTGTCTGAACAGAAGATTTGAATCCATCATTAACAAAAATGAATTCAGGGTTCCAAAGATTAAGATGTTGGTCACCTTTATTAAGGTTTCCCATTTCCAATTAAGACTCTGATTTTAGAATCTTACATTTAGCAAGTTTTGGGACATGGCAGAGCTTCATGCCCAGCCCTTTGCAGGCCCAATTTATACCTAGTAAAGCAAGTTTGTTTACTAAGTAGGTGTGTGGCACTTAAGCTCTTATATTCACATTTTATCTGAGCAGAAGGGAGTCAACTATTTCCAACAAATTAGACATCATTATAGTTATTATTCAGTGAGTTCCTTCCCTGTGCAAAGCATTGACTAGGAAAATGAGCTCTCTAGTGTGATCCTTAGACATCATCTGCCATAGGTATTAATAGATGTTGTGCCATTTTGTAGTCAGAGAACCCGAGGAAGCTCCTAGAAACTGAGAACTTCGCCCAAGGTAACACTGTGAGTCACTGAGCTCTTTATGGCCACGCTGTCTCTTCTCCTGCACATAAAGTCAGATTTCAGGACTTGAAAGGAAGGCAAAGGAATTTCTTCAGGACCTGCTTAATTAAATCGAGTTGTGAGTGGTGCTATTTTGTGGGGGACTAGGTTGTAATCCTTCATGATGGCAGCATGACAGAAATTCTTCACCCCAGAAGACGGTGACCACAGAGACAAGGAGGGTGTCAGTGACTTTGAATAATAGTAGCAAGGAGCGGTGTGAGGGTAAGGATGATACAGACCATACTCCAGAAATGGGTTCCTTCTTTTCATTCATTGTATGAGAATATATGAGTATTGTCATTCATACATGTGAACCCTCATTAATAAATATTACGATAACAAATGTCCATTATTACATATTAATAACTCATTGGGTTTGTAAATGAAACCTCATAACTCTCACAAATTAAACTGAAATAATTAAGTCGAATGGGGAAAACACTTGATGGAAGGGAAATGTGTTCTAAAACCTCATTTTTGGTTTTCTTTCCTTAAGAAACCGCTCAGCCAGAATGAACTTCAAATACGAAGAAATACCACAAATAACGCGTGTTCTGTTCTTACCTCCATGCCTTATTGAAAACTCCATTCACTGTTCCTCCAGTAAGTTCCTCTCTCCAACAATCAGGCCACTGTCCCTGAGACTTGGCAAGGGCCTTTGACATAAGCAACGACAAGGGAAATGTTTTAACAGCTCCGTTAATACGGCAACAGAGGTTTATTGTTACCAAGCAGACACTTGGTGCAAAGCTGCTGCAGCTTCCCCGGGCCACCTGCTCTGCGTAGAGGACCTGCCGGCTGACCGGCCAAGTCCCAGCAAGGCCGAGAGTCAGCTCCGGGGCAGGAGCAGGGCCGCAAAGCGCAGATGACTGGAGTTTGGAGCTTGGAGACAGTGAGAGCTGGGTTTGAGTGAAGATTCTCTCACAGAATCTGCTACCTTTACTAATTTTAAAGCCTCATGCACTTGGTACTTTATCTGGCCCATAGTGAGCATTCAATAAATAACAGTGCTTTTTCTGTCTTTATTTTTAAAATTTGAGCTATTATATATAATATTGTGCACATATGAGGGGTCCCCCCGCTAAAACGGGAATTATCTGCTACAGGGCATGCTCCTTCCCCCACTACATGAGTGTTCTAGGAACCCATCTGCATCAGTGCACCAGCTGGCATTGTTGTGAGAGGCTGTGTTCAGCCTCAGTGAATATTTCTGGAGACTCTTTCAATGCATTTGTCATTTCATGGTGGTGATTTACATGAACAATGTGCAGCATGACAACGCACCTGCCCACACCAAGCTGAGGGGTTAGGACACCTTACCGAGTTGTTTATACAGTGCTGCCAATGTAAGTGCATGATGGCAAGTTTGTGGACTTAATTGTCAGATTTTTGGGAAATGACAGCTCTGATGGCCATTCCAGAAAAAGAGTTCCAAAATTGCTCTGAAGGGTGGATTAGGCACTGGCGTCGGTGCACAGCTTCCCAACTGGAGTACTTTGAAGGTGACCATAGTGATATTCAGCAATGACATATGTAGGATTTTTCCTAGGATGAGTTTGAGAAGTTAATTGTCTGACCTCATACACACACACACACACACACACACACACACATATACAGTACACACTCTGTTAATCTGAACTCAAGCAACTAGCACTTTCAAGCAACTGGCAAAAAATCAAAGAAATAATTCTACATTTATCCAACATGGGTGCTGGTTAACTGAGAGTCTACTGTATATAGCATAAATCTTAAATGTAGAATTTCATGAATTTCTACACATTTAAACATCACTTAGCTCTAAATATAGAACATTTCTAGCATCCTAGAAGCCTCTGTCATGTCCTTTCCCTATTATACCTGCCCCCCTCAAAGAAAAGAACTTTCCTAATGTCTATCATCAAACATACAATTGACTGTTCTTGAACTTTCTGGAAATTTTATCATAGAGCCTATCACCTTTTCATGTCTGGTTTCTTTCACTCTGCAACAGTAGGTTGTTTTATTTTGTTGAACAGTGTTCTGTTGCATGAATGCACCATAACTTATTTATCCATCTTACTGGTGATGAACATTTGAGTAATTTCCACTTTGAAGCTCTTATGAACAAATCTGCTCTGAACCTTATTCTATATATCTTATTATTTTTCATAGGCATAGACTATGAAGTCTGTTTCCCCCATTACTGGTAGACCAACTGTTCCAAAATCATTTTTCTCTTCTGCTTTTCTCATCTATCACTTCAGTGAATAAATTCAAACATGGACAGCAGCTGTTTTTTACTTTTCCATTTCTGTATCTCTCCCTATATTGTATTATTTAGCTTCTGAAGAAAAGAAATATTATAGGTAGCTGGAGAATCCTACAATGATATCAACAAAGAATTATATTTTTTTGAGATACAGATATAAAACTATTTCACTTAAATTCCCCAACTATCATCTGCTCTTTCTTTCAGAAAATACTTCTTTAGACTAAGCTTTCAGATAAGAAATACATTCTAGGAAAAAAGCTAAGATGAGTTGGCTATGACTCTTACTCTTAACGCTTATAATCTACAAAAAGAAATCTCCATATTCAATAACAATATTACAGGGTAGAATGTGTGAAGTGCAATAAGAGAGATTCAGATAAAATCCTGCAGAAATCCACTGGAAGAAATCTCAGGAATGATCTTTCTCAAACTAATCGTCTAACCAAAGCATAAGACCTTATAGCAGATACCACCACATCACTAGTAAATGGAATACAAATGTGGAATTTAAGTCTGTGGACTCTAAAGACAATGAGTTGCACATTTTTAAAAGAGTACAGAGATGAAAAGTGTTCCCAAAATACAGGGTTAATATGATGGACAGGGTCCTCCAACTTATTTGCCCAGAAATAAGTATTTTCCCTTTTGCTTTGCCCTGAATATCAAGTAAAAACCCCATGCACCTGAAGGTCTGCTGAGGCTGCAGAGGAAGGACAGGGAAACTGAGGGACAGCAAAATTAAATGCATTTAATTTAAAAGTTTTAAATAAATAAAGAATATGTTGGCTAAAGTGAAATAAAGACACGCTGCAGGAAGCAAAGAGAAGTTCATCTGGCGTTCTCTTATCTTATTTCACACATACGAGCTCCCTTGAAAGCACTGATTCTCTTCCAGTGGGAAATATGCAGAAGAAGCAACAGGCATAGGTAAATCTCAGAGATTTTCCACTGAAAACATAGGTGATTCGCACGTGCAGTGCAAAAGTGCTGTGTCTTCTGTTTTCTCTCTCAAACCCTTTAAAAGTCAATTCTGCAGGCTCCTAGGATGCATCCGGCAGGGCAGACCACCTTAGCTATATCATTCGTCTGACATTCCAGAAATTGTGAAAGAAATGTCTTTTAAATATAAAGAGCCATGCTTCCAATTTTTAGGTTGAGTTTTAGATAAATTTACTGTATGGAAATAAATGGCAATGCAGACCTAGCCATTCTCACTAAACTGCAAGTGTAATTCCAAATCCTCAGACAATAAAAGCTCTTTCTGCTTCACCTTGTCGTTGAAGACGTTTGCCTGGGGTGGGTGTGCAGGGGACCGCCTGCCCTCCACCCACCCACTGGATTCCCACTGACATAGGTGGGAACCCTGAATTCCCCATTTATAACCCTGAACAGGTCACTGAGGGAGCCCTGTCACAATAGGGAATCTGTCTTTCAAATGCCAATGTGTGACAGCTCCCACAGAGAAAGCTATAGGCACCAAATATTTCATCTTATCATTTCAATGGCTTAATTAGGAAAGTCACTTAGGAGCAGCTTCTGTGAGTTTCCATCGATCACCGTAGTGACGTTTCATCAATAGAAATCCCTTCTACCTGGGCCTTTAAAGATAAAGAGATTAACCCGGTATGGACATGGCCTTCAAGCTGCACAAGGGTGAGGACAGGCAAAAAGAACGCCAAGTGCATCAAGGGTCAGTCCACCTTGAGTTTGGGACTCTCTGTGTGTCAGTCTGTAATGAATGTCTTGACCCATGCTGTGTGTCCCCCACCAGGCTGTGTGCTCGTCACTTCTTCTTCCCACCGATGGGCCAGACAGGTCTGAAATACCATCTGTCTTTGGAGGGGTCCTGTGTATCTGAGATTGGGGGAAGGATGCTCTAGGGGGCAGGGGTGGCGTAAGTTTCCTCTCCCCACAACTTGGGTGAGCATCAATCCTTCACGCGACTTTCAGAGAGGTTTGCAAGGCTGAGAATTTTCTCTTCGCTGTGACACCTACCACATCATAAATGACACGATATATTGTTGTGGTGTCCCTTGATTCACGCGGCCATCCTAGGAGACAGGCAGTAAGAGCCCGTTTCATGGATTAGGATTTTCAGCCTGACCTTGCCAGTGTGAAGCACACTTGTTTTTGTTTGTTTGTTTGTTTGTTTACTACCCAGCACAGCAACACTGGGTGCACCCAAAGGCCAGGGATGCTCTGGTCCATCATGATTGCAAAAGTGATTCCCTTTGGGCATCATCCCTCATTGGCTTCAGTCGTGCTGGGAGGAGGCGATAGGGAGGCTTTGTCACCACTCCTGTTCTCACCGAGCTTTTGTGGTTCATGCCCAAAACAAAAACAAGTCGCTAGCATCAGATGGCCTGAAATCAACAGTGAAATAAAAGAGCACGTCTGTCTTTCTGCCAACCAGCTGCAGCCACGCTGTCTCCCAACACTTTCTTCCGCACCAGTTACGCCTGTGAATGGAACCCAGGAGGAAACTTTATGTCACCACACCCCAGGAGAGGTCCGAACCTGCCTGTGGAGGCGAGCACCTGCACCCAAGTTCCAGTCAGAAAACCATCAAGGCGGGGGTGGGGGTTGGGGGCAGAGGATTAGTGGGTGGAGCCTCATCGGGCCTAGTTCAGTCCTAGCAGACAAGTGGAATAAATATATCTTCCACTTTAATCACAAAATGACTTACATTCTTGTAGTACCTTCGAGTTTATAAAGGATTATTATCCACTTAACCATTATATCATCAAAATAACAATGAAAATTAATTCTTGACTTTATAGCTAAAGAAGCCAAGAGGTTGACCTCACCAAGGAACATCAACATAGAATGGGAATCCAAGTATGCTGGGATTTATTATTATTATTAAAATTTGCAAACATAAGAAGAATAGAGAGAATAGGTCATACTCCTGTTTTGTTGAAGTAATTGCAGACATCCCTTCATTTCACCCCAAAGTGCTTGGTGGGCATCTCTTAGAAGATAGGACCACCTGTATCTTCTGAGTCCAAACCCAGGGCTCTGCCCACCACTTCCTAATACACTGTTGGACTCATTTCGTCACCTGCACACGCTGAGCTGCTGAACTAGGCAAGCTTGAAAGTCTTTTCCACTCATAAATTTCTGGTTTCTGGTTTTTGCAGCCAAAGTAACATTCACCATGAAGGTTTTTGTGTACTGCTCTCTCCTAGGCTGACCAGACAGATGGTTTTAAACAGGGCAGAATACAACGGTGCTATCTCGTTTCACACGGTACATAGGGTCAGCCTAGTCTCACTGGGCTAAATTCAAGGTGTCAGTAGGCTGACCATATGTACCATTTGGGACAGGTCAGTGCCGTTGTTTTCTGTCCCATTTAAAATGGTACGTCTGGTCAGCCTACCTCATCTTTGAAAAGTGTTCCTTGCTCCTGACCCTGACTAGAGGACGTTACAGCTATCCAGCAGGTGAGCTGAGAGAACCAAGTTGTGATGACTGATAAAATCAGAAATGGGATACACAGACCAAGTGTGTCCTTCAGGTGTCAGCAAAGTGGGACACCAGAAGAGTTTTGAAATGAATGGATGTGAAAATTTCCCTACCCAGTATCGACATACTTATCCTGAGAAAATCGACATACTTACCCTGATTGGTGTTTGTGGCACTTATTTCATAGTTCAGTAATGTTTATATCTTGGATTTTCAGGGGGCACTATAACTTCTGCAGTATTTTAGAGCCTCTGACAGACCTCTCTAGCTCCCATCAGTACCAGGAACTGAGAATGAACTAAGTTGCCCATTAATGTAATGGAATTCCAGCAATGTGCTCAGAGCCAGTGAGAGCCCCCAGGTGTGTAGAAATTTGGAGAGGGCTCTAAGGCAAGTGGGCGGCTAAGATGCCCCTCCTCACAACTTGGCTGAGCACTAACCATTCAAGGCTTTCAGAAAGGCTTACAAACTGAGATTTTCCTGTCTGCTGTGTCATCTACCACTTTCTTAACCGAAGGGAAATGTCATCATGATCTCACTTGATTCCTATACCCATCCAGGTGTTAGTAGCCCCATTTGGTGGGTTAGGATATTCCTCCTGAGAGGTTCAGGCAGACGGCATCCCACGATATCCTTTGTATTTTTCAGCAATAGGGCAACTGGAGTGTGAGCAGCGGTGGTTATCACAGTGTGCAAGAAGGTGGCTGAGCCTGACCTCATCCCTGTAGTTCCTAAGGTGAGTCCCCTGCCTGCAAAGTCACCTTAGTACCTATGGCTGTGCTCACTTCCCTTGGCAACCGCATCTCAGATGCCTCATGTTTCGTGTGTGGGTGCCGTTTCCGGGGGGGCTTTCATTCAGACTCCCCACTCTGGGGCAGGGACAAGTCAAAGGCTAGTGCCCTAGGGCCACACCCACTGGACTGCAAAGTCCTCTGTGAGTCTGGACCCAGTTCAGCTAGCATACTTCACATCACACAGAGAATCTATACCAGACACGGTCCTGAAGAATCCAGTCTCAAGGAGCAGTTTATTGATCTGGCAGCTGATTAAAAGGCAACAGAGATGAGCTCAAGGGATGCTTTGGATTTTCCATCCTGAAAGTGAATCTGAAATTTCCTTGGGGGATCATTAGCCTGTCTGCTGCTGCAGAAGAGGCAGGTGGCTCCTCAGTGCAGTCAAAGGTCACAGCGTCTCCTGGCCGGTCCTCAGCAAGACTTCCCGGCGGAGTGGCATGTTCCACCCAGGGTGTGGGACATGTCAATCCTCGCTCCAGGTCACGTCTATGCTGAAAGAAGCCTCATGCAGTCCATCGCATGGGCTCTGCTCACTCCTGTCTCTGTTTATGAGATGAGGGAGACGACTGTGGAATGGCTATAAAGTGTTAAGCTGTTCCAAAAGCAAAGGAGGGAAAATCTGGCTTGCACTCACCACAAAGAGCTGACCATTTCCAGCAGTAGGGAGAAGGGAGGAAATTTGCACGGGTGGGTATGAAGTCACCTGGAGTTGTCATCTGAAACAGACATCACTGTGGCCAAACTTTGGATGACCTAATGTGCTGCACAGCACGTGACTTGGACTTGTCACTAAGCAGATACGCTATGGTTCAGGGAGAAATTATGGGAAGTTCGATGCTCAGGCAGCAGATTATTTACAACCTGTTCCTAATTGTGAGAGCTTTTACAGCAGTGGTTTTGTGGACAACAGTACATATTAAAAGACTAATGTAATCGCTCATGTTGGCAGTGAAAAACAACCAGATTGGGTTTCAACAGGACACCTACAGCCATGAAGCAGGTTTCAATCTGCTTAGAGAGTGAACAGCTCTCTACTGGAATAATTATAGGAGTATATTGGCCAGGCCAGCAACAGGAGGAGAACCTGAATAACAAATGAATCCTGAATGTTAACTTCTTCAAAGCAAACTCCCCTTTCCCTCTCTTACACATTGTCTGACACGGTGGTTGGAACTGTGCGTGTATACACTTTTAAACAAGTCGAGCACACCAGCTCCTGAGTTGTCAAAGAAAGCCGACTCGGCTTTGGAAACCTTGAACACCACCAACAAAAAAGACCCAAGTTCCTCTTCCTGTCTCAAAATTCTCTGCAAAACTTGGCTATGGTAAACAAACAAAACAAAACAAAAAAACCAACCAACCAACCCAACAAACAAAAAAAAAATGGCAACAGCAACAGTAAAAAAAACACTTTGTCTCAGAAAAGTGCTTATACAAACAATTCGATTGCATTGCATCGAAGGGAACTTCCTTAGACATTTTTATGGGAGGACATTTTTATAAATAAAATGAACCGCTTTTACCCTCTCCACCCCAACCCCTACCCCTTGCAGTCCACTGTTTTTTGTCAAAGATAGTTGTAGTTACAGCTCATTAATCATCCATCACCCAGACAGGCTCTGCCAAGGAATGCTGATAGCATCAGGGCTCCAGGGGACAGCTACTGGACAGACGGGTGGTGGTGGAGCGACATTCTCTCCAGCCTGGTCTGTGAGGCCACCAGCCCAAGGGCCTGTATTTCTCAGTTTTTGTTGTTTTTCTTTTTATTTCTTTTCTTTTCTTTTTAGATTGAAAGCTCATGGTCCAACTCAGCTGCAGGGCATGCTCTCCCACAAAGGCTTTCTTAATACCTGAATAGTAACAGCACTCTCCTGCCATCTAAAATGCTGGCATAATTAAAAACAATCAGAAGCAGTCAACATCCTTTGTGAAAGACAGTCATTGTCCTAGGAGTTCTCATCACACAAAGGAAATTATTTTCCTTAATCTTTTTCTGCTGTTCTTTTTATTATATCTACATGAGATGATAGATATTAGCTTAACCTATGATGGTAATCGTATTACACTGTACGAGGGCTGTCCGGAAAGTATCTAGCCTTGCAATATGAAAAATAGAGGCATTTATGGCTGAATTTTTCCAGACCAACCATAAAGCTAGTGTAACTTCATTTTATCTGGGAAAAATATATAAGGGTTGTCCAGAAAATTTCCAGCCATAAGGGCCTCTATTTTTCATATTATATGGATGGATATTTTCTGGGCGGCCCCCATATACACCAAAGGGAAAAAAAGAAATGGATATAAATTGAAATCCAAAGTTCTCTAGGTCAGAAATTTCAACAAATATTTGCTTTTCTCCTAAAGAGAGGGACTAGCATCAAATCATCACATTAAGACCCAGCAACAGTTTTTAGAGAAGAGCCTTAATTTGTTCATAAATATCTTTGAGTAGTCTAGAAAAGCAAAATTTACTGCATTTTAGAGGTGAAAGTTTGGAGGTCATAAAGATGAGATGCCTACCTCATGTCACTGAGGGAAGTCTCATTCTGTGACACCTCATTTAACACACATTCCATTTGCCCCCCTGTCAAAGACCCTCATTTCCTTCCTCAGACACTGACTTTGATGGACGTAAAGTCAGATTCCGGCACAGGGCAGACCCTATTTCCTTAACCAGTTCTCTCTTTGGGGAGATGGAGGAGGAGAGAAGGAAAGAATCCAGACAGCGGGGTGGGGGGAAGGGACGCAGACCCATGATTAATACGGTAGATTTCCCCATTTGGGGCATCGGAGCTTGCTACCTGAAGTTTGCTGGGATCACGTGGCTATTTTGAATCAGACTCCCAGGGGTTTGTGTGAGTCATGGGATTTCAAAATTTTTCAATAAAAGAAAATATTTTAGAAATGACTGTAGCTCAACTCCTTTTTTTGTTGTTTTTAACTCCATCTTTTCCATGAGCCAATTTAATTACCCAGTTAGGAAACCATGTGACCTGTAGATGGACTGTGAGTTTAAAGAGTGTTTAACCCACTGAATCATCTACTCGGGCTTCTTAAATGTCATTAAAAGTGTGTTTTAAAGAAAGTCACAGAATTCAGGTTATTGATGCACACAGAAGCTTGTCTGTAAACAGGAGCATTTACAGAAGATCGTAGGCAAAATATTAAGACAACTAAAGCTGCTCACTGAGATGTGCAAGTGACTCAGGGATGCATAGATATACACCAAGACTATCTCTGTAAATAAAAGGTTTTATTTAAGAGGTAAGGTGAACTCTGGCCATCGATAGTAGTCCTTCTCCAAGAGATAAATGCTACGACATTTGTAGGAAGTAAAACTCTTCAGAGAAGCCAAGATTTCCCTTGTCAAAGCAAGGAGATTACTTTCTAGCAACTTAGGTTGGTCTTTTTGATGTCATCTGCCATGAGGGTCAATGGGGTAATAAAACAGGGAGCAAGAGATTGAATGAGATAGCTAGTAAATGAGGGGAGTGAGAAAGATATTCCAATACTTGTGGAGAATTCCACTAAATCTAGATGCTTTTAGTAAGAAGATGTATTCTCCTTTGCTTCCAACCCTTTTGGAGAGGCAGAGCAGGATTACTTGGAATTGTGTTTTATGTTTATTTATGGTCTAAAGGTGGGGGGCTGGTACATTGTAGGTGTCTCTTAACTCCGTCAACCACGTGCTCTGGTTCTGCAGCTGCAGACATGGCACTGGGGTGGAAAGGGTCACACTGGGAATACACTGCCGTCCATTTCTCAGACGTGCTGGCACGCGGGGCCCTGGCTCGCCTTGTAAAAGTAACTCCGGAGCAAATCATTAGCACATCTAACCTCAATATTTTGAAATCCAGAAACAACATTGAGTCATGCGGGTTGTACTGTAAAGTTTTATTGCGTTTTTTAAACAGAGTCAAAAACAAGCTGGGGATCATGTGAATTATCTCTTTACATGTGTCAAGCCCAGGAATTTGGCGCTGGATCAACATGATGGAATGGAGGAGGGACGCCACGGGAATATGTCGTTAGAGAAAAATTGCCCTGGCATTGAGAATGTATGGCACCTCATCAGGTGGGGTCCCCATTGTCTGAACCACATACCTGGCATGGTGTCTGATTTGTGGAAAACTGGAACTATAAACGCCCTTCATCTTGTACTAAAAATAGATGAATTTAAAGTAAAAGAACCCACAGGGGAAAAGTACTGATCACTGCTGATATCAATTTATGTTTTCGGCATCCATGTTGTCCAGGCCATGTTCTTTGTGGGGCTGTGAAATCAGAGATCTTTGACAAGATTTCCAGGAGAAAAGTGAATGAATGAATGAATGAATGAATGAACGAATGAATCCCCTTATGGGAAAAGCTCAGTATGCACTGATTGTTGAAACTACCTGCCTAGTTTTTCCGGAAGCTATCTACCAGTTTGACCTCTAATGTCAACTTTGTAAAAATGCTCAAATAGAGGAGAGAATCCAGGAATGGTTCCTTAGCCTACAGCATCCTAGGCCATGACAGCCAACCACTTTCCAAGGTTCCCTGACTGCTCAGGAGGGACTTAACTAAACTAACCATAATTCACACCAACATTTAGCATAATAAGGAACATGAAGCAGATGAGAAAATCCAATAAAGTATTTCAGAAGACAAATGAGTAGACTTGCAGTGCCAGGGGCTAAATATAAAGCTATAGTAATGAAACATATACAAGGGCTGTCTGAAAAGTATACAGCCATGTAATATGAAAAATAGAGGCTTTTATGGCTGGATTTTTTCCCAGACAGCCCTAGTATAGCATTAGTACCACAGTGAACAAAGAAATCAATGGACCAGAATAGAATGTCTAGAAACAGACTCCAAAATTCAGTATCATTCAATACAAGGAGCATGTCCATTTAGTCAGTGGGAAGCACAGAGATTATTACTAGGTCGTACAAGCATAATTGGTTAGCTCTATCGAAAACAAATATGAGATATTTACCTCGTGCCTTATACCAACATAAATTCCATATGGATTAAAAATATTAAGTCATAAAAGAAGGAAATGTAGCTATGAGAAGGTAAGGATTTACTAAGCATCACACAAGAGGTAGAAGCCATAGAGAAAAAAGACCAATGCATACAAAGCAAAACTTCTGCACATCACACACACACACACACAGAGAGAGAGAGAGAGAGAGAGAGAGAGAGAGAAAACAATAAATAAGGAGTCCATAAAATAAGATGTACAAGTGGACACAGCCATGGTGTACTCGCGTGCATGGCAGATACCGTTGGCTATCTCAAACCACATTTGCGAATCTCTTCCCCTTTGTTCATTTTAGCCCTAAAAACCAAAAAAGCACAATACTCACTTTTGCCACCTGCAGACACCGGAGCACCCACGTGATGTGAATCTGCACTAAGAGTTGTAGAAAGAGGTTTGCCTCGTTCTTTATCAGGCAATTCATAGATCTGCATTTCTTTTTAGAGTCGGGTGGTTACTGGAGGTTTATTTTGTTTCAGTTATGTTAGATGAATGAGTTCTAGAGATCTGCTGTTCAATATTGTGCCTATAGTTAACAGCACTGTATTGTACACTTCCAAAACTTTGTTAAGAGGGTAGGTCTCAACTTAAGTGCTCTTACCACAAAACAAAACAAAACAAAACAAAGGGACCCAAGGAAACTCTGAGAGGTGTAGTATATGTGTATTACCTTGATTGCGATAATGGTATCATGGTGCTTTCATGTTTAAACTCGTCAAATTATACATATTATATATGTGCAGAGTTTTGTGTATCAATAAAAACCTCAACAAAGCTGTTAAAAAACAAATAAAGTTTATGCATAGAGTGTTCAAAAAATTTTAAAAGAGGTTGCCAGGACTTCTTGTCTTCTTCCATCTTGAAGGAGGATGTGAAGCCTGGAGCTGTGGCAGCCGTTTTGTGACTGTGAGAGAAGGTCAAGAGGGTGATGATGACCTGAGCCTCAGCAGCCCCCAGTTTCCTAGTCATTAAGTCCCATCTGTATAAGGTAACATAAACCTGCTTCTCTATTACATGACATGAAATGCATTCTTAATGAATTGAGAGGGTAACAACTATAAGAAAGCATTACACAAACACATAATAAACATCTAATCCCTTAACACATAAAACAAAAGGGGGAAAATACTTGCATTCAAAAGATGTTGAGGATAATAGCATTTTAATTTTCTTCTTCATTAACTGTGTTATTTGAAATAATATGCTTAAATTCTAGAAACACCACTATTCATAAACAGTAAAGCCTGAACTTTCTAGATAATCTTCTACCAAAGATCATAGAATGGGCCAATCTACTGTCAAACCAAAAATAAATAATATAAACAAATTATAAATTATACATTCAAGCATGTTCATTTTAACACTATATTGTCAAAATAAAAAGGGAGAAGTTTAAAATCTTAGCTAACTATAGGAACCGCGTTGATGAATAATTGCAAATCTATAAAATAAAAGAATTGGTGGCCATTATCAAGTGTGCTATAGACGAATAGTTGTGGATATCAGAAAATCAATGCTATGTAAGTAAGTGAAAAAAGAAAACTACAAGACAGGCTACAGAATACGTTATCATTTTGTTACTTATGACTGAGACCCATCCTTGGGGTCTGACCCTGAAGTTTGTCATTCCATTTCCAGTTCCTAGTATAAGGCTTTCCACAAATTAATCTTTTGAAAATTTTTGTTAAATAAATTAATATGTGAAAGAAATGTCATTAACTCATCGTTTTGTTTTTTGTTTTTTTTGTTTTTTTGTTTTTTTGTTTTTTTTTTTTTTTTTGCTTTTTGCTTTGAACACATACACATTCCTTTTCTTTTTTACATTTTTTATTTATTTTACATTAAGTGTACAGGAGCTAACCGGAAAGTGTCCAGCCACATAATATGAAAAGCAGAGGCATTTATGGCTGGATTTTTTCCCAGACAACCCTCATATGTTACTTTTGTAACTATAAAACAGTTAAACAACAACTGATTAAATAAACCTTTCTTGTCTCCAACACCACTCTTTGTACCAATGAAGAGTATGGGGGCCTTTTTGGCCCAAATTTGTGAGGGAAAAATAAGGATGTATCATACATGGATAGTACTAATTCCATGTTGATATAAATGTTTTTAATTCTTTTATTTATGCACATGAGTTAAAAGTGTAACTCTAGAAATCAATAATGATATTCGTATGTACGATAATACCCTGGAATATGATCATTGTTTTTTTAATGTAAAACAATTTTATACACAATTTTCTTGTACCTTGTACCTGTTTTTGTATTTTATAACTATCTGTTACATAAAATTCCTTGTACCATAATATGTTAAAAGATAAATGCTAAGATTCCTTTATAATAAAAAAATAAGTACCTCTATGTAAACAAATAAAAGTTTAAATTAAGAAATTAAAACAAAAATTCTTTTTCCTGAAAGTTTGGCCCAAAATTGGTGCACATTACACACGGCAAAATCCAGACTATCTTTTATCCTGTTTACTCAAATGCTGCCCACAGACCTACAGCCTGGGAAGAACAGGTGGGTCCCCACTCACCCTAGAAACCTGCTAAAAATTCCCCACTCCTTGTGCTCCCACCTCCGTTCTCTAGCTCATGGTCCAGTGGCTGGCCCATGTGGTACTGGTCCAGGGTGCTCCTGTGTAGACATCTGTGCCTGTTGACAGTCCCCTGCATTACATTGTCCCCAAGGACGGGCTCCATTGAGCCAAGCCCTGAAAACAGGCTCAGGAAAGGTGGGGTCCCTCCAAGAAGTAAAGGCACGTGCCATTTCTTCAATAGTCATGTAGTGAGCGTCTACGACATAGGGACATGATGCTGTGTGCTGGGGTACAGGATGAACGAGGCATGACCCTTGCACTCTAGAAGCTGGCAGATCATAGAGGGCCCAGTCACCATGTCACAGCTCTCTGATGACACTCACCCTTCTCATGGAGGAAGACACCAAAGTGCAGAACCATGAAATGGGTTGCTGGTGAGTGGGGACAGTTAGCACTTGGTGCTTTGAGCCCCCCACCCCCATGTTACCTTTGCATTAAGGAGTATCAAGGGAGAAAGTGGGAAATGCCCCCCAAAAGTATTAAATCTGTTTTTAATCTCTTCTTACACATTTTTAAAAGTACCCAGTTAGAAATTCATGTTGAAACCCCACCTTTTTCTATACCAGTACCTGCACATTTTATTCCTGCCTCGGGCCCGTCTCCCCTGCTATGCCAGGCTTTCCAATCCTCTATTTCCCAAGCAGCAAACACGAGTCCCAAATTGTTGCAATGAGCGAAGTACAGGATTTTGCCTGACTCACCCCTAATGTGTGTGTGTGTGGTATTTTTGTTCCCTAGTCTGGGACCCATCTTTATTTCTGTATTTGTTTTGTTTATATTTCCAAAATGCAAATTGCGACTCTGCCTGGGAACCCTACAAAGTCCTTCCTCATAAACAATGAGGACACAGGAAATTCAGATTTCCCACCAAAGTAGCTTTCCCCTCCTATTAGACACAATAATTGTCATGACAGGTTCTCAGAAAATAAAATACTTTTTTTTTTTTTTTTTAAACACAGTGAAGTTGGAGACTTTCTGGTCCATGTGGAGGAATCGGAGAAGCAGCTTAGGAATCTCTTTACTGACTTTAAAAAAAAATGCCACATAAAGCCTCTTGAATTTTAATAGAACACTATAGAATTTTCTAGAACTTTCTATAAGATTCATACGGTTATGGTATGCTTGATTACATAAAAATGAGAGTTCCGTGGATAGGTCCTTTTTTCCACAAAACAAGTTAGAGACCACCTTTTAAGAGGGCTTCCTTCCTAAATAGTCTTCATAGGAAGCTGCTACTAAAGTTATATCAGGAGAGGATATGTATAAGGAATAGGTAAACATTTCCTGCACTGGCTGTCTGATTTGCTCCTCCCCAGAAAACTCTGGCTAATACATCTGTCAGCATGGACAAGATTGGACACAAAAGTTCTACTTTAGTTTTGCAACAGGAGATGATCCAGTGTAGCACAGGGGTAGGCTGACCAACGTATCATTTTAAATGGGACAGAAAACAACACTTTTAACTCATGTCCCATTTCAAATGGTACGTCTGGGCAGCCTAGTCTCACTGGGCTAAAGTCAAGGTGTCAGTAGGCTGACCCTATATCGTTTGAGCTCGTACTGTTGTTTTCTGTCTCATTTCAAATGGTACGTCTGGTCAGCCTACACGGGGGGCCGATACCATTGTCTATCACTCTAGACAGGTAAAAATATCTTCACATGTCCGTCTGCTGTAATCACTGCTACCAAATGCTTCAGATACCCAGCTCATTTTTCAGGTTGGTTGACTTCCAATTAAGACTACAAAAACTTCCTCTTTAAGAGATGTCACTAACAGCCCTACCAGTCATCTTTCCTTTCTGCCTGTGAAGAAATCTGAGGTCTTTTGTAATGCAAGTCTCTCCCATTCTGCTCTATTTTGGGGCCTGTGTTTCCCAATACTGGTCTTCTCTTTAAGGTCAAATCACAGAAGATTCACTTTAAAATGCAGATACTTAAATTGAGAGGGAGGGACCAGATCCAATGAACCACAATAAAACTTGAGAATGAAAAGCAGAGAACAGGCCTCAGGGAAGGACACAGGGTGGTCAAATGCCAATACTGTTTAGGCAGAGCACAAGGCTCTGTAAGGCTTGGTAGCCTAGACAGGACGCTACGAAGGAACCAGAGACAGCAAAAGCACTAGTAAGGTGTTGGATATTTCCAGATGGGGGGCATGAAATAAGGACATCCCTTGAGGAAGAGGTGTGTGGTGAGCCAGCAAAAAAGCTGCCTATTAGATAATTCTATCTGAGGCCAGGTCTATGTCGTCCAGAGAAGGCCACTTTCTCTGAGAGTCTTATAAATCATGACTATCTATCTCCAGGTGTGGTAACATCTGACCCAGAAGGATGACTATGATCTCACCACCCCTTATATCCGCATTTATCACATACGTGGTGGTCAGTTTTCTGGGCCTCCACTCAAGAAGAGCAAAGGAAATGAAATTAATGTTGTATCAGCCATCAACTCCTTGTTCAAGTTGTACTTCCAAAGAATGAGCTCCTCTAGAAACGTGTATTGCTATAAGACATTTAGAAGGAAACATCTGAGATAAAATGACTTCATGCTTATAGGATAACAATGATCCTGATAATGAGTCAAAATCTGCCCATTGATGTAAGAACATTACTATATTGTTTTAAAAAAGTCATGTCTTCTAAAGGAAAATAAGGAAATGTCACAGAAGCCTTCCACGCGTTTTTTTGATGGAGACGTGGTACTATTAAGATTTGAATCTGAGTTTCTCTTTAAAATGCTAGAAACCACGATGAAGCTGTGTGCATTGCAGCACATTTATCTCTCAGTTGATAAAATAGTTCCTTGGGAAATACATGACAAATAGATTTTCGGTTTCATAAAGTCTACTTCTGCCTTTCTTCAGTTGGTATTTAACTGGCAATGAAACGCGTTCCACTGATGCAAATACACACCTCCTAACCTTATTGATAAGCCACTGGGACGAAGGAGCACATGACAGGAGGCTGATGTCAGCTTCCTTGGAAATGCAGACATGAACCAGGATTTGCCATGGAGCAAGTGCTTTGATAGCCCATGGGATTCTGAAGATAGATCTACATCAGGTTTGGGGTGAGTTCTCTTCGGTGTGTTTGCATGTTTCTGCATAAATATACGTTATTCTAGGGCATGGTTTCCATCAGATTCTGAGGAGACAACTCCAAAAAGATTAAGAACCACTGGAGTAAAGAATAATAAAAGCGAAAAAGTCAGTTTGACATAGCAGTGTATTTTGGAAAGAACAAATATTGTGAAATGGAATAATTGCTGTCGTGGAAGGATTTGTTTACTCCAACATTTTCCTGAGAACCTGGCACTGGGGTGTGGGGAAGGGCAAGGCAGAGCCTCATTCCCAAGGGGTGGAGGAGCCACTGAGCAGTCCTCACGTCTCCAATGGCGAGGTTTACTTTCAGGACTTTACAAATGTGTGACAGGATAAAAGGCCCAGACTCGCTGTGTCGAGACACTGAAAGAACTCAGGAGAAGGTTTAGGGTCAGAATGAACAGGCTTCCCGGAGGCTCAGATCATCACGCTTCATACTTCAAGTCTCAAATTAGGTAATGGAAGAGAATATAACACAAAGTAAATGAACCCATTTGTAACTGTGTTGAACGCCATGTCTCCAAGAGGATTTCACCTGACCTACAGACATTGAAGTTACTATTTTTTATCATCAATGCGGTCGAAGTCCAAGGCTGAAGATAATATAGGACACAACATTATCACACATGTAAACACACAAAGCCCAGCTAGAAGGGAAAGAGTGTATTAAAGTTCTCCAGAGAAACAGACCCAATAGAAGATAGATATAGAGATAGAGATAAGGAGAGAGAGAGACATAGACAGAGATATGGCATTGGTTTATGCAATTATGGCTTATGCAATTATGCAATTATGGAGTCTAAGAAGTCACAAGATTTGAGTCAGTAAACTGGAAATCCTGGAAAGCTGACAGTGTAAGTTCCAGTCTGAAGGCCAGCAGACTCGAGACCAAGAACAACTGAATTTCAGTTCAAGTCTGAAGGCACGAAAGGACCAATATCCCAGCTCAAGGCCATTAGGCAAGAGGTGTTCCCTCTTACTGAGTCCTTTTGTTACCTTCAGCTCTTCAACTGATTGGATGAGTCCCACCTACACTGGGGACAGTCACCTGCTTCATTCAGTCTACTGAAATCCACATTCCGAAAACTCCCACAGACACACCCAGAATAATGTTGGACCACAGGTCCAGGCAGCCCATGGTCCAATCAAGGTGACACATAAAATGGACCGTCACTGGGGGGACTAATCTTTTTAACAGGTACACCAGCTCCAACACATCTGACAGCCTGCTAGCCTCTTTAAAACTGCCAGTTTCAGGAGACTTTACAGTTCTTATAACAGCTGGCCTCCTCTGAGCACTTGGTGCATGCCAAAAAATATCTGGGCACATCACATGGATTGACTCACTGGATCTTACCACAACTCTGTAAAGAATGGTCTGTTATTATCACCATTTTACAGATGAGGAAACTGAGGCACAGAAAACCCAAGATTGTGCAGGTAGTAAGGGAAGGAACTGGGTTTTAAATCCAGCTAGTCTTAGTCTTAGTCCCAACTGCCTCTTATCCTGTTTCTTAAATTTCCTTGGATTTTCTAAAGTTTCCATGGCTTGAAATGCTTTTGTAACTTCTTTTTCAAAACACAGTCAACTGCTCTCATAGACTGTTTTGCAATTGGTTTCCTTTGAAGATTAGATAGATAGGTAGGTAGCTAGGCAGATAGATAGACAGAGAGATAGATGCCAAATGTAGTTTGATACCACATCTGCTTATTAAGGTAGTGGATAAACTCTGATAATACTAACGATAACCTAACAAGGTAGGGCCTCAGGTGCCTGTCATACTTCCTGTAGCCCTCTAAAAACAATAGCACAAGAGAGCTTGATCAGTGATTGAAAGACACAATGTAATTGATGTGAAAATAGTCTATCCTAACCAACTATGATAGTAAGAAAATTTAGCAATAGTGATTCAAAGGGTATTGTGACCGCACAGGCTACTCTCCTGCCTGCATCCCAAACATAGAGCATTAACAGGTTAAAACAGATTAGTTTTAAAAATCGTAAGCACACTGAGAGATGAGATGACTAGGACAGAATACACAGCAATAAGTGGGATTCAAGATTGAGATGTGCATGCAGTCAGGGTCTAAGGTGGGCTCCTCATTTTCAATGGGGCTCCCACACTGAGTTATGAAACCACTCAGAGCAGCTTCCTGGTGTGGTGGAGGGGAGTAGAGGCAGCTATGTCATCTAGAGGTGAGTGAGCCCTTTGCTGGCTTCGGACTAGGCACTGTGACATTGCCGCAGGACAAACGAAAAGAAGAAATGGTTCTGAGCCAGGGACCTGGGGGATGGGTAGTAAACTATCCACATAGAGGCACTAACTTGGGGAAAGGAAAAGAAAACACTCCTGTGTGCGCGAGCACACACACACACACACACACACACACACACACACACATTCTTCTCAAGGGGAGCTTGAAAGCTAAAGCAAGAACAAGACATTATGAAACAAACAAACAAACAAAAAAAGCCAGAAATACTTGAATCCAGGACAGGGAAGATTACAAAAAGCAAAGACTATAACTCAAACAAAAACATATAAACTGAAATTTAAAACTAAACAGAAGGGATAACACAATTAGATTTGTCGTAGCCACAGAATTAGAGAGCTGTAATGCTGTACTGAGTGATCCAGAATGAAGCACAGACAGATGAAGAAATAAGAAGTGTGGGAAGGAAGCCAGGCAACCGAGACACAGACTGAGACCCTTGCTAATGGATCTAATAAAAGTTCCAGAAGCATGGACTATACAGAATGGTGGGGTGGCAACGAATGGCTGAGGATTTTCCTAAATCAAAGTGGGGAAAAGTCCTCATCTATGTAATGCAGGCCAAATGTGACAGAGGGAAAGAAAAATAAACACTTGGTAGTGAAGATGGAGAACATCAAAGAAAGAAACAATCTTTAGAAGTTATAAGGGAGACATGACAGAATATCTACAAATGAGTAATCATTGGGGTGATGTATTAGTTTTCTGTGCTGTGTAAAAAAATTAACACAAATTTGGCCGCATAAAACAGTAAGCACTTCTTATCCCGCGGTAGCTGTGGGTCAGGAGTTGAAACACAGGTTAACTGGGTTCTCTGGGACTGCAATCAAGGTGTCTGCCATGGCCAGGGTCCTCATTGGAGGCCCACTGGGGGACAGATTCACATCCAAGCTCCCTCATGTTGTCAGCAGAGTTCATGTCCTTGCAATTGTTGGACTTGTGGCTACTTGCTTCTTCAAAGCAGCGAAGAGAGAGAGAGACTTTAGACTCAGTCTGCTAGCAAGGCACTGTTCTATAATGTAATATCATCACAGCAGGGACACCCCATCCCTCTTGTCACATTCTATTGGTTATAAGCAAGGTGCCCAGCCATGCTCAAAGGAGGGGGTTATATAAGAGTCTGAACCAGGAGTCGAGATCGTAGACACCACCATAGATAATGGCAAACATCTCACCAATAATAGATACCAGAGGACAGCTGGGTGATACCCTCAAGTGAAGGAGAAAGCACTGGCAGCGTGTACCAGGATGAATGGTCATTCAATCACGAGAGCCCAATAAAGCCATTTTCAAACACATAAAAACTTAGAAAGTTGTCTACCCACGACAATTCCGGAACTTTTGAGGAATATAGTTATAGCAGGAAAGATATTGGTAAAATCTGACAGTAGAGCTAACTGCTGACAATCAAATAATAATAATTGATTAATTGATTTTGTTTTTAAAAAGATAGATCTGAAATTTCAAATGACAATAAACAAAGATGGGGAGATAAGACGGGAAGTATGTAAAGAACGCTGGCCTACTAACAGCATCTTTGCTGTTAGGGAGGAGGACAGAAACACTGGGTTAAGTTATCATTAGGAAAATATAAAATAAAATATATACATTAAAACTAAATTTTACTTAGAAGTGAAGGATTATACGCTGTAATATTCAAACCAGCATTTAAAAAAAAAACATCGAAAGCAACCCTCACCTCCACCAATCACAAAAACTTTATCAATTATCAGATGTCAGCAAAGTAGAAAAAAAGAACCAGAGGAGAAACATGGTACAGGAAATGTGGCAGGACGAAACCCCAATGTGTCAACAAACACAATACACATGAAATCATTACATTCACCTATTAAGATATGTTGCCTTTAAAAGACACAGTGAGAATAATTGGAAGAAAGTTTAAAAATAAAATATTTGAAATGTATGAATTTTAAGGCTTCCCATTGCTTCAATGATTCTCCAACTTGTAATTAATTCATTCCCTGAAGGATTTACTGAAAATACAGATTTCTGGGCCCCGGGTTGACTCGGTAGACCTGGTTTCTAAATCCAATAATCTGGATGTGTAACCAGTTAGCTTGTTGTTTCTTTTTTTTTTTTCTTAATTAACTTTGTTTTCAAGTACAGTTGGCATTCAGTACTGTTTTATATTATTTTTAAGTATACAGCATAGTGGTTAGACATTTATATTGCTCACAAAGTGACCCCCCCAATAAGTCTAGTACCCACCCGGCACCATACTTAGTTATTACAACATTATGGACTCTATTCCCTAACCTGTACTTTGCATCTCCAGGGCTGTTTTGTAACCACCAGTTTGTACCTAATACCTTCACCTTTTTTACCCAGCTCCCTAACATCCTTTCATCAGGCAATCATCAGTTTGTTCTCTGCATCGATGAGTTTGTTTCTGTTTTGTTTGTTCATTTATTTTGTTCTTTAGATTTCACATGTAAGTGAAATCAGATGACATTTGTCTTTCTCTGTTCAATTGATTTCACTTAGCATAAAACCCTCTAGGTCCATCTATGTTGCTGCAAATCGTAAGATTTTATTCTTTTTTATGGATGAGTAATATTTCATCGTGTGTGTGTACCCCATCTTCTTTATCGAATTGTTCATGGATGAGCACTTAGATTGTTTCCCTATCTTGGCTGTTGTAAATAATGCTGCAATGAACATATGGATGCATGTATCTTTTGAACTAGTGCTTTGGATTTCTTCAGATAAATACCCAGAAAAGGAATTGCTGGGTTGTAAGGTAGTTCAATTGCTCAATTTTTGAGGAATCTTCATACAGTTTTCCGTGGTTAGCCAGTTGTTTCTGATAAAAGTGCCCTGAGTATCAACTCTAGAATATCAGATTCTTCTGCCCTGGGCTTTGCCATGAAAACCTTCCATCATCAGGTGATCTCATGTCTCTCAATTTAGCATTCCCTGACCCCCCAACAAATGATACTTTTTCTTTCAACATCTCTCAACATGTCCAATGCTCATTTCTACTAGAACGCAAGTTTCTTGAAGACCTGAGGAACATCTCATTTATCATGCTGGACCCTATAGCACTTGATGGGGTAAGCTGCAATGCTAAGCACTATCACTTTATGGTTTATGAATAAATCAAAGAAAAGTGTGGGGAAAGTACATGTGATAAGGGTGGAGGTAAAACAGCACCAGAATGGAGAAGGGGAAGGAGACGGAGAGCTGAGTCAGAGCCCCCTGAGACAGAGCGGCCCAGAGGAGATGAACACAGAGAGACCAGCGTGGGAAGGAGAGAGCAGGGCGGGGGTGCACCTTGTCTGGCGGCCGCTTCCTAGGCTGCGGGGTCTTCAGGGTTAGGTCCAGGGTGCTCTTCAGCGAGTGTGTCTACAGCAGCAAACATGCAAGTCAGACAAAATAATCCAAAAGTGCTGAACTCTGATGGCTACGTCCTCTGGGGTTGATTAGATTTTCCTTTCCTCAGACGTTGAGGAAAGTCTTCAGCTGAAGCCCATTAAAAGGCAGGAGAAAAATAAACATAGATTGATGTAGATAGCAGTTTTAGGAGACAAAGGAAGCAAGCAGCTTGTTCTGACAAAGCTCCTAGCCTTGGCTTAGGATACTGTTCTCTCCAAGATGCCCTGGTGGCAGCTGGATAAGAAAGCTAATAGAATTTTTCCCGTACAAAGACGGGGGCTGGTAGAAACTAAAGTAAAAGTATTCCCCACGTTGTTTCTCAGTAGAGTTCCAGACATTTGCTGTTTTGTCTCTCAGCAGGAAAATAAACAATAATATCCCGTAGTGCCATATATAAGTATTGTTTTGCAGAAATGCCACAATATATTCTTAAAGTAAAAAGAATTAAGGTGTATTAATATATATTTATAAATTATTATTATTTTTTTAATTCATTTTTATTGTTAGACTTATTGGGGTGACATCTGTTAGCAAGGATTACATAGGTTTCAGGCATACAATCTACAGTGCATTGTCAGCTTGTTGTATAATAAGTTCACCACCTAATGTGACTTCTTAATATTTTAATTATATACTATTTTTAATACACAGAGGGTGCCAAAAAATGTATACACATTTTACAAAAGGAAAAAACTGTATTACAATTCTAATTCTCAATACATACTGATAATGAAAGATGAATACAAGTCACGTTTGACTTCTGCAATTACAAGAGCTGCTCAGAGTAGTGACCATCAGCCCCCAGACACTTCTGATTACGGCAAACTACTGCTTGAGCAGTGTTGACATTACTTAAAATGTGTATACATTTTTTGGGCACCCTGGTACGTATTTAAAGATTAAATACTGCACGTGCTGCTTGGACCTCAGAGGAAACCAAATCACATTAATATGCATTTCTGCCAAAGAAACTTATGTGTTAGAGAATCACTTTAAATTCATACTTTCTTGCTATTATTAGTATATCTGAAAAACAAGTCTTTATATTGCGTTCCAGATCTTTACTATCACAAGTGTAAAAGAGTTGTTGCACACCGTGATGCACAAAGCACCATGCTTGGGCCTGTGATGCATGCAAAGAAGATGAACAAAAGGTCTACGTACCTTCAGATACTCTTTCATGCATGTGACTGTGCGTTCATTTTAGACACTTAAAAATAAGGTCACCCCATGGACTTGGTCTCCGAGGGAAGAAATAGTCCCTTAGGGCAACGGCTATCTGAGCTCTATGGGTGTTCTCCTCTGGGGCAGGGGTAAGGCCAGCTTTAGATTTTCCATTTCACATTCTGTGTAGACTCAGAGGCCACACTCTTCCTCACGTTGCCCTGAGGTTATGGAAACACAGCCGGTGCCAGCCCTACTCTCTCACAGACTCACAGGCGTTCCCTGGTTCCTCTCCAGGACCCAGGGTTGCGGAAGGTGGAGAGGGTGATGCCTAATTAGGTCCTTAGACTGGCTAAGCCAAGTAGATTCAGCATTTCAAAACATTCTTCCATTTTTAAAAGGATCTGGCTTTCCAAATCCTGCAGAATTCCCGACTTCTAACTATATCCAGTCTTTGCTTCATACTAAGCACGTATAAGCATAATCATGGACAATGTATATCTCCGAACAAATCGAGGGGGGCATAAACCCCTATAGCATGAAAACCCACCACAAGTGAAAAATATTATATTGCAAAAATATAACTATATATTCTTAAAGCAAAGAAGGGGAAAAAAAAGTTCTACCAATTTTTTAATAGATGAAAGCACATTTTCATCTTTTATGTGCAATTAGTTACAAATGATAGTGTCTTTAAAACATAAAAGAACAGAATCTCTCTTGACCCAAATTAGTATCTTTAATTAATCTCTCCAAAGAGTCTATAACAATCTCAAGCTTAGTGGCTGGTCTCTGGACACCAAAAACCAGATTAAATCTGATTATCCTTTCTAGCAAAACACAGGAAAGGCATAACCAGTTTAACTTCACAGAAACTCCAAATCTCATTTTGACCAATCATTTTTAGCTTGTTTCTCCTTTGAAAGCTTTTACGAGAGCTCCCTTAAAAACAAACTGGTTCAATTTGGGCTTCTCCATGGTCTGCCTTTTCCCACTGGTTAATGGAGATCTAATGACCAGGAAAACGCACGGCTCGTGCAGAAACCAGAGATGGGAGGTTCACATCCTCCACCAACAGAAAAATAGGAAGGAGCAAGAGTTTCCCGTAAGTCCCCAGATGGAATTAGGACTAATAGTGCCCTAGAAGGGCCCACACTTTTTAACATCCGTGGAATGCTTGGTTGAGTTATTAGAATATCAACTATTATGACCACATCTGGGTTAACAAGTAGAATTTCCTGAAGAAACAAATAACCCATGGACACAATCAATAGTTTAATGTTTATTTGGGGACGAGTGGGTTAGGGAAGGGAGAAAGGGGAGGGGGTGGGAGAGGAGGGGGGAGGCTAAATATAAGTTGATGTAGAGAGAAGTCACATTAGGTGGTGAACTTATTATACAACAAGCTGACAATGCACTGTAGAATTGTATGCCTGAAACCTATGTAATCCTTGCTAATGGATGTCACCCCAATACGTCTAACAATAAAAATGAATTAAAAAAAAACCAAAAAACAAGTAGAATTTCCACATACAATCTTGGATCCTCAGCTTTTCTTATGCAATCTCACTAGTGGCACAAACACTTATGTGAAACCCATCCAGATTTGCAACCAGAGTTATCTTTTGGTTGAAAACATTAAGATGGGCGAGGCAAAGTGTAAAATTCCGGGCCCTGTCCTCATGTGTGGGGAGTAGCCATGAGGTAAGGAGCTGGCTCGGTGGGAGAACTTTATGGGTCAGACTGATGACCCACCCGGGGGAGGAGCCATGGTGGCCAACCTGCTGAGCACTCAGGTTAGAGAGGGGTAAGTGGCTCTGACCGACAGAAGGTGAAAGAAAAGGCAGGCTCTACGGGGCGCAGAATGCCTTCATCAAGACGGTCCACTGTGACTAGAAGTACGTTTCCCAGGTAACCTGTGGGAGGGGTGTTGGGCAACAGAACAATTTGCTGTTCTTGCTTAAAATTCTGTGAGATAATTGCTTGTTCAGAAAGGAAAATACCGACTCCAGTTGTCATGTTACAGGGGTCCGGGTTGGTTTGTGGAGAGTGGCCTCACTGGATTCAATGGTCAGTTATTTTTGGTTTTTGAACAAAGCTTCCATTGTGTTCTATGAATGCAATATTTATTAAGCTCTAACTAGGTGCCAGGCACTAGGACACTCTCTCTTAAGTCACTTAATCACAAATATTCAGTCAATAAGCACTTACTGAGTAGTCACTGGAAGCCAAACTTTATGCTATAGTGTTAAAATATAAGGTAACTCTCTGAGTCTCAGCTTTTCAACTATTTTCTTCAAATTGAGGTAAAATTGGCATACAACATTACATTAGTTTCAGGTGCACAGCAAATAAATGTAAAGACACAGACACACCCACACACATACTGGGGTGCAGAAAATGTACACACATTTTAAGAGTTGTCATCTGTGTATTACATCAATACTGATGGTGACCACTTTGAGCACCTCTAGTAATGGCAGAAGTCAAGTGTGACTTGCATTCACCTTTTGTTAATGGTATATATTGAGTCTTACCATTTTAATGCAGCTTTTTCTTTTCTTAAAATGAGTATACATATTTTTGGCATCGTGTGTGTGCGTGTGTGTGTGTGTGTGTGTGTGTGTGTTGTCTGGGAAAAATCCAGCCATAAATGCCCCTATTTTTCATATTACATTGCTGGATACTTTCCAAACAGCCTGTATATAGCAAAATGATCATTGCAATAAGTCTAGTTAACATCTGTCACTGTACAGTTACATAGTTTTTTCTTGTGATGAGAACGTCTAAGATCTCCTCAGCAACTTTCATATATGCAATACAGTATCAATTACACAATGCTATACATTATATCCCCAAGACTTATTTATTTTGTAACTAGAATTTTATACCTTTTGACTTTCTTCACTCACTTTTGCCCTCCCCATACCCTTCACCTCTGGCAACCACTAATCTGTTCTCTGTATCTGTTAGCTTGATTTTTGTTTTTTTGTTTTGTTTCCACATATAAATAAGAACACACGGTATTTGTCTTCTTCTGTCTGACATATTTCATTTAGAATAATATCCTCAAGGTCCTTTCATGTTGTTGAAAATGGCAAGATTTCATTCTTTTTTATGGCTGAATAATATTCCTCTCTCTCTCTCTCTCTCTCTCTCTCTCTCTCTGTGTGTGTGTGTGTGTGTGAGAGAGAGAGAGAGAGAGAGAGAGAGAGAGAGAGGGAGAGAGAGAATCTCATTTGATTTATTCATACATCCACCAATGAACTTGCTTTTTGTGAAAAAATACCTGGAAGTGGAATACTGTATCATATGGTAGTTCTATCTTTAATTTTTTGAGGACTCTCCATACGGTTTTTCATAGAGTCTGCACCAATTTACAATGTACCAACAGCACTAGGGTTCCATTTTCTCCACGTCTTTGCCAGCACTCCTCCTTGTCTTGTTGATAACAGCCATTTTAACAGGTGTGAAGTGATATTTCATTGTGGTTTTGATTTGCATTTCCCTTGTAATTAGTGATTTTGAGCATCTTTTCATATACCTGGTGACTATCTGTATGTCTTTGGAAAACTATCTATTCAGATCCTTGATTTATTCAATCAAATTGTTTGTTTGTTTGTTTGCTACTGAATTGTGTAAGTTCTTTATATTTTTTGGATATTAACCCCTTATCAGATATATGGGCTTACAAATATTTTCTCCCATAAGATTGCCTTTTTATTTTGTTAACTGGGGCCTCAGCTTCTTAATCTGTAAAAGAAGGTACTAACTACAACATTCCTAGAGTTTCTTCCTGTTAAAAAAAAATCTCATTTTGATTGGTTTTATTATTTGTTTATAAATAGTTTGTCTTTCATTTATAAACTTCACGAATTCAGATTCGTTATTGTGATTTTCCCTGCATCTAAATTATACATTGCAAAGGTCACCAGACGATTCAGTTCTCACCACTGGAGCCTGCCAGCATTGAGAATGGAGATAAACGTTAACTGGAATTTTAAACACATGCTTACAAATTGCTGCAAACCTCAGATACAATAAATAAATGACAGCAAGGGAATCAAGATCCTTAGAATGATTTCTGTAAAACTTCTTTCCCACTTAATAGTGGCAACAGAATCAGGAGTCCAGCAGAAAGGGGGCCCTCCTTTTGGGGGACATGCTCGAGGCTCACTGTGGTTTGGTCGGTACCTCATACCCCGGTTATCTGGCTCACAGTGAGAACCATTTTGCCGTTGACAGGAGCCAGAGGTTGTAAGCCCGCTAGGTTTCTGCTTTTTCTTATTCTGGAGTGCACGGTTGGATTAAAGGATGGAAAAAGTCATGCCACACAGACATTTCCCTTTCAAGAAGTGAAGGAGAGTTCAGCCACAGTGCAAGTTCCTTCTGCATTTATCTTGGACTTAAAAAAATTGGAAATGGCTATAACATGACATGCTGACACATGGGAGTAAAAATGGGGGAAGCTTTGCAAAGATGATGGCAAAGAAAATGGTCTACAAGTAGTTGGGCCTTTGTGGGAGAAAAATAGAAAAAATGCAGCGAAAAGGACTGGCATTTACACACACACACACACACACACACACACACACTGATTCTCTCGGGGTTAAAACACAAATGACTTCAGGCATTCTTGGGGTGCCACAAAGTTTGATAAATATATGTTTCATAAAGTAATCAATGTGATCCCACTGCTCTGAACTCTGCCAGGATTTTGGAGTGTTTGGAACACTGGAGAACTTTTCATTATGCATTCGGCAAATGTTAAAAATGTCAAAAATAGAAACAATAAGGAAGACCCAGTGCAAGATTAGTGGGGCACGAAAGACAAATGAGGAATTCATCCTCTATCCACGCACGTGCCTCCAGGCCGGGCAGAACACCCTGTAAGGCTAACTGTCTACCTTGGTAGAGCAGGTTCAAAAGTAGCAATTCTTAACGCTTTGGAAGTCTCAGATTCCTCTTAGAATTAGGTCTAATTTAGAGTTTATTCCCAGAAAAGTGCCTATCCGTACCCCCACTTTGCATGCAATTACAGGAGATTTTCAGGTCTCCCAAAGCCTGGGACTGAAGACTGCACACGGTGATTTAAGTCACTGCTGCTGTGTCACCACAAAGTCTAAATTGGATTTGATTTGTACTTCCCGCTTGGTCTTAGCTTTGTGGCTGGTGGCTCCACGTAGGCAAATGCACAAGGTGAGCAGCTTGAATCTTTACACTTGAACTCTGTGGCTCTTGTGCCTTCATCTCATTTCACACGGACCCAGATAAGGAAACTCAGAAGAAGGTTCCCACTCATTCCTTTCCATTTAGGGCAGTTCACAGGGCACAGAAGAATATCACCAGTGCAGTCACGTTTTATAAAAAACAATTAGTTAGGATCAGACTATATTATTAGGGTTAACGATGTTGAAAGTTAATATTATTAATTTTATTAAAATGAGGACTTTAAATAATAGACTCTTCACAATTATTTGTAATGAGAAGGTGTGAGTCTGGGTTTTCCTTTGACCAAGTAGTTAAATAGACTGTTAGATTTAAAAATCAGTTCATTATCTTATATTTTTAAAGAACAGACCCATTGGGTGTGTTTCTGCCCCAGCACCACCAAGCAGACATTGACTGGGTATCCTGCAAAAACCTGTGCTTCTGACCAATAGGCTATAAATTGGAGGCTCCCATGACCCCTTCTTTGGGTTTGACTAATTTGCTACAGGGGCTCATGGAATTTAGGAAACCAGCTTCTACTTACTAGATTACTGGTTTATTACAAATGATATTAAGATATCAATGAACAATGAACTAAATAGATACATCTGGTGAAGTTCAGAAGGGTTCTGAACCCAGAAGCTTTTGTTCTGTGGAGTTTGGGGTGTTCCAGCATGTAGATCTGCTCTGGTTCACCAGCCCAAAAGTTCTATGAACTACCACCTCCTTTTGGGTTTTTATGGAGGCTTCCTTACCTATGAATGATTGATTAAATCAATAGTCATTGGTGATCGAATTCAATCTCCAAGGCCTCTCCTTTCCTTGGAAGTTGGAGGAGGGGAATGGGACTGAAAGTTGCAACCCTCTAATCACACCTTGGTTCCCCTGACATCCCCATCCTTAGGGGCTTTCCAAAAGTCATTTCATTCACATAAACTCAGTGTGGTTGAAAGTGCTTGTTATGAATATCAACACAGCTTTATCACTCTTATCACATAGGAAATTCCAAGGATTTTAAGACCTCTGTTCTACAAATGGGGACAAAAACCAAATATATATTTGTTATTAGAAATCACAATAGTGCACATATATTTGAAATGTGCTCAGCTTTTCTGTTATAAATGGTTAGCAGTGATATGCTAAACAGCAGAATTTTTTAAATTTTTGTTCTGAAATAATTTAGATTTGCAGAAAAGTTTCACAAGGTAATACAGAGTCTCCATGTAGCCTTTTTACCCAGCTTCTTTGACATTAGCATCTAACATATTCACAGCACATTTGTCATAACCAAGAAATTAACATTGGTGCAATGCATCAATTATAGGCTTTATTCAGATTTCACCAGTTTTCCTAATATGGTCTTCTATCTTATTTCAGGACCCAATCCAGGGCACCACGTTGTATTTAGTCATCAGGTGTCTTCTTAATCTCTTGCATTCTATAACAAGTTCTCCGTCTTATTTTTCATAACTTTGACACATTTCAAAGGTAGTGGTCAACTGTTCTGTAGAATACCCTTCATTTGGGTCTTGACTTACATTTCCTCATGATTAGACTGGGGTTATGAATCTGGGGGAAGAAAATCACAGAGGTGAATTGTCCTCAACACATCATATAAGGGAGTATACAACATGAGTCATCATCCCTGGATAAGGTGCGCTCCACCAGATTTCTTTACTTATATAAAGTTACTGTTTCCCCTTTTATATATTCTACCTGTTGGAAACAAGTCACCAAGTCCAGCCCCTTTTCAATGGGAGGAGAATTAAGGTCCATTCCCTGGAGGGGTATTTTTCACAACGGTTATTTAGAATTCTTCTGTATGATTTGTCCCTTCTCCTTATAAATTTATTTATTCAATCATTATTTATATCAGCATGCACTTGCAGATATTTAATTTATTCTCTGAGTTATAATCCAATGGTGTAGTTATTTATTTTGTCATTCATATTTTCCCAGTTGGGCCATTGGGAGTCCTTTCAGTTTGGCTCTTCTGTTCCTTTGATACACTACCCATCCCCCACTTCCTCTCAGCCTTTTTTTTTTATCATTTTTGTAATTTCTTTTTTTAATTTCTTTTTTTATTGTTAGCATTTCTGTAATTTCTAGCACTAATGAGATGCTCCAGGCTCATCTTGCATTTTCCCTGCCCCAGTTCTGAAATCTGCCAATTTTCCAATTTTCCAAGGAATCTAGGTTTGTTTTTTGTTTTTATTATTATTATTATTATAGAATGCTATTGAAAGCAAGATCTGGGTGCTGAGTGAACTCATTGTTACTGAATGTCACATCTTTTGGGTCCTCTCAGAAGATAGTTAATAAATATATGTGTATATATACTGACCCATGTATACACACATACCTTTATTATTTATCTATCAAAGACAAGATATATATATATATATATATATATATATATATATATATATATATATATATGTATACTTGATAAATACATGTATGTCTATCAAAGATATTGAAGATAAAGAAATATAGGTATATGTGTGTGTATACATGCATGTGTGTATCTATCTGACTATAGAGAGATGATAGATATATAATTTGACTTTCATCCAGCATCATAGGTCTCATTCTAGCCTTCTTTTTTTGCTTATTTATAACTTCTTCCTCTAATAGTGTGAAATCTGGTTCTCATTATTTGTAATTTATTTACTCATTTGTTTAACCCTAGAACATATGTAGTTTCAAAATTGCTCACTCTTACTGCAAGAAGTGAGTTTACTAACTAAATTGTAGCATTGATATACAAAATTTTTTTTGTCTTTAGTCTTAAATATCCAATCAAAGCACTCTTTAAGGTTACTTAGATCAGGTATTCTTTCCCTACCCCCTTCAATGAAGTTATGTTATACATTTGGGGTATAGTTAGGTTTCTTGGTCACAGCCTACCTTCCATCCTGGGATCCCTCAATGTCCTAAGTTAATTTTTTAAAATTTTCATGCAGCAAAGTTTATTCTGTGTGGTGCACAGTTCTATGGATTTTGACATATTTTGTAGAGTCACATATTCACTACCCCCTGTACTATAGAGAATAATTCCATTGATCTAAAATTTCCCTTGTGCAGTCCCTTTGTAGTCAATCCCACCCCTAGCCTCTGGCAATAGCTGATGTTTTTCATAGCATAATTTTGCTTTTTCATAATATCATATAAATGGAGTCTCATAATATGTAGTCTTTTGGGTTGCTTCCTTCACTTAAAACAGTGCATTTGAGGTTCATTCATGGTGTGGAAATCAATAGTTTGTTCCTTTTATTGCTGAGTAGTATTCCATTGAATGGATATACCACAATTTGTTTATACATGCACCTGTTGAAGCACATCTAGTTGCCTTCAGTTTTTAGTGATTATGAATAAAGTTGCTATAAACACTGGTTAACTTGTTTTTGTGTGCACATCAGCTTCCAGTTCACTTGGATGAATACCTAAGAGTGTGATGGTTGGTTTAACATTCTAAGTCTATGTTTAACTTTGTAAGAAACTGCCAGTTTTTCAAAGTGACTGCACAATTTTGCATTTCACCAATGATGAATGAGATTTCTTACTGCTCTACATCATCATCATTTGGTATTATCTGTTTGACTGATTTTAGTTATTCTAATAAGTGTGAAGTGGTATTTCATTTTAGTTTTCATTTACATTTCCCTAATGACAAAATATGTTTACCATCTTTTTATATGCTTATTTGCCATCTTTATGTCTTCTCTGATTAAATGTCTGTTTAGATCATTTGCCCATTTTTAATTAGGTGTGTTGCTTAGGTTGAATTTTAAGATACACACACACACACACACACACACACACACACACACATTGTCCAGAAGGTATCCAACCATGTATAATAATATGAAAAATAAAGGAATTTATGGCTGGATTTTTTCCAGACAACCCTCATATATTTTGGATACAAACCCTTCATCAGCTATGTAATTTATAAATATTTCTCCCAATCTGTGCCTTGTTTTTTCACTCTTTTAACAGTGTCTTTCAAAGAGCAAAAGTTTCTAATTTTGATCAAGTCCAATTTATCAATTTTTTTTTTCTTTCATGGATGATGCTTTTGGTATTATATCTAAAAATTCATTGCCAAATTCATGGTCTTGCAGGTTTTCTCCTATATTTACTTCTGGAAATTTTAAAGTTTTACTTTTTACATTTAGGTCTTTGTTCAGTTTTGAGATGATTAATATATAAAGTATGACACATATGTCCTTCAAAACACCTTGGTCTTTTTTAATGTTTTATAGTGGATGTATTTTGGTTTGTCAGTTTCCTTGTTTAGGAAATAGCCAGTTGTTCCAGTTCCATTTGTTTAAAAGACTCATTTTTCCACTTAATTCATTTTTAATCTTTGTAAAAATTCAGTTGACTAGATTTTTGTGAGTCTATTTCTGGGCTCTCTATTTTGTTGCATTAATTCATGTGCCTATCTTTCCACCAACACCACACTGTCTTACTACAGCTTTATATCAAGTGTTAAAATCAAGTAGCATGTCAGTTTTGTTTTTATCAGAATAGTTTGGGGTATTCTAGTCTCTTTGCTTTTCCATATAAATTTTAGGATCATCTTATTGATATTTTCCAAACAACTTTCTAGAATTTTGATTGAGATTTCATTGAATCTATAAACCAAGTATTAATTATATTGTCTTCAAATCCATAAACACGGTTTATTTTCCCATTTATTTAGATCTTTTTGATGTTTTCATTTGCCTTATAGTTGTCAGCATATAGATTTGACACATAATATGTTAGATTTAAACGTAAGTTTAATTTTTGTGCTATTTTAAATAGAATATTTTTAATTTTTTAAATTTTATTTTTGTTGCATATATATGACTATGAATGACTTTTGTGTATTTATATCCTGCAAACTTGCTAAATAGGTGTTTTTAAAGAAAAAAAGGACATGATCTATCCCTATTCTCTCATTGATTAGTAATATTCCTAATTCAAAGCAATTTTAAAAAGATATTTGAAGAATCAACTTATAAAAATTTTCATAGTATTAACAGGTCACAGAAAAAGACCCACAAATGGCTCCTAAATGTAAAGATGCTCAAGCAGCTTGACAGTAGGGAAATAGAGACTAAAGCTATTTTGAAAAGTCTTTTTTTTTTTTTTTAATCTCTGAGTTTAATAACGCAGTTGCTGGCCAGGAAGTGGGCAACAAGCTTCCTCTTCCTGATTTAAGCCCACATAGAAGATAATTTGGCTGTATCTATTACAGCAAAGTAACAAAAAATTCTATGACCCAGCAATTTCACTTTTAGTAATTTATCCTATAGATATTCTTGCAAATGTGCACAAGAATGGCATATAAATGGCATAGGTTCAAGATTATTAATTGTATGGATTTATCATAGAAGAATGAAGCAACTTAAATGTGCATCTATACCAAGTTAGTCAAATATAATCTATTCACACAATGCAATATTACATAGTCATAAAAATAATCTTTAATATACAAATATATTATCAAATTTTGAAAGTAAGGTACAGAAATTGCATGAGAAAAAAGAAAACACTACATTTGTGTATCAGTGTGCCTATGCCTTTTATATTTCAGGAAGAAATAGTAGTATCATTGTTCACCTGTGGGGAAGGCAACTGAATGCCTCCCTGAAATAGAGGGGAAAACTTTTTAATAATCTTCTCATGCTTTTGGAATTTTGAGATTTGATATTAAGAATCAAATCTTATATTTGCACACTTCTAACACCTTAAGAAATAATTTCCCAACATTTTTGAAAATACTGCAAAATAAAATGTTGGCAGGTTTTGAAATCACTTGTTAAAAATATAAAACTATGATCATTTCCAACTATGTTGCAAGAGATTGATAACTGGAAAAATAAAAAATCATTTGGTAAATTTCAACAAAACCTTTGCAAAATTGGCAGATAGGATTTAAGAATATTATGGTTATTACCGAAGCCAACAACAAAGTTCTACTTAGATCTACATATCACAATAAGTATTTCAAAGTTTCTATGAAATCTGGGTATGAAATAATAGACCTTGAAACTAGCTTTTTAATTATTGATTCACAAAGTGTTTAACCAAATTTTTCAAAAGTTCTAAAATTTTATCAATACTAATCTCATTAAAATGTTATTAATAATAATTTAATTATAGCAAGATATTTTGTGCTATTAATAGAATTTTCATGTTAATTTCACTTGTATTTCATCCTTTTAAAAATTTTAGTGTATATTTATAATTCACGTAACACGTTAGTACAGAAACACGAGTGTGGTTTGTAATTTAATACTTGTATATACCTACTGGAGAAACAGCTCAACTTTATTGATGGGACTTGTGATAAAGTTTGGAGACTGTGACTTTAGAGAAGCACCCTCACTTGGATGGGAGGCCCTGGCTGAGTTGAGTAGTGAGGAGGGCTATTGAGAAGGAAGAAGACAAAAAGAGAGGTAGGAAGAACCAGAATGTATTAGAATTATCCCCTCAGTCCCAAGAAGTAGAATTCTAGAATTCTAGGTCGTTGGAGACAAAAGAGTCAAGAATTCCTCTTTCTCTAAGGCTCTAAAGAAAGGCTTCTGGTTGAAGAGTGGGTCACTTGTGCCTGGAGAGAATCAGAAATGTCTTCACGGGATGCAGGAAGCTCATGAGAGCTGCCAGTCACTCACTGAGTCAGTAGAGCAGTGTTTCTTCCACCAAATCACCTGATCAATGTCTCTGGGGCAGGCACCACAAATCCATCTTTTTAATAAGACCTAAATTATTCTGATAAGGTCACCTGCCCCAAAGGACCAGCAATGTCAACCCCTGGCTTGAAGGATGTAGAACATTATGTTTGAAGCTGTCATTGCTGTGTAGTTTGGTTTGGTTTGAGACCAATAAGAATCCAAGGCAGAGGATGGAAACCAACTTGATCTGTAAGCTGTATATCTGAAACCTCACTTGTCTCCCTCTCAGCACCTGGCTCTGTGCTAAGGCATAGCTCAGTGCTGTACACCAGGGACTTTTCCTGTAAAGGGTCAAATTATATCTTTGGCTCTGTGGCCTTTACCATCTCTAACAAAGCCATTGAACTCTGCCATCGTAGTGGGAAAGCAGCCGTACACAATACATTACTGAATGAGTATAGCCGTGTTCCAATAAAACTCACAGAAGCAGTCCTGCTTTGCTGACGCTTGCTATTGGCCAGTGTGCATGCGACATGTCCCAGGTGACATGTAGTTACCTTCTTGCTTGGTTACTTTAAAGCTTCTGTGGTGACTCTCCTTCTGGCCTTCCTGAACCCTCAGCCCTGTTTTAGCTTCGCCTCTTATTTGGGAAACCTAATTCCAAGAGGAGAAACTAACAATTTTAGAAATTTCTAAGCAGGTGCAGAAAGTGATACTAGATTGAAATATGTATGGATACCAGGTTTGGTCTCATGAGCAGTTATCAGAAATTTCACTCCACTCCCATCCCGGTGAGGTCGCTAGAGTTGGTTCTATATTCCTCTCTTGAAGGCACATTATTTCAAGAGAGGAAGTGGTTGTGGAAAGGTAGTAGCTAAAAGGGTGAAGCTCTTGATTCTGCTCCCATTTTACATAATTCACTGGGGGAGCCTTTATGGCCTCTCTGCTTCCATCACTAAACACTTTCCTCCTCTTGTGACTCATTGTCACCCATCCTCTTCCTGCTCCTCGGCTGACAGCAGACCTTAGGGGGTCCCGTGGAAACAGTGGTGGAGGAGCCCGGGAAAACATTGCCTTTGTGATATAAGACTGATAGGTTTGAAGCAATGCATCCACATTTGGAAAAATACCAAGAAAAAATAATGGAAGAAAGATAAGGTACTAAATCTTCTCCCTTCCCCACCCTCCCAAACAATAAGTCTTGGAGTTGTCCATGCAGACCCATGCGTATTTGCTCTCTGGCTGAAATTGGGTGTCTGTTTTTACATACATAGGGAACACCTAACTCTTTGTATTCTGGGCTTCCCCCTTCCCTATTCGTAAAGTTAATGGGAGTCCTAGAGATACGTTGTCCTCTGTGGTTTCTAGCTGGATGGCTAAAGGAGGATTGAATTCTTTGCTTGTCTGATTCTAGAAACATAAGCACTTACTTGGGGTAACCATGTAGAGAGTATTAGAGAAAGAGCCTGCATTCACTCCTTCTCTTTGCTGTATTCTCTCTGTACTTTGGTTTGCCCTGATGCTGGTTCTGAATGATTAAAAGTGACAGGAAACATCTAGGCAGGGCTGCCCACAATCGTGGCTGGCAGATTTTGAAGTTCTCATGGTGTCAGATTTAATCTCAGGATGAAGCAAGGTTGTCTGACCTGGGCCTTCAGTCTTTGATGGGTTCCGCCTCCACCAGGTCCCGGGATGAAGGCTGTTGGCATCTTGGCCCTGATTGGCTGCCTGGCCCAAAGTCTACGCTCACTATAAACTGGCAAAAATATTTGCAAAGGCTGGCCTGGACCATTACCAGGGCGTTGGCCTCGGAAATTGTGAGATTTCTCCTTTCCTATTCTCTATGTACCCTTGACGTCTCCCCACGATGTCAAAGGCCGATTCTGTGCTCACTTCTGTTCCCAGCTTTGCCATGTTCTGCTTCACCAGCAAGGGCCACTCGGTATTGTTCATATGTTCTCTTAGTTGTTGCTCTCTGGGGCTTCTCTGTTCCTTCCCTGCCCCTCATGTCCCCACTCCTGGAGTTTTGTAGAGTGTTGTTCTTGCTGGCATTGTAAGGGGTAGATCTGACTTTTAGTCTAGTCCAGGCTCAGCCACTGACTAGATGTGAATCTCAGGTGTGCCATCCCTGCCCATCATGTGTCCCATGGGTGCACTGCCGACCCTGACCCTCCCACAGTTTTGCTGGGAGCACAGCATTATTGTAGCACATATAAGGGAACTCTCCCCTAAGAGCAGAGTTGGGGGAAACAATGCATCTCTTTTTCTGGCATTTCTGATATTTCCCCCTAGGGATCTGCACGGCATACTATGAAAGCCACTCCAACACCACAGCTCTGACTGTCCTGAGGATGAAAGCACTGACTATGGCATTTTTCAGATAAATAGTTATAGATGGTGCAGACACGTAAACCTACAAGAGAAGAACCTCTGACATGTTGCCTGCTCTGGTACAATTTTGATTTTCATCCTTTGTACAACAAAGGCAACAAAACTCATAATGGGACATCCACTCACTTCCTGTTTTAACTAAAATTTGGAATTGGGATGGACAAGTAGGTCTGTATCACGCCAATAAATTATTCAACAGTTCCCCAACTTGACACTCTAGATGGTATGGTTTACTTGTCCAAAGATAACTTACTCTCTCTAAGATGGTTTTTCTGAAGCCCACCATGAAAACAAATGACCTCATTACCCTTTTATGCATAGAGACATTAAATATCTTCAGTAAGAAGAAGTACTTTGTTTGCCAACTAATTTTCATAAGCAATTAACTCAAAAGATGCAATTTATGCTTCTTTGTACAGAATGAAACAAATAAATACATTTTACATAGCATTTCTAAAACAGTAGAAATAAAGTTAGAATTCACTTCCAAATCTTCTATTTCAATCATTTAAGAAACATAGGTGTGCAAAGAATTGAGGTGTGCAACATGCATCTGGCATGCATTCTGGCATTAGGGAAGAGGATACACGCTTACAGGAAGGTAGGCAAGTGACTGTACGGTAAACAGGCATGGGTTGAGCGCTGTGGGCTTCAGAAAGAGGCATTATTAAGAAAATCATGGAAAGTTTTATAGACACGGTGATATTTGAGCTAAGACAGGAAGGGTAGATAAGATTTGGATATTCAGAGATAAAGAAGAGTCATTCCAGATAAGGAGAGCAACCAAAGCAAAGAGGTGCATGTGGGGATATGTGGGGCAGGGACAGGTAGATGTGACACCATCGTCTTATGTGGAACCAAGAGGACATGAAGACAGATAAGAGGACATGTGGTTGGAAAGGTTGATTACTATCTGATCCTGAAGGACCTTGGAATCCAGGCTAAGACACATGCTCTGGTTTCTGCCTGCAAGAGCAAATTAATAGAGATTAGTTGATTAAGGATTGTTTCAGAAACATTAATCTGCAATAGGGGTGAGTGAAATTAAAGGAGGGGCCGTTACGTGCCACTGCAATTGTTGAGGTGAGAGTTTAAAAGACCTGACAATGGTCATGGCTGCTGGCATAGAGAAGGGACTGATGCAAGAGCCATTCAATAGCAAAGGGACAGAGCTCAGTGCATGATTGTCTTGTTTGCTTCTCCTCTAGAACATAAGCTTTATGAAAGCAAGGGCTTTATCTGCTTTGTTCACTGATGTATCCTAAATGCCTGACCATTGTTGGAGTTCAATAAATACTGATTAAATAAATAAATGGAAGGAATAAAGAGCAAGGATGAAGACGAAGAAAGTGTCATAAAATATTTTATGGCAAATTTTTTAAGAGTAATGAATAAACTTTTAATTTCTCTTTGACACACACGAGATGATCAGTACCTGTGATCAGTTCGCATGGGTGAATGATTGAACGATATGATCATTTATCTAGTAAATTGTCCCTAGTCCTACATAGACACAAAATGCTCACTGCCTCCAAAAGCAGATCACCTAATTATTGATCAACCCTGAATTTAGAATAATTTTTGTTGGACCAAAATCTACGTCTTTATTGCTTTCTTCCATTAATCCTACTTTTTCTTTCTAGATTTAGTGGAAACCGATTTGCTCTATTATACATAGAAACTTATGAATCATCTTCAATTTCTTATCTTACAGGCTATTAACATTCATTATCATTACCACCTTCCTGCAAATAATGACTTTTAAACTTCCACCCGTCCTGGTCAATCCCATCAGCGTTCCCTAAGAGTTTGCCAATGGAATCTTCCAGTTAAACATGGTGATTGCATGGCTGCATTACCTTTCGTGGTAGGTCCCATATTGGCTCCCCAGAATATCCATTCCCTAAGCCATGAAAACTGTGAATACGTTATTTTACATGTCTAAAGGGACTTTGCAAATGTGACTAAAGCCACTGACCTTGAGAGGGGGAGAATGTCCTGGGTTATCTGAGTGGGCCCAATCGAATCACGTGTGTCCTTAAAAGTGGAGAATTCTTTCCAGCTGTGATCAGAGAGAGACTTGATGACAGCAGAAGGAAGAGAAGAGATTCAAAATATGAGGTACTCAAGCCACCATTAGTGACTTTGAAGGTGGAAAAAGGGGCCACAAGTCACAGGATTTGCGGTGAGAGGTTTTAGATACCGGGAGTGGCCCACAGCTGACATCCAGCAAGCAAACAGAGACCTCAGTCCTACACCCACAAGGAACTAAATTCTGCCAACACCCAAATAAGAAAAAGAAAAAAAGTAAAATCTTCCCCTAGGGCATCCAGAAAGGAAAACAGCCTTCCCAGATGCATGCACACTGAGGACAGTTGTGTCTTCTTGGTGTGCTGACCCTTTTCTCATTAGAGTCAATGTCCCTTCTTAATTCTAGTAATATTTCTTATCCTTAAATCTACTTGGCTGAGAGTGATATAGTCACTCAGCTTTCTCTGCATGGTATATTTCTTTCTATTCTTTTACTTTTAATGTATCTGTATCTTCATATTTACAGTGAGTTTCTTATAGACAGCATGTAGTTAGGTGTTGCTTTTATGTTTAGCCAATAATCTCTGTCTTTTAGTAGGAATGTTTAGACCAGGAGAGTCAGCAAACGTTGTCTTAAAGGGCCCAATAATAAATATTTTAGGTTTTGTGGGCCATATGCTGTTTCTATTGTAAGTATTCAACTTTCCATGTAGCACAAAAGCAGCCATAGACAATATGTAAACGACTGGGCATGCCATGTTTCAATAAAACTTTATTTAAAAAAAAAAGAGGGTGAGTCTACAGGTCATAGTTTGAACCTTGGTTTAGACCATTTATATTTATGGTTACTTTAAAATCTACCATGTTTTTGTTTCTTTTCTATTTGTGTCATCTACTCTTGGTTCATTTTTCCTGGCTTCTTTTGGATTAATCAAATCTTTTTCAGTGTTCTCTTTTATTTCCGCCATTGGCTTATTAGCTATAATTATGTTCTATTTTTAGTGGTGATGCTAGGATTTACCATCTACATTGTTACCACATTCTACCTTCAAATAACATTATATCGCTTCATATACATGAATTTTGTAACAGTATGCTTCGATTTTGCCCATCCTATCTTTTGTGCCACATTGTCATGCATTTACTTCAACCTGTTATACACCTCAGAATGCATTTTTATTACTTTTGCCTTAAACAATGATCTCTTAGGTAAAATTTTTTAATGAGAGAGTCTTTGTATTTGCCATATGTTTACCATTTCCCACACTCTTTGGTCCTTTGGTGGATTGGTGTGGACACACAGTTAAGTGATATCATTTTCCTTCAGCCTATAGAACTTTCTTCAACATTTTTTTTCCAAGTGGGAGCAGACCACCTATAAACATACTCTTAGATTTTGTTTATCTCAAAACATCTATGTTTCATTTTCTTCTTTGTGGGATATTTTCTCTATAAATTCCATGCTGACAAATATTTTTCTCTCAATTTGTAACAATAAGATATCTTACTGTCTTTCACATTACTTGTTTATTAAGAGAAATCAGTGATTTACTTGTCTGTGTTCTCTGTGTGTAATTTGTCCTTTTTTCAGCAATTTAATCATAATGTATATTTTCTTTGTTTATCTTACTTGATCCTCAGTAACATTATGGATCCCTGAGTTTATAATTTTCATCTTTTCTCCTATGACACTGATGACACATATATTAGATCACCTGATGTTGTCCCATAGGTCACTAAGGCTCTTCCTTTTTTTAGCCTTGTTCCCTTTTTTGTCTTTTATTTTCAGTAGTTGTAACTGCAATATCTTCAAGTTCTCTGATCTTTTTTCTGAAGTGCCTAATCTATTAAATTCATCAATTGAATGTTTCATTTCAGATATTGTAGGTTTTTCAACGCTAGGTAATTGTTTTGTGTCTTTCATTCCTCTCATTTTATTCATGGTTTTCTTTAAGTCCTTGAAATAAATCAGCAGATTTATAAGTATTGTTCAAATTTCTTGTCTGTTAATTCAATCAAGTCTGTCATTTCTGGGTCTTTCCCTTGACTGATCTTTCTCTTGGTCATGGGTCACATTTTCATGCCTCTTTGCACATGTAATAAACTTTTATTGGATAGACATAGTGTATGTCACATTGTTGACTGTCTGGATTATGTTGTCTTCCTTTAGGGAGTGTTGAGTTTCATTTTGGCAAACAGTTAATACTGATCAGGAAATTTCTAGAGCAGTCTTAATGGTGGAACTAGTTTAGTCTTACTAACAAGGCATAGCCCTTCTTGTGTCTCTTCGTCCCAGGGGTTCAGCAAGGTGTCTCTCCTCCTGCTAGTCAGGAATTAAATGTCTCCAAACCCTGTGTGAACTTTGTAACTGTTTAGGTCCCTGCTAACTGACTACCTTGAAGAGCTTTATCCTTTGCCTGCTCAGTTTAGCCTTCAGCCAAAAGCTTAGCAGAATTCTTTTTTTTTTCAATTACAGTTGACATACAATATTATATTAGTTTCAGGTGTACAACATAGGGATTAGACATTTATATAACTCATGAAGTGATCGCTTCAATAAGTCTAGTACCCATCTGACACCATACATTACTGACTATATTTCCAAAGCTGTGCACTATATCCCCATGACAGTTTTTATAATTGGCAATTTGTGCTTCTTAATCCTTTCCTCCCTGGAATTCTTATGCAGAGTTTTGTGCTCTCCTTCTGGGTAGCTCCTATCTCTCAGGTACTCTTCTCCACAAATTCCTTGGCCTCTGATCTCTGTCTCTTCTACTTAGATTGTCATCTCTTGTCTGGATTTGGAAAATACCTTTAGGCAGAAAGTCATGGCGATCACAAGGTTTACCTCATTTGGTTTCCGTCTCTCAAGAGTCACGATCCTGCATTGCCTGTGGTGTACTGTGTGAAAAAAAAATCTTCTTCTATTTCATCTAGTTTTCTAGTTGTTACAATAGGAGAGGAAATCTGTTGTTCCATCAAGACCATGCTTGACTTTACATGAAGTTTAATATAATAATAATTTAATATTGTTCAATTTAGTTCCAGTTAAGGAAGTCTGGGGCAAATGCATATCTTGGGTTCTAGAAATTAAAATGTTTGACAGTTCATGTTAAGAGGTGTGGGGATATTCATATCTGTTTTCTCATCATAAATAGCATGGGATTTTTAGGGACATCCTTAAAATAGAAAACAGGATGTTGGTTTTATATCATAATCACCCTTCAGTGGCTAGCCTCCCACATCTTTAGGCAGAGAGTCTTTAATTATGGACGTCATTCTGTCCCACGTATTTTACAGTAGGGGCATTTGTCTTGGGAACTTGGAAATAATTTAGCATTAGGGTATGTTTACAGGTTCATGACATTTCATATAAGAGGGCTGTCCGAAAAGTATTCAGCCATGTAATATGAGAAATAGAGGCATTTATGGCTGGATTTTTTTCCTGACAGCCTCTATATGTAAGTGTGTGTGTGTGTGTGTGTGTGTGTGTGTGTGTGTATGCACATATGCACACACACCATATATAATATATGTGTGTGTATATACACATGCATACATATAATAGCAATCTTTATTTTCCTTCAACATCATATAAATGTTTTTTATTCTTTTATTTATACTTATGAGTTAAAAGTGTAACTCTAGAAATCAATAACAATACCCATATGCAAAATAATAGACCTCTTTAAAATAAGAGATGTCTAACAAAAAGAAGGTGAATATTGCCTCTTTTATCTAGTCTGGTCAACTTCTATTAGTCTCTGTTCTCTGTTTCTTACCCGCCTGGTATCTGAGTTGGCCCTTTGTCACTTCAGAGAGGGCCAAGAGATGTAAATTGTGGGCATGGCCATGGTATTTTAGTGGGGAAGCTCTAGGATACTGGGGAGAGACAGACAGACTTGAAGCAGAACTAACAACGGGAAGTAAGTAGTTCTTTCTGCGTAGATTGTTGCTGCTTTCCATTGTTGAATGTGGGAGAATAAACTGTTCAATTGAATAATGTTTTGGCATTCAACATAGCCCTTTCCTTCTTCGTGTCTGAATGAACAGAATTGTCTATTTAAAGTAAATTGAGCAGAAGCAATTCTTGGCATGGATCCTTATAAACATTTGTCGTTTTGACTCATTCCTGCCCCTCTGCTGCCCCTCAGTGGCGATTTCACTCTGTTTTCACAGCTCAGCACCACATTAAGGTACTTGGCTTCCCAGCCCCCATATCTCCCTTAACTAATCACCCTAGCAAATTCCACATCCAGCCAGCACTTTTGAAACATCTCAACTGTGAAACAAAATGCTGTCACAAAGCAGAAGGCAAACAAACACCTTATCCTAGAGAACCCAGTCCTCCCATCCATGCTCACATGGCACCTCCAACCAGCAGAACTGCCTTACCCTGAATGAACCTCGCTCTTTGTGGCCATGTCCGGGATGCACTCCAATCCTGAAGTAATAGAATACCTTCTGCTTCTTCCCCTCTACGTGTCTAATCTGAGTCCTTCCCACCCTGTGAGGCCCACTGAACCTACTTCTCCTAGAGAACAGGCTCCGACCCCTTCCAAACACAAACCACAATATCTCAACATTCAGCAAGCATTTATGCACACAAAATAAAGTGTTTCTAAGCAATTTGAATATGTATCAGATACCAAGCACTTAAGTGTGGATGATATCCTAATAAATACGTAATGCTGAAAAATTGATAAAGCATTTATAATTTTATGATCAACGTCATTAGCGTATAATGGTCCATAAGTGGGAATCTTTGCTTAAGTGATTCTGTTGGAAGGACAGTAGATTTTAAGCCCTAAGTTTGAGTGCAGATTCCTTTATTGTGTGTGTGACCTCAATTTATAGGAATAATGGCCCATCCATTAGGTTGGTCTGACGACTGAGAGAGATAATGCAGAGAGACTTACTGTGCCTGACTAGAGTACTGTATTTTGCTGTGTATAATGCACACTTTTTTGCCCAAATCTGTGAGGGAAAAATAATAAGCCATGTTGTACCTGAGTAGTACTAATTCTGTATCTATATAAATGTTTTTAATTCTTTTATTTATGCTTATGAGTTAAAAGTAACTCTAGAAATCAGTAATGATATCTGTATGCAAAATAATAACCTGGAATACAAAAATCATTTTCTTTCATATAAAAAAATTTTACACATAAAATGTCTTGTACCTTGTATCTGTTCTTGTGTTTTGTAATTATTTGTTACATAAAATTTCTTGTACCATAATATTAATATGGTAAAAAATAAATGCTAAAATTCCTTTATAATACAAAAAAAACAAGTACCTAAATATGAACAAATAAAAATTTAAATTAAAAAATTAAAGGGAAAGATTTTTTTTCCCTGAAAGTTTGGGCCAAAAACCTGGGTGCACAGTACACACGGGAGCACCTAATGATGTTGATAATAAAAATATAAATGCTTTATATTTATGGCAAAATGCAGTAAGTTTTTATCAAGGTTAGCTATTAGTAATAATTATTATTATTCTAAATACTTATTTCTCTAGAAGCAAGGCAAAAACTTTTATAACCTAACAAAATTTTATTTTTTACTGTATACCAAATGTTAGCGAATTTTAATATATTGCCTCAATTTGATATAATTTATAGATCATATCTGTTGTTAATTTTCTCTTGGTTAAAAGACTTTTGTTTAAATAAAAAACAAAGCACATTTAGAATGAATTTACCTAATAGAAATCTATCACTACCTTTACCTTCCAGTTGAGCCCATTGAAGAAACCAACATAATCAGCAACTAAAGCAGCATACTCAAGGAAAATGTTCATTTTCAAACTGAGATTGCAAAATAATTTGTTATTGTAATGCTCCATTAAAATGCAATATTTTAGTCTAACTTTATCCTCTTTGGTTATTTTTTGACAATGAAATAATGCCTCTCTATTGTAAAAATATTTAGAGAATATACAGTGATAATTTAAAAGTATTGGTGATTACAAGATTAAGAGCAAATCTTTCTGAAATTACTGGTGAATTTATTACTTTTTTAAATTTATTCCAATGCTCTCCTATAGAACTTTCTGAAACGATGAAATGTTATCTAACTGCATTATCCAACATGAAAACACTAGCCAAAATAAAGGTGATAGAAAGTATCTGAGATGTATTGAGGGCAACTGAGGCACTGAAGTTCTAATTGTATTAATTTGGATTTAAATAGTCACACGTAGCCAATGGCTACCGTATTTGACAATACAGCTTTAGACAAAAATTCTAACTTCATGTTGGTAGCATTTTACAATATTATTAAATCATAAGAGGTCAAAGTTATGACCTTTACCGAGTTGTTTGTACAGCGTTGCCAACATAAGCCCGAAGTGGCAAGTTCGTGAACTTAATTGTCAGCCTTTGGGGGACGACAAGAGCTCTGATGGCCATTCCAGGAAAAGAGTTCCAAAATTGCTTTGAAGGGTGTCAGCAATGAGGTATGTAGCACTCTTTCTAGCATGAATTTGCGAAATTAGTTGTCCAACTTCATATGAAAACATGATTTAAATGACTCGCTATTTCATTATATGGAGGAATTATTATCAAGGTGAACTTCCATAACTGAGAAAATTAGATTTGTTCCACTTGGAAATAAATTTTCTCATTTAAATAAACCTACAGTAAACCACTTTGTAAATAAACCCCCGTCTGGATTCATGATGATTTCCTTAGGATAGATCCAGAAGGATGAATCACTAGGTGAGAAGACAAGAACCACTTTGAGGCTCTTCGGCTATTAAATCATTTTCCTCAAAAGGTGAAGCTACGAGGGTGTCCAGCCACATTATGTGAAAAATAGAGGCATTTACGGCTGGAATTTTGTCCAGGCAGCCCTCGTATTACACTCCCACTAGCAAGTACACAAGAATGCCTATCTCATTGCACTTCTGTCAACATTGACCATTACCCAATTACCCTTTTAAAAAATCTTTTGTTTAATTGATAAATAGAAATGATATCAAATGCTGTGGGGTTTTATGTCTTTGATTGCTGCTTGTGGTGGGCATGGAGATACTGCCCAGATTTCTCTCGAAGATGTGGGCCCCAGATGCATTTGGGTCATTTGCAGACAGTTTCCCCAGCACTTCCTTCAGGGGTTGCCTTAGCTGCAGAAAGCTACAGGCTGTACCTTTTGGAGCAGCCCATACCCAATGACTGAGTGAGGCAGAGGCACAAAGACCTGCCCATTTGGGCGTGATGTGGGCAACTCTGATGGGCAGTATTTACTTCCGAGCTCCTGGCTGGGTTGGCTGAGGTTTTGAATGGCTTGCATCAGTGCTGGACCTCTCTATCTGCCCAATGCTTCTGCCCCATTGCTCTCACAGGTGTGGATCCCTAATAAATACCTTGCATCCCAAACCCATCCCAGCATCTCCTTCTGGAGAACCCAACCTGTAGCAGAAGTGATGTTGAACTTCTGGCATTATTTGCATTTTTCTGTCATGTTTGCATTGAGAAGGAGTTTTGAGGCCACTTCTGAGCAGGCAGGAAAGAATGCTGGTATCAATGACTACATTTTCGTTTGAGAGATTTGTAATGTCTGAAAACCATAGAAAATCATAAAGGTAAAGATTGATGTACTTGACATAAAACTTAACAATGTCTGCATATAAAAAGTACCTGGATAAAAATGCTTTAATGTATGAACTAGAAAATTACAATAGGCAGAGTTTAATATTTACTTCTAAGGAGATATTAAACCTGAATAGAGAAAACATTGTATTATTCATACATTTCTTGAACACATAAAAAACATTCTGCTATTGTATCTTCCCTAAAAACATTTCCAAAAACCCTTCAGGCCTGGTCTATTCCTCTGAAACTTCAAGAAAGTCAAGAGGTGGAAACAAAAAGAATTCTTTGCTTTGTGAAAAGAGTTCAACCAAAAATAAAAATATGGGGCTCATAGTTCTTCCCCACTCCTCTTCCAAAAAGGCAGTGGGAGAAGTGGAGAAAACCTCAAATAACAGTCTCAGCTAACTCTACCTCCTCTCTCACAGAGTTGCTCACTGACGACCTCACGATGCGATTCTCTGTGCCAAGAAACTTGTTAAAGAGACAGAAGGCATAAACTATTGGTAAGAGGCTTCCCTTGGGAGACTTAGGCTGATGTGGGCAAAACCTACAGTGTGTCCATTTGTAATGGCTGCAGTGGACTTTGATGAACTTGTCCTTGCAGAGTGGTCCAACGGTGGTGTTAATGTGACTTGTCTATGCCCTTATCCATTAGTGTGTGTGTGTGTGTGTGTGTGTGTGTGTGTGTGTGTGTGTATGCACACATGTGCAGTGAACATAGTAGAAGGTGTTTGGTAGGAGAGATGGTATTAAGCCATGACAGTTTGTAATGGTCTGTCACATTCCAATGGAGGAAGAGTTGCTTTCTAATAGGAATTAGAAAGCATCAATGAAGTCAGTACACCAGAGGAAAAAAAGCTGGAGTTTGATCGAGATTTGGATAGGTTTGGAGGCCTATCACAACATCATGCAGGGAGAGAGACCAAGCAGCAAGGAGAGGAAAATGACCACATCAGCTACACGACAAACAGGCAGGACAGTTGCACAGGATTATGCACAGAACATTCTTTAGTACTGCTGTCGTCTCCTCAGCTGTGCTTTCTTGTGAACTTTGCTAATCCGGTCATCCACTTGAGGAATTCAAATTTTCAGAAATGTAAGTGTTTAACCAAAGGCCCATCGTTATAAAAATGTCATCCTTGTAGCTAAGAAAAATAATGACTAAGAGAAAACTGGGGAGAGAAAGGGTTAAGGCAAAAATGTAGAGTCCTTGGATCTCAGAAGTGAATGAAACTAAAGCTTGGGTGCTGCTGGTGATTTGGGTCAATTATCTATGGTTTTTGAACCTGCGAATATTTGGATTGTCTTGCTTTTTTTTCTTTGATTTCTACTTCTCTTCCCTCATAGGCAAGGCTGGAAGAAACACTGAGGGCAGAGACTTGTCGGTGTGGAGAAAAGGCTATGAGGTTTCATGAACTGGATGCTTTGCCACAACCCCTGAGAATGTGTCATGAATGTCAAAATGCTTGTGTCATCTCATCCCCCTCCCTCCCAATTTCCCCCCTCAGAGTTGGAGAGTGAAAACTATATTTTTAAGGAAATAAATATTTCCAGTGAAATATCATAGGAGCACAATATTAAGACTTGAAAAGTCACCTACAGAACGGTCTTGCCCTGGATGGAACAAACTTCCCTCTATTGGAAGGAGTCCTGGCTCTCGTGGCCTTCTCACATGGTTGCTCATTTAAAAATAAGTTTGCCGACCTGTGTTCTGGGGCATGAGGTCATTCTTCTCCTGGTCAGCAGACATACAGCCCTTCCTCAGCTCAGCACTGCTAGAGAGAACATTCTTGCTTCCTCTGGGCTGTCCTGATGGGCACTCTAATGGGACCAAATAGATGTGGTTGCAGCCCTTAGTCCCAACAGTCAGAGATTTCCCCATGTTATTGCAATAGCCATTTAACTTAAATCTATCAAATTCAAAAAAACCACTGTTTACATCCTCATGATCAAATTGCTTCCAGGCTTAGACCTGCAGATTTTATTAGTTTGGTCAGGGAACTGACCTGGCTATTTAAAGGATGTTTCATTACATGGAATAATGGGCTGAGGAACTCAGGTCCCAAAGAGATATTCCCAGGAGTCTCTGCTCCACGCAGGATGGCTCCACTGCGGGCTCTGTGTCAGGATTGCTCTGCTCAAGCTGAGCATTCTCCTGTGTGTTCTCTGTCTTGCTGAGGCAGCTGTGGTTGGGGTGGCCTGTGTAACTTCAGGTAAAAGTAGTGGGCCCAGGTCGAATGCAATCTGACCCCAAGAATGCACTAAATTAAGGTTTGTTGGAGACATGGTTATGTCTACAAATAATTTTCCCACTTGGACTGATGATGGTCAGACTGATGGACTTTGTGATAGCACCTAAATGACCCGTAAACACCCCGTGATTGCCAAATGCCTGAGTTTTACTGTTGGCTCATTTCACATTCATTGCTTCCCTCGCAGGCATAAGCTTTAAAAAGATCTGAACTGCTACTTGCCAAAAGAATATAAACATTTCATACATGTCTAAACAAACATAATCCTGTGACAATTTAACAGGCATTACAAACCGTGGGGAGAAAACCTCCTGAAACTCATGTAGAAATTGAAAAATAATTCTATAACATAACTGAAGGAAATTTGGAAAATGTAGAATCTATTAAACTGCATTAAATCAATAATCTGTGCTTATAGAAGTCCACAAATATGCATGTTTCATTACTATTGTCCTACTATCCTTCAGGCCCATAGTCCCCATTCTTAGTCAAAACTTCTGCTTCATTAAAACTAATGGCACCATGTTAATGACCTAGGTTGGCACAGGACCCAGCACCAGCTGTTTAAAGACTAGGGGAAACATTAAAATTAAAACAAGAAACAAAAACCTATTCCAAAAAGGAGTGCTTTGAAATTCAAGGTGAAGGGAAGTTGGCTAGCCCTACAATTTGTACGATCTTTTTTCTTATTTTTTTGCAAAACTTATAAAATATCTAAACATGCAATCCTACTCCTGCTTTCTCTCCTCAAATGTTTCATTTAGTTAGTATTTCCATCAATAATACTTTAGGATTTAAAAATGCATTTTCCCACATTATTTTCCACAATTAATGGCCTCAGACATTCATGAGAAAAATATTACTCATATTTCTCAGTTATCTTTATTTAACAAAAGGATATTAAATTACAACTAAGATTTATATTCCCTCTTAGTGTCCAAGACATTTGGAAATAGGATTTCAGTTTCTCCTCACAGCTGCCTTAGTAGCAGCTCATCAAATGCATTGAGAAGACAGTTGGATGTTACGGTTCAGAGATCTGTTTAGGTGGGTGCATGCTTTCTTTGGGGACACGGCTCTGCCTGACTCTCAGGACCCCGTCCTCCAGCATCTGTCCCTTCCCATCCCAGCCTGGTTCCTATCATTCCTCAACACTTTCTGTCCGGGCCACCATTTTTTCTTGATGCCTCCCAAACCCAGTAAACTGTTTCCCCATGGGTGTCTTTGCTCTTGGTTTTCCCCAAAGCTGGAAGATGGTGCCATTTCCCTGTAGCCTCCTCAAGCCCTGCCCAGGCCACATGAGGCCTCTCTCCTCCTCTAACTTTCTGTCTTTTCTCTGTGGTCTTTTCTAACAGCTGCGGGTGCACTACACAATGAGGTCATCAGAGGTTGAGGATCTCACCAGGTCTGTAAGCAACTTGAGGCCTGGACATGTCTTTTACTTCTCTATCCACAATCCTCTTTGCAGTGTTAAGCATGTAGTTGTTGACGTTTCATAATGTTTGGTGTTGATTTTTGTTGCCACTAGATACATAGACGATCATAGAAGGAGTACAAGTAAGATATCACATTTAGAATATTTTTATTTTCAAATCAGGTTCACAAGCACCTCAGGACATGATATAATATAATCTATAGTTTATACGGAAGACACTGAGATCCAGAAAGGCTAACTCCCCCAGGCCCACAGTGCCAAGTGCAGAATCCAGGGAAACTCTGCCACCCCATAGAAATCCTCAGGACCCAGTGAAAGAACAGTGTCCTACTTCCATGAAGGACAGAGGGTGCCTGTGTCCCTCATCTTCGTTCATCACCTACTTCCTTGAGTACCCCAAATATAGCACAAACTCTAGCCAGCCCCTAAAAAATCTAGAAGCAAGGAGTAAGAAATGATCTTACCCCAACTTTAATCTCTTCAAGGTGAGTGAAAAAGAACAAAACTTTCATTAGGAGAGCTCGTCCTAATGTCTCCTCTATCCTCCCAGAATGGACAGAAAATGCTCTAGATTAGGACAACTGGAAGCAATACACTGGTATTATTTTTTCCAACTAGAAAAACGTACAGTGTTCAATTAAACAATTTTAAAACATGAAAATGATTTCTCCCAAAGTAGGCCAAATGGTCACGAAGAGCTGCACGCCCCCTGAGTGGCTCTGCCAGAATCTCGGGCCTGCGCTGCAGGGAGGGCCTCCAGCCCCAGCGAGCACGCAGGGACGTCAGGGGATGGAAATACCCACAACCCGCTTGTAAAGGAGCCTGCAGCCCAGGGGAGCTTAGGCGCCAGGAGAAACCCTGACGGTACAGGAGGCATTTGCACCACAATGGGCTTCCTCTAGGGACCTCGAGGCAGCTGCTACCCAGCACTGAGACTTGGATAGGTGACCCTCTCTGTCCCTCTGATACCCGGTTAGTTCTCTGTGCAGAATGAGAACAGAGAGACACACTGTTCTAAAGCACAGGTAACAGCACACACCTGGGCCTAGGTGGATCCCTCTGTACCAGCACGAACGCGGGGATCAGACGGGCAGATGCTAATGTGCACTCTCACAGGAGCAGGCAAGAAGAAGGCAAAGAACATATTTTCTTACACGAGGCCTCACCTTGAACAATTTGTACCAGCAGGGCCTCTCTCCTGAGGTCCAACCCAGTATTGAACAATGGTATTTTTCTTTCCTTTGTTTTCGTAACCTTTTGGGTTGGGCTCTGATGATAACAAAAAACATATTTACTGTGGAACATATAGAAAGTGCTTTTTCAAACTATAAAAATAAAGTATTCTCACCACTCAACAATAATTGCTACTAATATTTTCATTTTCCAATGTTTTCTATTTTTTATGAAGTTGGAATTATAGTTTTAATTTTGTAACCTGTGCTTTTCACTTACTATATGACAAGATGTACCCCAATTAATATTTTTAAAAATACAATACATAAAAACAGCATAATAGTTACTATGCTGTCCCATAACTCATTTCCTCTTTCTCCTATTATTGCATATTGGGGTTAACCAATAGCACTTTCAGGTCTGGGATTCTAGGCCAATTTTTTAAAAATCACTGCTTATTCTCCTCCAAACTTAACCAAAAGCGCTCAATACAAGATTTTTATGGGGCCCATCTTGCAAGGGACTCCTTGACTGCTTTAGGGATGGTTTGAACTGTGACAAGAAATACACTATTGGCCACATTTGCTACACAGTTAGGATCTATGAAAGCAGGCTGATACACTTTGCCCCCATTTAAATAGAAAACGAACAGAAAAAAGTACTTTAATGAGATAAAAGAATATACCTGCATCATCTATTTCCAAAGCTGCATAATTATTTTTCTACAAAATCACCACATACTTCACTAGACTTCCACCAACTTTCAAAACGGCACCAGTTTTGAAATCCATCCTTTAAAAAGTCAGTGTTTCTGAAACCATTTCCTCACTGCAAATTTCACCTCTTCATCACAGATGAAGCACCTCACCCAGTGTCTTAACTGTCCTCAGTGTCCACACACTGATCACCGTACACGGCTTGCATTCATCTGAATTTCAACTAGAGGAACTTTTTCTGCTGTTAAGAACTCAGTAACAGCACGCTTTTTGAACCGAACATCTGAACTCTCTGCCATGTCGATGTGCACTGGGTGAGAAATGGAAGCATCTGTGTGTGCAAGGTCAGGAATGATGGAGGGGAGATGCCATGTGACCACACAGAACCAGTTATATCCAGATATGTCTAATGTAACAAAACAATATTACAGTAGAGGCAAAATTTATCAGCCCGCCCTCCTATGATGTACAACGTTGAGAGAAAATATTTCAACTTGTGCTGTCCTGAAAAATCCAAACTGTGTGGTTATCGTGGCATTTAACCTCCCATAAAATGTGGATAATATATTTGCTATCCATAGTTGTGGTAAGGATTAGCAACAATAACAGAAGCATATGGCACAAACCAGGCTGTTAATCAAAATTGCTTACTATCATTCTATTTGTACATTTGCTTATATGATTTCTCACAGATACTACAGACACTTCAATAGGATGAACTACATTTTGCGTGAAATAATGACATTTCCGAGAAAGATAGGGGAAGATCTGAAACTGCCAAAGAAACTGTGACTAACTTTGTTTCACTAGGCAGGGCCCGGCTGCTGAGATTTCCAAGCTACAGGGTAAAAAGTTAAAGCCCTCTCTAGATTTCCCCCACCCTGCAAGGCTACCACGCCCCCACTGGCAACATAATTCTTGGTGAGCAAGAAAAAATAAATCCATAGTTGCCTTGAAAAGCATTCATGCAAAATAAAGCCCAGATTCATAAGTAATCTGACTTCTGCATCGCTTCTCAAAACAGTATCTTGTTACCAGCTAAAGCAAACAGAGTGGTTTCAACCCGAGAACTGACAGGCAGTGCAGAGGGCAGGTTGGAAAAGATTAAATATTTGTGCAAAACCCCCTTCACAAAGGGCCGCCTTAGTCTGGAATAAGAGGAAACCGAGAAGCAAAGGAAGGGAGATGAGGGAACTGAGAAGAAGCCTTATCTTTCCGGAGGAAAGACTGGTTTGGGAGGAGGAGGTGGAGAGGGGAGAGGGGCAGAAATGAGGCTGAGGTGTGAGGGCTCTGGCCACTGCCCACTGGGCTCCTGCCTTCAGCGCCAAGGCTGCACTTTTGACCTGTGCAGCGGAGTCCGGCCACAGAGGCTCAGGGGAAGACGGAAACAGGATGGGGGGAGCTTTGAAGCTGCCAGGCTGCGATGGCAGAGAGGCCAGCGAGAGGCACCCAGTCTCTCAGCAGCACTACATTAGTTTGTAGGGGCAGGGGGGGCGGGGAGGGGGGCTGGGGAGGAGGCTAGCAAAGTGCACTGTGCAACTCAGCAGCCCAAAGGCCTGCCAGTGGGGACTAACGTGAGATTTTAGAAAACTGTAACTAAAAATCGCAGTTTTCAGTTCTGATGACAGTCTACCAAAGCCAGTTCTGCTTCTATGATGTTTTAGTGGCTGCCAGGAATTTCGAATTAAATACACACACACACACACACACACACACACACAGCGTTCTATGCAGGCAGTAGGGAGATTGCTGATAAGATGAGAATCTTCTAGGAACTGGGATTTTTGTGTGGACTTTGGAGCTCCTCCGGGCCCCACCGCAGAGACTAACACAGGGCTCTCCACAGACAAAAACAGCCCAGGGAGGCTCTTTGAAAATAGTTCAAGTGACCGATATTTGAAGGGGAGGAGGAGGAGAACAGCCTGGGTCCCATGGGCTGGCTTAGGGACAGGGTGGTGCTCAACCCTGGCTGCACAGAAGCATCATTGAGAGGTCTTTTAAAATGCTGATGCCTGGGCCTGGCTCACTTGTGTTATACCAGACTGAAGGTGGTGCCCTGACGTGGGGATGTTTTAACTCCCCAGTTAATTGTAACGTACTGCCAGGGCCAGAAACTCTAAGAGGCTCCAAGGGCCTCTGCTTGGGGCTCCTGCAGCCAGCCTCCTCCTTTGGAGAAGAACACCCACCTACCCCACCTCAGCCCCCCAGCCCCTCATCCTCCTTTCATCCTGGTCCTCAGAATGTCATTCCCCTTGGAAGGCTTTGACCAATCCCTGTATCTGAGGAGTTGAGCCTGGTCATCCCAGCAAAAAAGGGGAAGAGTGATAGAAATCATACAACGGTCAACAAATATTTGAGTAACTACCATGCGCCAGGCACATGCTTTACAAATGGTGCGTGGACACCATGGTGGGCGAGTTGCACGTTCTGAACACTCTGTGTCTCCGGAGAGGGGCAGAGGAACTGTCATTCCACAGTCTGAGGCCCACAAATGGGGAGAGACTGACGTGCAATTGTTAAAATTACATCTGCATGACTCTTCGTGCAAATTAAAACAAAAACAAAAGCACATGTCGAAGATTGTATCCAACTCATTCGTGAAGGAACCACTAAGACGTGAAGACCAGTTATAAGAGATTTGAAGACCTAGGTATTTGTAGGCAGTTTTTCAAAAGGAATGTTAGAGTACAATTACTGGGTTGGGTACAAAACTAATTCATGTCTTAGACTAAATACACGCTATCTAGTTCACACTAGAGCAACACAGATTTGAACTGTCTGAGTCCACTTACGTGTGGATTTTTTCCAATAAACATAATACTATAAATGCATTTTCTCCTTATGATTTTCTTAAGAACACTTTTCTCTATTTTATTATAAGAATATAGTACATAATACATATAATATACAAATATGTGTTAATTGACTGTTTATATTATTAATATCAGTAAGTCTTTTGGTCAACAGTAGGCTATTAGTAAAGTTTTGGGAGAGTTAAATGTTATACATGGATTTTCAGCTGTGCAGGGCGTCCATGCTTCTAACCCTGCACTGTTCAACACTCAATTGAACTGTACTCTGGAGGGTTTTTTTTTTCCTCCCAGATAGAAATTATTTGCATCTACCAAAGAAAAATCTGAACTTAATATGTAACTTCTCCAAGTCTAAGAGTTTTAAACAACAGTAAAGAGTGAGTTGAAGAAGGTGCATTACCCTAGATAACCCTTAGGTGGGGTTTGGCCCATGTGACATTGAAGGACATTTGGCCCACCAACTGTCTTCGTTGCAAGCTTTTGATTGTGTTTTTTGATGGTGAGACAAAGGTGATGAAACTGCAGGTGTGAAGAAGAAACACTAAGGTGACAGCTGCATAGTCACACGCAAGACTCGAAGTCTACACAATCACACACCAATAACATGGGCTGCTGTCTGTCATGCTGAGCTCTGCTCAGGAAGGCATCACCCACACACTAGCTATGGCTCCAGCCCCTCAAACCTCTGGGAAGATGTGTTCAACTCTTTATTCTACAAATATTGCAAGACCTTCTGTGATATTTATGAGAATTTCTGAAGAGCTTACATTCTCATGCTCCTGTCTGGGGCTGAGATCCTGCTTCTGCTCACTTAGTCCATTCAAGGAGCCTCTCAATCCTCCGTGACAGAACATGTATCTTTTTCCTTAATTTGCACAACACAACATACAAAATAACCTACTCAAATAAGATATGTCTATGGAAGTTACTAGAAGGGTTAGGAAGAATGGAAAAATTTAGACTTCAAATACAAACTCAGACATTAGCAATTCCTATTCCCCAAAGATGTTTCTCCTCTTGCTCCCCTTCTCAGGTCTTTCCTCCTCTATTCTCTTTGCTCACTGACCAGACAACCTATTTGTCTTCTATTTTTAAAATCAGCTTGATGGCTAGTAACTCACTATGCTCAGAGTTTTATCTTTTCTGTGAGCAGTTGATTAAAAAGTCATCTTAAATAAAACTTGATATTACCTCTAAGAAAAATTTTGCTGCTGGCTGATAAGGAAGATATATTTCCGTCCACTTTTAGAATAAAGTGTATGTATGTGTGTGTGTGTGTGTGTGTGTGTGTGTGTGTGTATAGTGACAGTCAGCAATGAGGTATTTAGCACTTTTCCTAGAATGAGTTTGTGAAATTAATGGTCCGACATCACACACACACACACACACACACACACACACACACACACACGTATTACACTCTTCCCACCCACAGCATTTGTTTGATCTGCTCCAGCTCCCACCCCCTGCACCTATTCCCCATCACGGCTAGCAGCTTCCTGCCCTTCCCCCACGTCCCACCAATAGGATGCAGTACTCAGATCTGGGCCTGGGGTGAGCAAAGGTACAAAACGTAAGGGACACAAGGCAGTCATCACCAAGGTCAACAATATTTGAATGTATTGTTTATTTGCAAAATTGAATGTACTAAATTACCTCTAAAAAAATGATAAACAAAACGTGAAATTTTAAAATATAGACAGGATCAATGTACAGATTTATTTCTTTTGCTTCTGGTTTTAATGTAGCTCTGCACGGCACTGTGAGTAACTTTAATTTAAAATTTTGAGCACTCTCAACGCTGTGGCTTGGGTTCGATTCCCAGCCAGGGAACTAACTACCCACCCTCCCGCCCCCCAAAATAATAGTAATAATAAAATACAATTTTGGTATTTTGTTCATTTTCGGTATTCTGCAGTAATTTTGATTTTAAAAATTGTGCTTTCCAATATTATTTATTTCTATTACAGAGTTTTTTGACAACCCCTTAAACTTGGTGTTGAAGTCTCACCTCAGTCCTGGTTTAGGACGTATTCTAATCAAACCAGATAAAAGAGCTATTTGGAGATCTTTCTGAGAAATAAGTAAATAAAGAGAGATAGAAATATAGCTAACTAGCTAGATATAGATAGATTATAAATGGATAATGATGATGATGATGATAGATAGATAGATAGATAGATAGATAGATAATAAATAGATAAGAAGGGGGAGGGGGTGCGAGAGGAGGGAGGGGGAGCTAAATATAAGGTGATGGGAAGAGAAGTCACATTAGGTGGTGAACTTATTATACATCAAGTTGACAATGCACTGTAGAATTGTATGCCTGAGACCTATGTAATCCTTGCTAACAGATGTCACCCCAATAAGTCTAACAATAAAAATGAATTGAAAAAATTTAAAAAAATAGATAAATGTTAGGTAATAGATAGATAGATAGATAGACAGATAGATAGATAGATAGAGATCTTTCTGAGAAGTATGGGAAGATAGAGAGCTCGGTGGGCATCTAGGAATTGGATTGAAGGGGTCATCACACTGGCATCACACTGGCATCACCAGGAATGACTGTTCACAGGCGAAGGGCCGAGGAACTGATGGAGACACGACTGTTGGACCTCAGCCTCCTCATTTGAAAACTGAGTGGGTCTCTGCAGACCGTTGGTTCCTGGCCCTGGCTGCTCATGAGAACCATGATTTTCCAGCTCTCCCCGCAGACAATGAAATTGTAGCCTCTGAGCATGTGGCCTCGTCATCAGAATGTCCAACAGCCAGCCCCCAGGTCATTGTCATTTACCTCCAAGTTCATGAATCTCCAGCTTCTTCCAGCGCGGGTATCCTGAATTCTTGTTGGTCTTGCTTCTCTGCTTATTGGAATTACCAATAAAATGAAAATTGTAAAATTTTTGGCCTTCTTTGAATTACAGAAACCTTTGAGAATGTGAAGAGAGCAATGCATCTCCTGCTTGAAAAATGCTAATTTGACATACATGACATTCGATCTTAGGGACCCCCAAACCACCTCCCCCACCATCAAGACACTGACTTTAAATTCCTGATCTACAGTAAGTCACATCTGAAAAATACTGAAATGTCTTGTGTGTGGCCCTGTGCAGCGTGCTATATAAGACAATGACATGGACCCGTTTCTCCCTCTGGAAGGCCAGCTAAGATCCGGATGAACCAGAATGATGTGACGTGCCCACTGCCTCCGTCTGACTCCCCATCCGGCAGCCTTCAGAATGCACACCCTCACGCCTTAAGCCAGTGCTTCCCAGCCCTGCTGGCCACCAGACTCACCGGCCCCTGCCTCCAGGAACCTGTATTTATTTCATTTGCAATAGGTCTCAGCATTTATTTAAAGCCACCCCGTGCCTCCTATGGGCATCCAGGGATGAGATGTTTCAGGAGAAGGCAGAGAGAGGAGTGAGGAAAGAGCTCCTGCTGACTCCCCTGACCAGGTATGCTGAGGTGCAGGCGCTTACTAAGCTTGTCACTCCCCGATGCAGGGAAGCTAAACTGAGTGGTTTTATAAGCTGCTTCAAGTTTAATCACCCAAAATGCAGAGTACCTTTAGTATCATGTATCAGAAAGAGGATCAGCCAGGGAATGAGAAATCTGGGGTTTGGTCTTCATCCTGCATGGGGTTCCCACTCCCCAGGGCCTGCCTCTTGTATCGTGGTTAAAGGCACAGCCCACCTTAGATCAAACCCCCTCTCTGCTATGTGGTGTGTAACTTGGCCCGTCTTAGCCTCTGTTTAACTTTCAAGTAGTAGAATAGTGTTACCACATGGGGTTGTGATAGACACTGAAGTACCTACTGTAAATTCCAGCAAGTGCTCAGCAAGTTCTTGCTGTTACTATTACTCAGCCTAGCGAACATCCCAGAGCATAGTAAGGGCGAAGCCTTCAGTGACTGTACGGTGGTGTTCCTATCACTGACCCGGCTTTAATTAGGCTGAAGCCAGAACACGAGTTGGACTGATGGCTAAGTTCCTGGGCATAGAACTTGAAGTCTCTTACTCCCACTCCTCAATACTTTCAGAAGGGCCTTTTGAGTTCTGGATTTAGAAAGTTCTGGAGCAGCCCCATCCTACTCAAGTGAGGTTAGCTAAGTCTTGGAATGGGTTATAGCTACTTTCTCACGTGAGGCTGAGGGAAAACCAGCTCTTGGGGCCTGGGCAAAACCTGAATACAAAGGCAGCAACAGTGATTGTACCAAAGTGGTCCAATTAGGAAAAAGAAAAAAAATCAGGTGAGCACTTCGACAGTTTGTACGTTTCAAGTGCTCCCATAGTAGGTTCTAGAAGAGTTTACAGGGATCTGAAATGCTTAGGTGGCATAGCTCAGAAACTACAGTAGGAAACTGCAGAAATTTTCAAAACTTTCTCTTTTGTGTTTTTCCTATGAGCACTGCTAAATGCACCCCAAAACAACTGAGTTCCCCAAGTTCCTGGACACCAGTGAATAGGAAGTTTGGAGCATGGAGCCTTCTGAGTAGTTATAAATGAATCACTATTTGTTTGATCTGAAGTTGCTTTCACCCCTTAATGAAGTTTTGCTATCTCAATGGCAGAGCGGTATGGATTGTACCCACAAAGTCAGGCATCCAAGCAATAGCCTGCTGCCTATTTAAACCAAGAAAAGGAAAGAAATTCTCAGAAATGTCCTGCCACCCCAAACATAAAGTGTTTGGAGCATGGGGTAATGGTTTGTCAGTTGAGCGAACAGTGTACCACAGGCAGCAAACTCATGGGCCATTGCAGAGAAAATTATAATCATACTCAGTAAATGTTGCTGTAGGGTGGGAACGTAGCTAAAGGGGTTTTAATACATTAGCTAACTGAATTCCCTTAATAATCCTATGAAATTAATATTATTCCCATTTTACAGTAAAACTGAGAATCTAATGAATTTGCCCAAGGTCATGCAAAGTTAGTTAATTAGTTTAAGTAATTCAAGTGTATGTTTTCCTAGACTGCTCTTAACCATTATACTATGAGACCTGAATATCCCCAAACACATATTACCCAGAATTTTATTCTCCTATTTCAGAGAAGAAGTTTTAAAAAATACAAAATAGGAAGAAGACAGAGTCCTATTTTTCTCTCTCCTGCTCTCTAGGACCCTTCCCTCCCCATATCAGGGAGTCAGTGACAAAGGTAACCAGAGGACAGGTGGCACGAAGAAAGGGCTGGTGGAGAAGTACGAATTGATCAAGAGAAAAGTATAAAAAACACCTTCAATCAAATTCAAACATTTTTCAGCAAGTTTAGAAACTTAAAATCTCTGTTCAATTACAGCACAACCCATTTGTTACCAGATTTTCTTGCTGAATGAAGGACATAATTTTTTCATCGGTACTTCTGGTCCCCCTGCCTTCTGACTTGGGAATTTCAAAACCCAGCAGAGTTATGAGATATATACGTCATGTACCTGGTAGGCTTCTTATGAACTTGTATTTTACTGACGAGCCACATAATACTTTAAACTTCTAGAAAAGCCAAAAACTGGATGTGAAAAGCAAAACCAAGGAGAGAGAAGATGCAGTAGGTCTTATTACCGTGAAACGACGATTTTTCCCTTGGTGCTTTGTCTCTCGAAGGAAAGAATTCAGGCAAGAGACAGTTTGTGAAAATATAGAAGAGTCAAAAGTTTATTATAGAAAAGTTAAAGCACACTCCGAGGTGGTGGAGCAGGCTGGCCCAACAGCGGGAAGCAGCAGCCCTTCCATTGTTTGGGAATTTTTGTGTCACTGGGTGTAAGCTCTTCCCCTTTTCTTTGCTTTTCTGCAGGACCCTTCCGAAAAGGGCCCAAACTACATCATCCTATGATTTGGGGGAAGCAAGGCTGATGGTTGAATAGGTGAGACTTTTTCCCCTTTCAGTGTAAGAACAGCTGATCATGGGCCAGGGCTGACTCCTAGATTCAGGGTACCTGTTAAATGGTCCTTCTTACAGGCAAGCTCCCCTTCCTGCATTCCTTCTCTTTATCTTTCTAATTCTGCCCGCTCTGTCAGTCTCACTGTGCAAAACCAAAAAGAGACATTATAGATGAGGGCCAGGAGCAAGGCTGTCTCAAGTGAGACTGGAATGCCTGAGTGTTCTATAAAGAAGGGATCAGTAGCATTGATGTGCTTTGCAGAAAAAACCCAAACTTGAGGTTGTCCACTCACCAAGAGCAGAGCTGTTTCCTTCTTAGGAGTCAGTGACAGTCCCACCCCCACCCCCCAAAGCCAGTTAGAATGTGCGTTATATCCTGCTTTTGACCATCCGATCCACATTTTCCCGTGAGTTAATAATTTGACCCCTCTTTAAGGTCTTGCTGTGTGTACTGAAACTGTCCGTTAACTCTTCTATGGACTGCTGGGTTTGGTATTTAATCTCCAGCAGGAATTTCAGAAGGTCAAAGTCCCCATCTGTGAAGCAGGCCCACAAGTAATGAAACGAGGCAGGCAAGTTCACCCTGGAGGGGACGGAAGTCTTTAAGTGTGGCTGACAAAAGACCTTTAGACTATAGACATTTGGGGCCTGGGGTGGAGTGAACAGGGAAGAAAGTTAGCACAGGGAGAGAGACTTTTAAATCAGTGGGAAAAAGAAAAACATACGATATGTGGAGTTGCCAGCTACTGGGACATTTGGTTTCTATTAGCTGTACAAGCTAATGGTTTGGATTGTTATTGTTGATGTGTGTGCGTGTGTGTTATGCTTAACGAACAGCCAGAGTAGAGGCAGTAATAAAGCTGTAGTGGCATCAGTGTGCAAGGGAATTCAAACTAGAACTTATCAGTGTGTGGAATAAATAAACCCAAATATCTGGAGGTCTCAGGCGCTCTGAAGCCTGTGATTTCCCACGCTTACAGGGAGCGCCCCAAACAGGGTCAGCTTTCTCATTTCAAAGTCAAAAGCATCCTAAAAGCAAACATGAGGCTCATAGTTAAGTGGTTTCTCTCTGATTTACACATCAATATTTCTCTGACTGTTGATTTAGCCCAGTCATCCCTGATAGCACTTTGTGGAGGAAGCCTTCTCCACATTCTCTGCTACGCTGCTCTCAGGACCAGCCACAGAAAAATGGCGGAGACAACCCACCCCGAGCTAAACTGGAGGGCACAGAAAATTTCCTTTCACGTTCTCAGATTTCCCTTTTGTAACCTCAACCCCACATACTGTCATGGAAATAGTTTTCTTCTTCAGGTTTGTATCTGGTTTATTGGCCATGAAGATACTCAGGCCTCTTTTTACAGAAAGACAACTGGGGAAATCGAGGTATCTATCCATTGGCATGGTCCGTGTCAGCATTTCCGTAGCTGGAGGTCACAAAGTCTAAGCTACAGGAACTTCTGAGAGGCCTCAGGCAGTGAGATGTTGCAGCAGCAAACAACAATTCACTGTTTGGAAAATTTATACAATAATAATACTGGTCGGTCTCTTTTACTAAGGACTACTATGCCAGGGATGTTTCATGCATTATCTCTAATTCTCAGACAACTCATCCTACAAATGAGGAAAAAACTGAGATTGTGGATGCCAGGAGGGGCCTGGAAAGGTCTTACAGAAAGTAAGGGGCAGAACCAGAGCTTGAACACATGGACCCATTTGACATTGAAGCCTACGCCCATCCCTGCGTGCAGTGCTGCCTGTTGGGACAAGGCTGTTCCACATCGGGGCCAGGGATGAGACAAGATGACAACCTTCCACCTTCTTCTCCAGGCCACTATACTCTTCCTTTCCTTGTGCTTTATCTCAAAGATTTGATGTGATGTCAAGAGGGACCATCCCTGAACATTTTCTAACAGATGCTTAGCAGGTATGTGGTCTATATAACTAATCCTTGGTGAGGTGACTTGTTTGCTGGATTTTAGCACCAGGATGGAAGGATGGTTTGGAATGATCACAGCATTTCTCAGGGAAGCAGTCAGGACCTAGAACTTTGCAAATCACCGTTCCATGGGTTTGTTTTCCAAACCTGGAGAGGGATGCCAGGAGCAGAGGAAATGCCTGGGAATGAGTTCTAACATTCCTGAGTGAGCTGTCACGTGTGTGATCTGTTGTTCATCCCAAGGCTGGCTCTGCAGAAGCTCTCCAGCACCGTCTACCTGCTACAGAAAACGCCATCCACAATTGGGGCTCCCACCTCCTCTAGTTGTCACCAAGCCCCTTGCTTGGCTCGCACTTATTCTGAACCAGTGTCGCTTAGCTGCGTTACCACCACTTGAGAGAAATTTAATTTTATACTCAATGCAGTCACATCTATTTGAAGTAGGTGTTAAGAGCGCTCTGCATTATAACTTCTTCCCAAGTTAAACAGCACACTCGGAGAGGCCCCTGAGAAAAGAGCATTTGCATCATCCTACTAAAGGAGACTGGGTGTCCTCTTAGGTCGAGAACAATAAGCACATATTTGGCCCTCAGTAATATGGATTGTGTCCCTTGTGCCTTCCCTTTCAAGGGACATGGCATTGAGTAAGTAACTAATATGGCTTGTTGATTTGTGAGTTGGGGTGTGTGTGTGTGTCTGTGTAAAGGAAATAAGAAGGAATTTGGCAGTAATGTCAGGCAGCAAGAAGAGGAGCACAAAGAATTAGATAATTTCTATAATCAGTGTTTACTATTTATTACGAAGGGAAAATACATTTGCAATGAAGAGCCCTTTATGATTATGCAGAATGATATTATGCATTCTAGATTTTCTTTGTCTTTCTTTCTTTTTTGCCAACTTTCAGACACAATTTACACTCACATTTTGGCCTCAGCAAACAGCTATTGGAAGAATTCATTGACAACCTTTCTAAGTCAGTGTCTTCAAAAGACCCACTTGCATTCATTCCGTCCATTGGCTGGCTGAGGTCAAAAGAACATGGTGTGTGTGTGTGTGTGTGTGTGTGTGTGTGTGTGTGTGTATTTATGTCTCTCTGTATCTTTCCACTTTATTCCTCTTTCTCCTTCTCCTTCTTTCTTTCCTACTTATGATTATACCATTCAGGTTAGCAGTTACTCAGATATTATGTACCTGCATATTTGTATAAAATGATCCAACTAAACAAGGAGAAATTTCTCCATTTTCTTCCTTATTAATGACATGCATTAAGAGAAGGAACATTGAACTTAAGAATCAGAGACTTAGACTTAAGAATTGATTCATTTCATTTCTAGCTGTGTGATGGAAATATATTTAATCTGTACAGTCAACACATGCGTAAAGTAAGATAATACCTGCCTCACAGTGTTGTTCTTAAGGTTAAATGAACAAATGTAATGTAGAGTATCTGGCACATAGTACCTGACATTCAATAAGCACTAACTATATATTTCATCCTTTTCTGATGTTCCATTTGGCAGAAAAGATAATACAACAAAACCTCAACCATCAGTGAAACCTAGAATTCAAATAAAGAAAGAAATGCAAGATTCATATAAAAAGAACACTATGTCCTAATTTTCTTTCAGTTATAATATTTCTTAGCTATGTCCTAAAGGGCAATCCCAATTTTAAGGAGAATTAAGATTTTTCTGAAAAACGAGAACATTCCCATGACATTCAAGGCCAATCTTTCAATAAATGTTGGCTTTGTTTTCTCTACCAACATTTTTTGTCCCTGTTTTTAAAAAGCAATGAATATTGCTACACCACTCAAGGGAGGTGAAACAGAGCACTCCTATTCTGCCTTCCCCTCCACCATCAGGTAGTTTAGTTTTCAGATCAGTGGTTCAGGATGTCCCTGACATCCCTTCCACTCTGGAATCATAAACATTGGGTGCTCGCAAGGTCCTAAGTCAGGCAGTATCATGAATAGAAAAGGATGTATAGTTCTAGAATCATATGTTTGACCCTCCATTTGTCTATCTCTATACTAAGTAGAATCAATAAACCACTACATTGCCCAGAACATTCATGGAGCTTCAAAGACCTGTCATTGTTAATTATTAATAATATATTGCACAAAATAATTGATAATAACTAGGATGAAGCAAGAGAGACATCTAGGCCTCAACCTGCATTACCCGAAGAGTATCTCTTTAAACTCTGTGCATTAGTAATAATATAATTCTAACTTTTATGCAAGACCTTTCACATTAATTTTTTTTAAGTCTCAAGAAAAAAAATAAAACCATGTTTAAACCAAGTCAGAGCAGATATGAAGTTTCTGATGATAAACAGAGAAACTGAGTCTCAGAAAGCCTAACTTATTTGAACTAAGTTCAGAGATGACCTGAACTGAAACTCTTCTTCCTAGCCCTCAGCCTCCCCTCCTTGACCCCAAGCAACTGAATTATTCACATTCATCTGGATTCATCCAATCTACTTGACTGACTTGGACTACATATTGAAGTTTTATTAGGAAAGAGTAAGACAATTGGTGTTTCCTGTGTCACACCACTAGGCAAAATTCTGCAAATCTGTCCACTTACGATGATGGCACATCCACAATCATGCTGGTCTTTCCTGCATGGCTCTTCGTGACGGGGCACCGATCAGGGGCCATCACAAGTGAACCCCACATGTGCTGGAGATACTGCTCCTCCCTCAGCAGCTCTGGTTGTGGGCAGCCTCCTTCTTTACCCCAGTGTACCCTAGAAATGTCATCATTATCTATGAATGCCAGGAGAGGTTTGGGAAATATCTGTGTAGTTCTGAAGTGAAATTCTCCCTAGTGGTCATTAACATCTGCAACAGGATACTGTAAAGAAAGTGGAGTTCATAGATTCGCCATTGTGTTCTCATTTTTGTTCTTTTTAAAAAAAATTTATATACCTTTTTCTTTTTTTTAACCTAGAATTTTCAGATAAGTAAAAAAATAGCACAGTTTATATATGATTTGTCAAATGGAGCCAGAAGGAATCTAAAATTGCTGGCTGAGAACCACCAATCATTTCTGTAGGGAGAGAAGGTCCAGAGCCAGATGGATCGGAACCAAGCTTGATCCTCTGCTAGGTCACCAGGCAAGAAGCAGAAAGAGGAAAGGAAAGAAGAAAGAGCATTTTCTCTAGCCGACTTCTGGCGGTGCTCACAAAATGCTGAGGGAAGAGCCCTTCCTGATCCCTTAGGTTTAAAGGATCAAAACAAAGATCTGACCTCAGAATTGTATCATTTTCAAAATTCTCAACAACTTTTAGTGTCCAGGTGGGGCTACTACAATGTAAACTCTTGAATATCACCCAAGAACTTCATAATTTATCGTATTGAGTTGAATTGTGTCCCCTAAAAGATATGTCCAACCAGAAGCTCAGAATGTTCCCTTATTTAGAGTAAGGGTGTTCGCAGACATAATTAATGATCTGGAGATGAGATTATGCTAGATTAGGGCAAACCCTAGGTCTAATGACACCTGTCCTTATAAGAGACAGAAGAGGAGTAAGAACACACACACTGAGAGAAGACAGCCATGTAAAAACTGAAGCAGAGACAGGGATTATGCAACTTCAAGCCAAGAAACACAAAAGGTTGCCATCAGCTACCAGAATCTAGGGAAAGAAATGGAATGGAGTCTCCCTCAGAGCCTTCATGAGGAACCAACATTGCCCAACACTTTGATTTCAGGTCCTTTTTGCCTCTAGAATTATGGAAAAAGAATACATTTTTCTTGTCTTAAGCTGCTGTGTTCGTAGTAATTTGTTACAGCAGATCCAGGAAAATAACACACGTGCCTTCACAAAAAATCCATATATTGGCTGACTTAACATGGAGCCTCAATGAAAAGGAAAGACACAGAATATTATTATCTGTTCTTACAGATAAGGAAACTGAGACACAAATAGATAGTATGCCTGCCTGGTTGATAAATCAGTGACCAGGGCAGGTATCCTGACTCCCACCCCAGGGGTCTTCAAGCTGACTGACTACATCTTACCTGGAGAGAGAGGTACCTGAGAACATTTAAGGCCATATCGTTACTCTGGTGAAGAAGACACATCAACTGCAAAAGTTCCAGTGAGCAAAGGCTTTAAGGATCTATTCATAGTGTCTTCAAGTGGGTTTGATTGAGTTATCTGTAAATGGAAAGGTTATCTATCTCACACAGCTCACATCATCCAAAGTTTTGGCCGCTGATGTTAGTTATCACATGAGCTCTTTCCCCTCCATGTCCTGGGCACCTAGAACAAGGAAGATTTCAAGAATAATGTAAGTACGTGAGTAAGGCCCACCTATCTAATCTTAGCTTGACAGGGTATGGCTGCCCAGATTTGGAAAGTATTCAGTGGAAGGTGACCAGGAGAGGCATTGAAAACCCACAAAGATAGCCCCTTCACCGTGCTCAGTCCATCAAGACCTACCTCAGGTGTGCACATCCCAAGCCAGCATTGCTCAGCCTCTGTTGCCCAGGGAGATGCCTGGCTGATGAACTCATGAGCTGCCTCCTTCTCATGGGTCCACATATGCCAGGGTGGAGGTGGTGTGGCAGCCCAGCCTGCTAACCTCTAAGTCCACACTGTTCTACCTCAAGTCAGGAATTATACTGCTGCATGGCATGGGTGTGACTTTACTAATGGGAAAACATTAGATCCTTTCTAATTTTGTAGTTAAGTGATTTCTTAAGCTTAAGTGTCTCTTTGCTGGTAGCTCTTTTCTTGCACCAGCATCGTAACTGATGGGACTCACCAATGAATTTCCACACTGGTTATAAACCTCTGGTCTAGACAATGACTGCGCTCTCAGCTTTTGAGACCTGGGAGCCTGGCCATTTTAAAGACTGTATATCAGCTGCCAACTCTGCTCTAAGAAGGGTCAGACCCTCTAGCTGAGGAAACTCTAGCCTAATGGGTTCTTCGGGCAGACTCCTGGGGAAAAACCAGGAGAGGAAGTAGCCACAGGTATAGCCCATCCAGGTTATGAAAACAGATCCAGCTGTTCCACCGTACAGAAGCAAGGCAAAGCTCAGCCTACTTCCGTGAATGCTTTGATTAAACCTGGGTGGTCTGCAGCAGGCAGTAGGAAGCTCCGGCCCGGAGAGCATCACACTAAAACCCCTAGGGCTTGGGCTGAGATTTTGCTCAGATCAATGGGACCCCACCATCATTCTAAAGCTACAACGGCTGTGGGCCAGAAGTTAAGTGTGTTCTGAGAGGGGGGAAAAAAGACAAATATCTCTGGGTCATACATTGCAGAGGTAGGGCACAGCAGTAAAGATCTTCTTGAACATGACATTTGTGCTCACAGCCTAATCTTAAGAGCAGTCACGGCACTTGTGGGCCTTGCATACCAAAGGACCTAAGCGACAGGCACCTGGTATAGAGTGTCCATCAACCAACTCATGTTTATTGACTCCTACTGCGGGAAAAGAGTTTGAGACAGACCTAAGCTTTGGAAATCTGTAATGGCAGCTGGTGTCATCTGGCTCACGTCTCCTCCTACATCACAAACTTCCTCCCTTCATTTCCAACTATTGGCATCCTACCTACCCGTCCTTCAAGGTCACGTCAAAGGCACTGTCCTTTGTCAAGACTCTTTTGATTTCATCCCCAGCCCCATCTCCACAAATACAATCCTTCCCCTCTTTGAACCTCTCAAAGCATTTCGTTTCTACCTCTATGATGACACTAATCAGAATCTGCTTCGGAGTAGTTATTTTCAAAAGTCAAATTTCCAACCAGGTTGTAAATGCCTCGAAAGCAGCATTACGTTTATCATTATGGCCCCTGCAATTCTTAGCACAGGGCCCTGTACAGAGTAGGTTGTTAAATGCATTGACTTAAATTGTTCAAACTGCACTTGGATTAATAGTTGAAGGTTTCAAGAGGTGAAGAAAATCATTCAGGATGGTTCCTGTCCTCCTAAACACACACGTGCATGCACACGCACACACGCACACACACACACACACACACATGTACGTGTGCACATACATGCATGCACACACATACATGCATGCACACGCGCACACATGCATGCATGCACACATGCATGTGCACACGCCTAAGAAGACAAGCAAGAATGAAAAGAAGAGTTATGATGACAGATTATGGACACTAAAAGCATAATAATATATGGATTTTTAAAATTTGATTGTTATCAGAATAGTTTTCTTATTTCTATTGTAGATTAAAATTACCAAATTATTTCATCTTCCAAGAAGCTGTGGACTGAGCTTGGGGAACTGAGTTCTAGTGCTGGTTTCGCTCCTGACTAGCCATGCAACTTTAGACAAGGCAAAATCTCTCAGGACCCAAATTTCTATAAAATTAGGAAATTTGACTGAATCATCTCTATGATTTCACAATTTTATGATTTAAAAAAATAAACAACCGTTTCATTCGTACCACATCCTCTAAATTAAGATAACTCTCAGATCCTTATGAGAATATCAAAAGGCAAAGTCAGTTCTCTGCTTAGGAAAAAAAAAGTAACTTTTTTTTTTCTTTGTCATCTGAGATTTTATCAGGTTTTCAGATGTCTTACAAGAATGCCAAATCTCTACTTTGTATATCAAAGATGACCCTATTACAGATGAGGAAACTGAAACTCAGAGAATTTATTTTTTGTGTTAAGTGACTTGCTCCAAATCACACAAGTAGTGAGTGTCAAGGCCAGCATCCAGACCTGAGCTCGGTGACACCTGAGGCAGATATCTCCCAGTGTACCCTGCTGCCCACCACAGCAGAGGGAACCCAGGAGTAGGGGTGAGGCTAACGCTAGGCTGACCAGATGTACCATTTTAAACAGGATAGAAAGCAACCGGACTGTCCCATTTCAAATGGTACGTATGGTCAGCCTAGTCTCACTGGGCTACATTCAAGGTGTCAGTAGGCTGACCAGACGTACCATTTGAAACAGGTCAGTACGAGCTTCTCACTTTGCCAGCAGGCTGGGTGAGAAGTGGGTTTTTTTGACTCATGTCCCTGACAGACTGTTAGAACTGTTGCGACTCACGGACGGATGAGAGTTAAACTCCAAAGTTGGGAGGTTCATTCTTTGAGGAAACTCTATGGATCTGTATTTGAATTGGGGGAATATGGAAGAGAGGAAATACTAGATCTAATTTCTCTATAGTTCCTGATATTAAGTCCTGATAACAAAACGTTGGAGAGGAAGTGGGGAAGGAACCACAGGTACAAGAGTATTCCTTCATTGGCTGCTGTTTCACCCCACATGTGCCCCAAAAGACAAGTCTTCTCCAGTCACACCCACTGAGACCAGCAGCAAACTGGTGAGATCTGAAATGCCAGATCTGCAGTGCGGCTCCCCGAGTGGAAAGATAAAATTGGGGTGAAATGCCAGAGAACCCAGGACATTCTCCAGCACCTCTTGACTCAGCTCATGCTACTTCCCAGAGACCAGTGATTATAAAAATTGTTGGCATCTCTGATGATGTCTGCTCCGAATGCACCATGTTTCTGAACACACAAGAACTACAATTTGGTGAAGCTTCAAAAGCGTAAGCTATCTCCTCCTCTATCTTCAGGCATGAACGACTCTGTGATTAAGCACCTCAGCTTCCAACACCAACTACAGATGTCACCGAACATTCTCGAGTCTCCTTTCAAGCCAGTTCTTACCTCAAAATGAGATTAAGAGCGGGCATGCACATCTAAATGGGACATGATGACTTTGGTACTACACGGATGGGGAGGTTCTGACCATGAAGGTGTCCATTGTCTTGGACCAAACTGTTCACTTGACATTTCCAAGCCTTTTCCTTTCCTCTTCTACTCTTCTTCGTAATCTGCGGCCCATTCGCTGGACTTTTTCTACAGCCCAGGTAGTACCAAGGCTAATTGTTTCTTCTCCCGAAATGCTCTGTTTCTCCCTTAGCAAAAGGTGGCTACTAGCTAACTGGAGTTGATGCCTTAAAAAATTTTTGCTCTTAAATTCATAGTTAGCGAAGGCTCAGCGCCTGGGAGGTCCTTCCCTTACCTGACAGAGCAGGAAGGTTCCTGCCTGCCCAGGTCCTCATTCGCTTGTAGTTTTTCTGATCATTTACTTACAATTAGGCGTAACTCTAACTTGCAACACGTGTGTTTTTTTTCAGTCCCACTTCCTGTAGCCTAAAAAAAAAAAGAAGAAGAACCTGACAGTTCCTGACTGTCTGAATTGTATCTTTCCACTCTGGGAGCCACACGGCAGAATTATATTCCTTAGTCAAACAAACGCACTACAGAGGGGCCATTATGTTGCTGCTTCCAAACAGGAAGCCGGGGTTAGCATGGCAAAGGCTGGTTTTACATAACGAGGTGTGCTCGGGGCTGCACGCGCCGCCCTGCACGTTGCCGCCGAGCCCAGCAGGGTCTGCAGCTTGCAGCCCCGGAGGCTCTGGTCGGCTGGGACAGCCACACCCTCAGGATGTGCAGGAGAGTTTTGCCCGCCCCCACGTCTGGCACGGCGCCCCCTTGCAGAGGAATGGCGCTCATCTTCCTGCGCCCCGAGAATGAACACCGTTTCCAAAATACACTCCCCACGTATCCCACGTGTGCCTCCAGCACGGGTCTGCCTCCGGGCCCCACGTAGGTGGGCCGCGCCGCAGGGGGAAAGCTCAGTGACCTTTGACGAGTACCACCGGGAGGAAGAGAGCATGTCCAAGGGTCCAGATGTGACTAGTCCGCGGACACGTGGAGGCTGAATGGCACTCGCCCTGTTCGCTTCACCTCCAAGCTCACCCTGGCTGGGTGCGGCTGGTGCTCCTCTTGTGGCTGCAAGGACCACAAAGAGCCTTCCAATAGGTCACAGGGAGGTCAACATTTGAAAAACCGATCATTTCCCCTGCTGCTGAGAAGCGCGCCAAAGCAGCCTAACCTCCACTTCACCTTGGATAATGCGGACTTGGCTGGAGGAGGTCTGCAAGAGTAAACTACTGATAGGCCTCCGGAGACCTCTGGGCGCCTCCTTGATGAAGCTTTAAAACAATCGCAAGTCTTCTGCAAAAAGCCCTCAGGGGCCACCCACTCCGGACATGAATCATGGACGTTTGTATCCTGCGCATCCTACAGAATGCCACCCACGGGCTGCAGGACCCAGGGGCTTTCAAAGGGAAATATCAGGCAGTGAAAGAATCCCAATTTAGGCCCAGTTCAACTGCTCAATGGAGGGCGTGTATCCTTCAGGCCGGGAAGGAGTCAGATCAGACCTCTTCTGAAATCCTTCCTGGTGACCACCGCAGAGTTTGGTAAACCACCAGGCACTTGGTTTCCTTATTTCCTTTCCCAGATTTCCTAGCCAAAGACAGAGAGGACCAGGAGTCCTGTAATCCGTGTTTACACATGAAGTTTCCCATCAAAGCCTATTAAGAGTACAACTTTATAATATGGGATATGTGCCAATTTTCCACTTTTAAAAGGGGTCCACATGCTCCAAAAGTTGGCACCTCTGGCCAAAAGTCGCCAAGAGAAATCAGAAATTCCTTCTACCCTAAGCAGCTTTTATAGCTGAACAGGACCAGGGTGTTAACCATCCCACCGAGTCTACGGTGCTCGAGCCCTGTGCCCAAGCAGAAATACAGGGCCTGACAGAAGTAACGCCCCTTTTTACAGTAGCTATGTTAATGTATTTATGATATTGTTATATTATAGGATTATATGCTTATGATTTTGTAAATAAAAAAGGGCGTGATTTGTGCCAGACTCTGTATATTGCTTAACTTGTGAGAGAAAGAAAGAAAGAAAGAAAAGAAAAGAGAGAAGGAGGAAGAAAACCAGGCAGGAAGATACTTTCAAGGTCCATAAATAAGCTTTATTCATGAGGAGACGTATATGCCCACCACGCAGAGATAATAAATAATTTGGGGATGAGATTTGCTTTCAGTATTGAAAATAAATTGTAATCTGTCAGGTAAAAACAAAAATTCCTGTGAATTAATAATGCAAGTGACACAGTGATTTCTGAGGGTGCTCCTAAAAGAATTAAATTATCTCCTATTGTGTCAAGCTGTGGATTAACTTCCATTTTTAGAAGATGCCAGGATCCAAGTGTCACAGTTTGAACTCCTTCTGAGAAAAATAAATACTAAACCTTTAACTGCCACCGCGTGAGGAATCATGTTTTCTTCACTGCACAGCAGCCAGTTCCAGAGGGGAGAGGATCCTACTTGTGGCAAAATGAAGTGCCCAGAAAGTTTAACTACACTGAGACCAGTTTATATACAAACAAACTATGTGAATGAACATAAAATGCTTGGCATCTGCTCAAAAATAGATTCCATAAGATTAGCATTAAGCTTTGAGCAGGTAGTAGAAGCGTCATTATACTTTATAATTATTTTTGGAGACACAGATGCAGGCAAAATGCAACTCGGGTGAATATTCTCATTAGTGGGATCAGGCCTCAGGAACTCTTACATAAGAACTCCATCGGGCCAGGATGGGCCGACAATGCAGTCCTCATTGCTCCTGGTGTCACACGGTGCCAGCTCTTATCTTACCAAGGTTGTACCCGGCATGGGAGCAGAGCACCGCGAATTGGGAATGTTGGGGCAAGAGTTGCATGGTGGGTCATGTTGCTAAAAGACGGGGTCCTTAAACCTAAAAAGAATTTATTTCCAGAACAAATAAGACATAAGGAAATGAATCAAGGAGGACATCTCCCCAAGGCCCTTGGCTTCACCCGGGCCTTCACAACCACATTCCCAGGTGGGATTTCCCAAAGACTCCTGCTAGGAGGTAATAAACTTGCCTAGACCGTGGTTCACAGTGAAAAACCTGGGGTTGGTTTTGGACATAATGGGTCTGTACAGGCTTCAGAAAGTCCCCTCCTCCAAATTATCTCATGCTCCTCAGCCCCATGAGGTAGGGAAATTCAAAAGCCTTTCTTTATTACAGAAGGAAATGATCACGTCATTGCAGCCTGTGGATAAATTGCACCCCTCCCCTTCCTCAGGGTAAAATAAAACAGGAAAATATGAAACTGAAGGATGTGGGAAGACTGGGAGTAATGCAAAGGAAAACCAGCTTTTGTTTGCAAAATATGAAGGTAAGGGTGAGGATCCCGCCCCTGGATCTCCCGGTGTTACCTCTGTCCGGTCCCATACCACAGGAATGTTAGCTCATCCACTCCTCCAGAGGCGAGGCCACCAGGGAGCAAGGGCCATGTCTCCGCATTTTGTGTTCCCAGTGCTTCTCTCATGTCCAGGACACCGTCGGATCATGGCAAGTGCTAATGAATCAGCAGGCACTGACCAAAAAAATGGGGAGTAGATATAACTTAGAAGATTGTTAAAAGAAAGTTGTGGCTTCTCCATTTGTCCACAGAAAAGTGATTCGAATTAGGATAAATGTTCAGGCAGGATGTCTCGGGAAAAGACTTGGCAGACAAGGCAGGTAGGATTCTAGATTGTTCTTGTCTTTCCTCAATAATCGTTTCAAGTACAAACTACCACCTTAGCTTAGAATGGGCAGAAAGACGGAGAGAGAGAGAGAGAGAGAGAGAGAGAGAGAGAGCATGCTTTAAGATTTGGCCTAAGAAAAGCCATTTTGCTTCTCTTATTTTAAAAAGGACTTTTCTACAGGGAATTCAATTTCATAGATGTTTGTTTCTAAATGCAAAAATATGACAAAAGATATACTTTTTAAGAATTACCTTTTGCTCCAGTAGCTAAAAATAGTAAGGAAAATTTTTTGTTTACTTTGGGGAGAATAGCTTAAAAACATGAGGTTTTCCTGAATTTCAGCAATCTTATCAATATCAAGTTTAGTTCTTAATTTAACACTCTGCTTCTAGATTGACAAAAGGAGTTTTTTGTTTCCAATCAGACATGGTATGCTATAAGAGTGCTGAGTGATTTCTAAAACTGTTGTCAAGGTAAGCATTATGGATAGTTAAAAAAAAAAAAATACACTCTATCCAACTTCTCCAAATAGTCCCATCCACGCTCCTATCACACTTCCACCCCCTAGAGTATGAGTTGTTGCAACAGCATATGGAGCAAGCCACCTGGGTCCCACTTTCACAAAACTTTTGCTCCTATCTATCATTTCATTGTAGGCTCTTCGCTGAGAATAGCTCCTTTGGTTTCTGTAGTGACACAAAAATTTTCATGATAGTTTCAATGTCATTCTTCAATGACATTGGCTTTTCCTCATAACAATGTTTCCTTCTTATCTGCTCATTAGTCTAGTATAGGGTTGATTCATTCACTCATTCATTCATTCCATAATAGTTATAGAGTGACATAAGGTCCTTACTTGTATGGAATTTGCATTCTAATGGAATCAGCAATCAAGCAATAAGCCAAAATATAATTACAAGGAAACTTTTTTCAGATTACTCCAATATGTAAAGAAAGTAATTCAATTCACCCCAGAAAATAAATATATCGCCTTATGGGTAAATGGTACAAGGTACAAGGAAAAAGTAGAGCCTTGTTGAAACTAGGAAGTCCAGTGTCAGCATGTGATACCCCGAAACGTGACACATTCCCATTAGCTGGTCATCTCTGGTCTCTTAGAGCAACTCTGTGCCAATGTGCTCCAGCGTCCCACTCGCAGGCCCCTCTGAGTGACTCCTTTCCAGCCAAGGATTATCTATATTTGAGGAATCTACTTACATAAAACGAGACTGGGAAACTCACCAGAAGGCATTTGCAGATGGCAACCCGGCGGGAGAAGAGTGGTACAGAAGGCCTGGGCTATCGGTGCCCGGGCACCTTCACCAGCAGCCTGTACTTTCCCCCTCTTTGGACCCTGCCCACACTGCTTGTTTCAGTGGCCTTGGGCAGACACTGGCTTTTCTCTTCTGTTTTTTTCAGGGTATTTACAGGTTTCACCCACAGTCAATTGCAAGAGGACAAGAGTGCACGTGGAATCTCTGCTTGGCCTATGGTGATCTGCTTTAAGGTAGGGTCTGCCCTGTAGTAGAGTCAGCCAGAGGTGACACCACCGGCCTGGTTCTCCTACATGTACAAATCCTAGCACGCCAGGCATCATGTTTACGTGTCCTCTGCACATGCAGTCCCAAAGAGCTGTGGTACGTGCTGCTGGCTGATTTTGACAAGACGTAAATCCGGAGACTGTAGGTAAGAGCTTCGTGAAGAAAAGCACTGGCTAGCTACTAAAAGAGCCTACCCTGCCCAGTATCCACATTCAATCCAATGTCACGTTTTGGATGTCACATGATAACAATGTATATTTTGTAGGCCCCAGGAAGTCCAACCCTTGCTGCTTTGTTTAAAAAAAAAAAAAAAAAGCCCACAGATTGAAGGACAAAAACAAGCTAGACACTTATACCAACAGACTATAAACACTATTTTTAAAATGACAGTAACTACGAAATGTAGTATGGGCACAAGGATAGACAAACTGACCAACTGACATATTGGAATGCAGAGACGTATCAACTCCTACTATGATTACCTGATTTGTGATAAAGGGGATATTGCCATTTCACTGGGGGAAAAAAATATCTTTTAAATAAACGGTATTGGATCAATTGGATATTCTTCGAGGGGGAAAAAGTATTTTGTCTTCACACCATACACAAGAAATGAATTCTAGATGTATTATAGATTTAAAGGTGAAAGGTAAAATAATGAAAGAGAAAAACATATGAAAATATCTTTATGACCTTGGGGTTGACAAAGACATCTTTGTCAAAGAATTAAAAGAAAACCACTATTTATAAAAGAAAAACTAGTAAATTGGATTATATTAACACTAAGAATTTTTGTTCATCACAAGATATGACTAAAACCATGAAAAAGTCAACCCAAAGATGGGAGAAGATATTAACAACCCATATATCCTACAAGGGATCCAAAATATATGAAGTATTCCTTCCAATCAATCTGTAAAAACTTAGTCCAGTAGAAAAATGGACAAGACTTGAGACATTTCAAAACTGAGAATATCCAATAGCTAGTAAACACATAAAAAGACTTTATTGCCATGAAGGAGATACAAACTGAAACCACAAGGAGATGATACCACGTACACACCACTCGAAAAGCTAAACTCAAAGTAAAAGTGCCTAAATATTGGCAAGAATGTGGACCTCCTGGAGTACCCCTACACTGCTGATGAGAGTCAGTTGGTATAAACACTTGGGAAAATATTTACTACAGCTAGCATATGCATACCTTTTGATGGGCAACTCCACTCTAGATTTATGCCCAACAGAAATATGTGTATATGTTTGCCAAAAAAAAAGTTCCCAATTTTTATAGGACTACTATTAATTGAAGGTAAACACTGAGAAGTACCCAAGCACCCAACAACAGTGGCACGGATGAATATTCATACAACGGCATACTACACAATAATGAAAAAGAATTCTGTACAACTATTCACACCAATACAGATGACTCTCACAGTCAAACTATTGAGCAATAGAAGCCAGATATCAAAGAATATGGATACCACGTGACAGTGTACAAAAAGGCACAGTAATGGTTTCTCTTTTAGGAGCAGTGACTGGAAGAGACCATACAGGGGCATTCTAATTCTTGCTCTGAGTCCGGGTTTCATGGATGCATTCAATTTGTGAATATTCATTGAATTTATGACATGCACTTTTGTGAATTTATATTATATTTCAATGAAAACGAACAAATAAATAGCAGTTCTTGTAGGCATCCCCATAGTAAACTCCTGTGTACCAACTGTGTAGTCATGACATCCAGTTCAAAACATAAAGTCTGCTTAAAACCTGCCATTAATATTTTTTTACAATAATGCAAGAATTGAAGAACTATATTGCATCCCGGCTCTGGAGAGTTAGGTCGGGTGTGCATGCATAGGCGATCCACATGGGGGTTTGGACTACTAATGCAAGAATAAAGTATAACGGGGAAAACCCTCTGCCCAGGGGGAAGCCGAGAGCTGCTATGGCTGCTGTGAACTGGGCTAAACACGGAGAAGAGCTCCAAAAAGTACCTGGAAACCGAAATTCCACCCCAGAGAGCACATGCTCATGTTTTACTCTTGAGTGAGGGAATCTGCCAAGGGTGCTAGTTAAGAGTCTATCACACTGCATTGTATTGTTAATTCTTAAAAAAGATGTCACTCTGGTGTCCTCATTTAGACTTTAAGCTCTTGAAGAGCAGACACTTCCGAGGTGGGCTCCTGAGCAGCGGCCTAGTGCTGGAGTCCAAGCCAGAACAGGTGTCCCTGCTGCCGAGGGGCCACCGGGAGCCCCAAAACCGTCGCCAGGTGGAGGAGGGCGCCACACGGCCGATTTGGCAAGCTGACCCAGTTCCTGCCACCCAGTCTTCTGGCCCTCTTTGCTCCCGGTGACCTCCTCCCATACCTGCCACCCCTGGAGCAACTGCCCTGGAGATGCCCCTCCTCCAACAGGAGCAGAAACTCAGCAGGACCCGAATGCACAGAGAGAAAGAGCCCGGCTCCAGGTGCGGGGTGGCGGCGGCCAGGACGGTGGGCTGGAGGGTCTGGGCAGTGGCGTCCGAGGCATGTATTCACTTGCTCCAGAGAACGGATGTTTGCTGGAGGTTGCACCAGAGTGAAGAAGGCCTCTCCCTATGCTTTGTTTGGACGTGTTCCTCCCCGTGCCCTCGCCCCCCAACCTTCTTGGCCACCACTACGTTTGCCAGCCAAGGACAGGAGTCTCCTTATGGGCTTTGGCCCCTTGGATTTAAAAATAAAATTAATTTCCCCTTGAAAAAGAGAGAGAGCAGACACTTCTACATCCTCCTTGAATCCTAGACGCCTGGGATGTCGTTTTTATTTCTTGATATTTAAACACGTTTCCAGAGGCATTTTCAGTTTTGGAATTGAAGGTGATGCAATGGCACGGAGCAGACGTTGTTAGTCTCAGGTAGGTGGGATGGTGTGTCGCCGGGGGAGCTAAGAAGTTGATTCTTGGAGCTGCTTTTGTCTTTAGGGGGACTGGCTGGTTGGGGAAGGGGGAAGGGGGATTCTGCCTCCCACTAGCTGTGGGAATCAAGGTGGGGCTGAGGGATGGAAGCAACAGCCTTAGCAGCCTGTCCTAAAATGGTTCAGAAAGTGCGGTGCAAGCAGTGTGACTGTCTTGCCATGTCTGGAACCTCAGGTTTGCAGCATTTCATTTCCAAGTACAGTAGTACCCCCTTATGCACAGGGGAGAAGACCCCAGTGGGTCCCCCAAACCATATATAGTACTGAACCTTATTCACACTGTTTTTTCTGTATGGACCTACCTATAATAAAGTTTAATTTATAAATTAGACACAGTAAGAGATTAACAACAAAACTAATAATAAAATAGAACAATTATAACAATATATTGTAGTAAAAGTTTTAGGAATGTGCTTTCTCTCTCTCTGTATCTTACTGTATACACTCTTCTCCTTGTGGCAACGCAAGATGATAAAATGCCTACATGATGAGGTGAAGCGAGGTCAATGAGACATTATTATGCAAAAGTAAGGTTACTTGAACACAGGCACTGTGATAACATGACAGTTTATCATCTGTTAACTAAGCAGGCGGGAGTGTAGGCGGTGTAGGGACGCTGGACAAGGGAATGATTCCAATCCCAGGCTGGACAGAGCAAGATGGCTCCGGATTTCGTCAGGTTACTCAGAATGGGACACTACCATATTCTAGGTTGACTTGCAACCCCACAATTTATATTTCAAGTCCTACTGCCCAGTACTTCAGAATGTGGCCTCATTTGTAGGTAGGGTGATTGCAGATGTGTTAGTTAAGATAAGGTCATACTGGCGTAGGATGGGCCCCTGATTCAATATGACTGGTGTCCATATAAAAGGGACAATGTGAAGACACACACAAATACACACACATGAGACACACGGAGAACACGTGTGATGTTCTGTAAGTCAATGAGCACCAAAGATGGCTAGCAAACTACCAGAAACTAAGAGAAGCATAGAACAGATTCTCTCACACCACCGGAAGGAAATAATGCTCCTGAGACTCGACTTGAGACTTCCAGCCTCCAGAGCTCGGAGACAATATTTTTGTTGTTTAAGTCACCCAGTTGGCAGTGTTTGTTATGCCAGCCCTAGCAAAGCAAATGCTGAGATTTAATTGCCTATTACAAATCACACACTGACTCTTCTCCCAGAGATGCACAGAAGCACATTAATGCCATTTATCATGTCAAGGGCATGTGTACCTGAATGTTAACACTCCAGAAAGTGTTACTTCACCTTTGAAAACAAACCATGTATTTTGCCCATTCCTTCCCTAAAGAGTATTTAAAGTTAATGGAACCTTAGTCACCTAAGGTCCCATCCTTTTGTTTTAAAGATGAAGGTGTTGAAGACCACAGGTGTAAAGCAACTTGCCCAAGGTAAGCTAGCTTGTTGGAGCGACTAGGAGTCTTGGCTTCCAGCTCCCAAGTCAGAGATTTTTTCCACTAGATTTGCTCTCCATTCTGTGGAAAGTTTATGTGGACAGACAAAAGAAATGTCCACCCTTGCTTTGAGATGTAGCTATGAGCAAAGTGGCAGGAATCCCACCAAGGCCCTGGAGAAACAATTACTCACATTGTGCAGATTAAAAAACAAAAGTAACAAAAACTCTCATCGTCCCAGTCCAACATAGTCCAAAAGAGAATAGAAGAGGCCAAAATCTAATTATGATCTGAATCTCTGCTTAATCCTACAGGCTACTTGGCATTCCTCTTTCAACATTTTTGGGGATTCTAATATGGAACTAAACACATTGGGTACATTTAATTTCAGACTTGTAATAAATCAGTTGTGCCAAACCACACAACCCCAGCTCAAGATAATTTTCCCCAGTGGGAGGAAATACAATACAGCAGCAGCCAAAATGTGTGCATTAGTTGAAAACACACACATTCCCAACCTAAGTTTTATGCCACTATCATCTCTGTCTGATCTCTCCCTCCTCCTCTCCCACTGTTTCTCTGAATCCTTTCCAGCTCTTTGATTCTACCAGGGAAAAAAAAGGAAAGAAAGAAAAAAGAAAAGAAAAAAGAACCTTTCATGCTCAAACAGAGATGATGGATCAATTGACCTTGAAACCAAGTTCAGCTGATTCAGGATTGCGAGTGAATTTGAATAGAAGAAATAGCTGCTGGACAAATGCTTTTCATACTGAAGGGGAGAAAAGCAGGAATGATAGCTCGTAAGTTTCACTTTTTCAGTCTATACGACCCTGACATGACTCTTACTCTAGAAAAATTGCATTTTGGATAATACATCCCAACTTTTTAGCACCCTGATAGCTCATGCAAATAGTTCATTATTTGGCGGACAAAGAATTAATATTAATCACTCCAAAGGCCTATGAGAGTCTCAGAAAAATAATATACTGTCCTAATTACAAAGGGAGAGTAATTACACGTCGTTCAGTCATAGAGAGACATTTGTGCATATATGATAGTTCAATGGACCGTCCCTGCCCATCTACCTGAATGTTCAGTACATCCTATCTGTTTGAAACTTACTGTTCACGAGAGAGGTTTTCCTGAAACGATGGAGGCAAACGAGATGCCACCTATCGCCATGGTATGACAGTTCTTTGGGGTGAAAATCTCAGAACTGGACTCGTGCAGCCCCGGGAGTACGTGAGGACAGGTAAAGGGAATCCATTTCCAGATTCTTAGCTCCCACCTGCATCCTTTTCTAAAACTTCCCAGGAGGACTCCTGCGTGTTCCTGGTCCGCCTTTTCCCTCTCCTCTTTCACAGTCTCTCTTCTCTCATTCTATTAAGGTAGCACTATTCCAAACTGTACTAGATGTGCATTGCCCTAAATGTAAATAAATGGTAAAAATGGAGTGCATCAAACACAGGATCATGTGAAATACAGGTGTAGGTGAAACTTCTTTTTAATCAAGGTCCTAAACCCATTCCTTTCCCATCTGTCTCATTAAGAGACATGGTTCTAATAAGTGTTTACTTTTAAGTTTAATAATTATTTATTATAATATGTAATATATTTGCTATTTTATAAGCTACATACTAACACTAACTGTATGGATACCTGTTGAAAAAAATTAAAAGTATTTTAAAACTTTGTTTTAGTATATTCATTTATTTGTTGCAGAGAAGTATGAGAGATTCACCAATAAGAAACTTTCTAGCAAAAATGTACCATAGGATGCTAATTGGGCAAGAAAGTAGAATAAAAATCTGATTTCGAAAAAAATTTCCAATTCCTAGAGAACTTTTTCATATATTTTAATAGATGTTAATAGGCATCAGATAGCTCTAATATTCAGATTCTGCTAGATCGATTTAAAGAGAACAATAAGTTTACTTTTCAGTGTCAAATTTATAACAGACTGGAGATTTCCATGTTTTGTAACTCCTTCCACTTACAATGAAAAAATTTAGCTGTTAACCTAAAAGTGGGCCAGCAGGTATATAATTTTTCAAAAGCATTTTAGGGAGACTTGAACAAAAAGTTGGAAGACGATGGCTCAGGACATGAGCTGATGAGTGGACGAGGTACAGGGAAAGAAGGAAAGAGAGAGAATCCGCATTGAGTGCTGAGCTGAGCCCAGATCCATCACAGGAGGACCCAAGGTTATAAATAAGAGTTAGATGTGCTTAACTCAAGAAACAGGAGTGATCCACGCAGGTCACAATGGTTGGAAGCCGAGGGCAATAATCACTCCGGAGTAAAAGGAGTCCATATGTCGCTGTGTGTTCTCAATTAGATGTATATTCTTTTGCTCAAAGCGAAAGGCATACGGTGGTTTGAAAACCCCATAATAAAATCCAGGCTTAGAAACAAATAAATGGAGTGGTTATTCACTCACATAAAAATTTATGCTAGGGTTCTTTCATTTATGGAAGCTAAATGTTAACTCTAATATTTATAATATTCCTCTTCAGAGCTAAAATAAAAGTCTCAGGTGGGTGAGAGTATTCTGAGCCGAGACCTAGATACTTTCCATTAATTGTTCCTGTTTGGAAAGGAAAATATTTTTTCCACAGTAGACAGTTTTCACAAATGTGTTCAAAACCACTGACTGAAAAAAAATAATGAACACAGCTTCATTTTCTTCTTTCCTGATTGGAATGAAGAAGAAAATAATAATTATCTTCACTCTAAAATTCACTCAGCAAACATGTTCTCTAAAAATACATATTTATACATTGGGGGTTCTTCAACCCATTTCCCGTTTAGAAAAAAAAAAGTGTAGCTCGCTGCCACATTCATTTAATTTTATATAAACACGTGAAGGTAAAATATAAAAACTTCTTGGAGTTGTTTCTAAACAGAACTCGTTTCTAATCCTAATGTGACAGAAATGCATATGCCGATCCGTATTTAATAACATCTTTCCGTGCAGTAAATTTCAAAGCACGGAACTTTGGGGGTCAGGTTAGGACCGTAATCTGTGAGTTATCTCGGGGTAAACACTGCAGCTGCAACCACCACCGGTGAGTATTCCTGGGGCGAGTGGGAAATGGGTTAAGGAGACTTAGGGAGGCTATTCCCAGAAGGGCACAAGTTTATAAAATGAGCAGACGGGCCTGTTAGCAGGAATACCCATGAGAACACAACTGATTCTAAGCAAACTGTGCTGCTCCCAGCTGGGCCTTTTTCTGGCCCTTCATTGCCTAACACAGGTCTCCAGGGATCCAATTCCCTTTACCTGCATATTCCTCTGGACTTCTTGTTCTAACCCTAAAACTGAAAGCTTACTATATCACACACACACACACACACACACACACACACACACACACACCCCACATCCTACACCCGCTGAACCTCTGGATTTCCTACCTCAATCACGGAGCCATAACAACCCAACTGTTGAAGTGAGAAATTCACCTCTCCTGTCTCCTCCATCATCTGTGAATTTCATTTCCTTGATGTCTCACAAATCAAAGCTTCTCTTCTCATTCACACACCCCTGCCTTGGTTCTCCCCTGAACTCCTGTGATGTCTCATAACTAGTCTCTTGCACTCCGCTGCTTTCTCACTTCTACATCCAAGAAGGCGCCTCACCCGCTGAGAATCTTCATCTGTGGGATGAAGACCAAACTCCTTTCCATGACAATGGAAGCCATTGATGAGGAACTCTCCAACTTTATTCCTTGCCTTTCCCCTCCTTATATCAAAGCTGCAACTACAGTAGACGCTTCATAAACCGAACTCACACAACCAGATTGAGAGTGCTGGTCGTTGGGCTGCAGTTCAGTCTACTTACGTTTATCCAGCACCTACCAGTCTCCATGGATGCCGGTTAACTGAGAGTCTACTGTATTTCTAAACATTTGCACTCCGCTTTTGCATTGTGCCTTTCCACATGCTGTTTCCCTTGACTGGAATAGCAGACCTGCTTCTCTCACTGGCCTACCTGCTCTTCACCCCTGCAGCCTCTCCTGGGTCTCCCCTCACCTGCTTGGTGATCTCCGCTCCTTCTGCCTGACTATCCCGTGCTTTTCCCCACCTGCTCCCACGTTACCCTGCCTGCTTTAGACCATACCACATTTAATTGTCTGTTGGCTTATCCGTCTTCCCAGCAAGACTTTGAGCTTCTGAAAGGCAGACAAGGTGTCTTCAGCTAGCTCTGTTCCAAATCTAACCAGTGGCTTACACATAAAAGGCACTCATGAGTGTGTAAAGAGAAAAATGGGAAAAGAGTAAGTGGGAAGGAGGACAGGTAGACTCATTTCTATTAAGATTAGATTGACCAGACGTATCATTTTAAATGGGACAGAAAACAACAGTACTGTCCCATTACAAACAGTACGTGTGGTCAGCCTACTAACACCTTGAATTTAGCCCAGTGAGAGTAGGGTGACCAGATGTACCATCTGAAATGGGACAGTACTGTCCTTTTATGTCCTGTTTAAAACGGTACTTCTGGTCAACCTAATTAAGATGTGTACGCTTCTTCCATGCGAGCAAGGTTTTTGTTTATCCATTCAGTAAACATTTTCTGGAGCTTACACCATGGCAGGCTTCTTGCTAGATTTGGAGTTACCTAAATAGAATACATGGTTCCTATCCTCCATCAACTCACAGCCCAGTGGGAGAGCCCAGCACCTAAATACATAATCACAGAAAAGCACATTCTGAAAAGAAGCAGAGGTATCTGCCAAGAAAGCAGAAGGAGGAGACCACATGACTGGCGGAGTCTGGGGCAGCCTCAGGAAGCTTCCAGAAAGACAGGACAATGCTGTCCTCTGTAACAGGCAGTAACTAGCACTTTGGGATGCTCACTATATGCAGTTACTAGTTCACATGTTTATATACATGTAGAACTCCATTTATTCTTCTAACAACACTCTGAAGTAGTGTATTACTCAGTAGAGTAACCTCCAAATCTCAGTGGCTTAAGATAATAAAAACACTTTCCCCCCACAACACAAAATCTGCTGTATGTCCAAGCAACTCATCAGGCTGCCATCCTCCAGATAGTGACTCAGTGATCCATTTTACTCTTATGATCTCAGTATCTCTTCAATGGCTGCAGCCAACGAATAGAGGAGCAGAGAGGATTGGAAAAAAGTTGGTCACTATGTCAGCCCAAAGTGACATAGGTCACTCACTTGTGCTCTACCTCCTGGTCCAGAACTAGTCACGTGGTCCTGCCTAACCCTAAGTGGTCTAGGAGATGAAGGCTTCTTGTGCCCTGGAAGAAGGAATAGGAAATGGGTCTTGGTGAGCACATAGCATTGTCTCTGCCAAGCATATTTATAATCATTCATCTTATATCCAGATGAAGACGTTGGAGCACAGAGAGGTTAAGTAACTTGCCCAAGATCACACCTCTAGTATTAAACTGAAAAATCAAACTCAAGCTTTCTGAATTAAACCCTTTATCTCTAATCATTTTGATACGGTGTACTGGTTCTGTGCCTTTAAAGTGAAAATAGTATGTGGGGTGTGTGTGTGTGTGTGTGTGTGTGTGTGTGTAGAGACAGAGAGAGAGCCAGAAATTTTCAGGCATAGATTTTCCCAGGGGCCCTCAAGTAGTGCATATAGATAACCACACATGCATCTGGCTGACCTTGACCTGGAAATATTCAGGGGCTTCCCTGCTCTTCCATCATGAACCTTTGTCCTGTACATGAATAGTTCCGGTTCAATACTAACAAAATCCCCCATCAGCAGGTTCACTCAGGACCCCGTTTGGGAAAGGAGAGATGTCCATTGAAACCCACTTTCCCTTCAGGGAACTCTTCCTTGAAAAGTGGGGAATGTGAGTGAGATATACTCTCAAAGTCTACCACCCTCCCAATTTAGCATAAGTGGGAATTAGATGTGTTTCCCAACTCTCTGAGTACTCAGCAAGGCCAATGCATCAGGGTCAGAGGTCATAAATGAGGCCATCTGGATCATCAATGGTAGAGCAAAGCAGGTATTACCTAAGGATGAGAATCCCATTCTCCTTAGAACAGGACGTGAGGCTGGAAGCCATGCTGTTCTGAACAGTTCCCTCCAGGGCCATTGAGTTCTATGTGTGACCTTCATCTTGATGCATACCGATGGGCTCCAGAGTGTCCACAGGCTTGGAAATGCCCATCTGCTCCCAGGGTACACTGTCTTGGAGGGGTGGAGGGCTGGGGGTGGGGACATCATCCCCTCCACCTTACAGGCCCTCATTTCCAGCTGAGAGAAATGGAAGGATTGGAATTCTCCAACTTCCAGTCCTTCTCCCACTCACCCTTGGGGGCTGCAGAGTGTGGCTGTACCCACATGTCCATTCTGCTTGGAACCCAAATTAGCCTCAGGGAGCCATGGTCTTATCTCTTCTCTCCAAAACCAACTTCAGCCCTAAATCTGTGTTTCTGATGCTGCCTCCTAAAGCTCTCCAATATGGAAAATCCGTAAGATGAAAACAGAGCAGTTGCTCCAAGGACTCACTGCTATTTACAGTAAGAGGTTGTAAGAGGAATTTTTCCAATGAAGCCCTTACAGAAGGGCCCTCTTTAATGAGGTGATTAATCAACCTCGCTACAGTAAGCACAGTGTATCTGGGTGCTCTTTTTGAGACTGGACCCAAGATCTTTCTTTTAAGCTTGATAAGTTAAATCCAAAAATTATTCATAATTTGTAATCCACACACTTGTGTTTTCAAGCTAGCAAGAAGTGAGAACTAAGTTCCTGTTTGGCATGGATGAAGTATCTTTGGTCTAATGTGCTAGGATCGCCTTTAGTTTTTATGAACCTTTAAGAATTTCTTGATTTGGGAGTAAAAGAAGACATTGTATTACTTTTGTGTGGCTTATTCTTGTTTCCATGACGTGTTCCTAGGAGACATGCAAACTTGTTGAGTACAAGAGAGGCTTCAGGAACCATGTTTCCCACTTTCCCTCCCTTGGAAGGAAGCCTACAGATGTGTCTTAGGTTGGCCTGAGATGCCCTCTTCTCTGTGCTGTTTAAGACCTAACATCCTAGAAGGAATTCATGTTGGCATTCTACGTTTTTGAAAAATTGCCTTTTGAAGCTGAGAGAGAAGGTGATCCTAACATTCAGCCACCCTGAGAAGCCAACCCTAGTAGAGGGGTTATGGTTTGGGAGGAGGGTTTTACATTGAAGGTGAGGAAGAAAACTTGTCTGTATCCATGACCTGGATCCCAAGGTGTAGATACACTGTGGCAGGCCATTCCCCTACCCCACTATCCAAGCCAACTCTGAAATGGAGATTGGGACACAGGCAATTTTCTGAGGAGGGCTCTGAGGTAACCATTGCAACACAGTGTAAAAGAAGCAGCTTTGAGCAGAGGGAGACTTGTACTTGCAAAACCTCGAATGATCTTAGGACATGCCCTGGATCCAGAATGCCCTTCAAAGTTGCTCCAAATTGAGGAGAAGGGACCAAACTTTATACCCCTGCTTGAATCAGTCATTGGACATGGGCTGCCCCAGGGAAGGGCAGAACCTTGAGCAAAGTCTAGGCAGGTCTGTGGTCCTTGCACTAGCTGCATCAGTGCCACCTGGGAACTTGTTAGTAATGTACATTTTTGGGTCCCACCCCAGACCTTCTGAATCCTGAACTCTAGGGGAGGGGCCCAGCAAACAGTGGCTTAACAAGCCTCCAGATAAATCTGACACACGGTTAAGTTTGAGAGCCACTGCTCCAAGGCAAGGTGTGGAGAAGAACTCTGAGAGCTGTTGGGGGTCAACTCTCAGCGGCTGGGGAAATGGATGCTTCATTCTTAGAGAGCAGTCTGGGTGATACCAAACAGCATCCATTACACGTGCTCAGAGCTCTCTCGGGGTGGGCATTCACTGACCACTTCCCCCACAGAAACAGGCCAGAGCCCAGTCAGGGAGGGACTGTACAAAGTGGGTCTTGGAAATCGAAAGCAGAGGTTGTAGGAGCAATTCTACTATACCCCTTCAGTTGTATTTCTCTTACATTATCCCCAGATCTTCACTAAAATACTGTCAAAAACCATGACTGCATCTATCTGTATTACATGGAATTAAGAAGTACCTGTTTCTTTCTGAGTGACACCTCCACCAGCGACGGGAGGGAGTTTTATGCTGGATGCAAGCAGGTGTCAGCTGTGTGGGGTGGCCCACCCATCTCCCCAGGGCCAGTGGCTACAGAGGCAGTATTGTGCCAGTTCAGCATCCTGAACAATCTTTAAATGGAATTAGAAGTTCTTTAAGCCTTCAGGAAGGGGCTCAAAGTTCATTGCGATTCAGATATTTACAGGATATATGACATTCTTTTTTATTAACAAGCTACTTTGTTAATTATAACAGCACCTATGGAGCCACTAGTTCCTTGGGGAAGCCATGCAGGGCTGTTTCCATTGCTGACAGCTCTCTGACATGACTGACTTTAAAGTCTAGCTCCAGGTCAACCAGATGTCAAATATGGCTTCGGGGCAAAATTTATGCTTGTGTAGTGGTCTTCATATGACTAAAATCTGCCATTTTAATAGGGTAAATGGTGAACTCAGATTCCAACACCAGGGAAGTCAATCATCCCATTATTTAATTTTTATTTAAAATCCTTTCAATTCTTTTTCATTGCCCTGAAATCAACCAAGGTAAACCTTTACAATTAATAGATATGCTCACTATTTTCTGCTTTTTTCCACTAGCTCTTGTTAAAAGCAATCACTTGGAAACCAGACATTTGGTAAAATATTCCAAGAAAATCTTTAAACCATCATTGCTTCTACAAAGGAAATTTGGGGATTGTGAAAATCAATAAAATAATGCATCCTTAATGTAAACAGTTCCCAATACAGTATAAGCCTGGACTTCAAAAAAGTTCCAGAAAGTTTAAGGGATGCACATTGAAGGCCAACAGAGTAAAGCACCCTCATAAATCAGTGTACATGATTGAAAATTGACTTGATAAGCCTGAGCTCGGTTGTTGTCTGTGGTTGAAAAGTGACCACTAGGTGACTTGCCATACACACAGAAAGCAAATCCTCAATCTCTCTTGTTTTCTTTTTCCTTTTTACACCTGGTTAAATCTTTACAGTCATAGATTAGAGGGAATGGAAACTCATTTCCAAATAAGAAAATCAGTAGAGGACTTCAGCACATTGAAGTTTTCACCAAATACGGCTGCCTGCGTAGGAAGCAGAGTCCGCACTGTGGACCGTGGCGTCAGCAGCTGCCCAAAGACTGCACCACTTTAAGGAAACGTGGACAAAAAAATGGGGTTATGTGGAGAGGGAGATCTGATCATAAATTCCTAACTGGGCAGGTCATGGTGGGCAGTCACGTCCCAGGGCTGTGACTTCTTCAGTGAAAGATTTTAAATCTGTCCGCTCTTCCTGTGCATCCACTTTAACAACCTATATTATGCTGTGTATAGTGCGCCCCCATGTATAGTGTGCCCCATGTATAGTGCGCTCCCCTGCATAGTGCGCCCCCATGTGTGTATATAGTGCGCTCCCATGTATAGTGCGCTCCCATGTATAACGCGCACCCATGTTTTTGGCCCAGACACTCATATATGGAATTCGTGCAGCCCATGTATAGTGCGCATCCTTATTTTTCCCTCACAAATTTGGGCAACGACGTGCACATGACACAAGGGAAAATACGGAACCTTTGAAATCCCTCTTTTCAGAAACATCACCACACTCAAGAAAGCACAAAATCTTGTTAACTGTCTTGTGATCCAAACCCCACCTCCATGTAATCTTCCTCAGGTCTCTGGAATCTCAATTGCATAAAAAAAGCAGGAAGACTGTTAGGGTCGGAGCGTTAGAGATCTTGCTTCCTGGCATATGTCATCAGTTTGACTCAATCAACTCTTAGAAAATTTCTCTACAAGTTTGGACGTTTCTTGCATCAAGAGAAAGCTGCCAGTCTGATGACACTGCACATACCACATGTCCCTCCCCACGTACCCGGGGGCTCCCCTCTTTGACAGTCTCAGCTCAATTCGATACATCTTTCTCATTCCTTTGATCGCTCTCTTACACCTTTCTCCATACTCAGACCCCCAAAGAACTAAAAGGTAAAAAAGAAAACAAAAATTATGGAAATGTAACTGTAAGCATGAGAACTTCTGTTCAAGCCACACCCTTGTCCCCAATTCATATTCTCTCCCGACCTGTCTTTCCTTGCCATTTTACTTTGTATGTATCTTCCCAAACTGATAGGGTAAAGAAAAAAGAAAAAAACATCAAATTTGATCCTGTCAATGGTTACTATTTATTAACAGCTTTAATGAAAATGAATAAACTCCAGGGATGAACTTGAAACTCCCAGCCACTTTTGTTTCTCTTACTGTTCATATGGTTGGTATAGGAATGTTCAAACCTGTAGAGAATTTTTATAAAAATTTATTTGAGTCAGACAGAGGATACCCCTGGAAGCAAGATCTCAACAGACTGAGAAAAACGCTTCAGAGAATAACAGTTTGCAGAGTCTTTGATGCATTTGCAATGGAGGAGGGAAGGGTGGGGAAGATTTCGTGAAGGCGGGAAAAAGCAAGGTGGGAATTGGGTTATAGGGCACTTAACAAGCTCTTGTGCTCACTTGAAGGTTAGTTATGTTTCTGAAAAGAGGCATTTCAAAAGTGTGTAAACCTAGATGCACGGAAACCATGGACACATCTTGCTTAAGGCGAAAAGCCTTTTACTGAAGAAGTTACAGGCCTGGGGTGTGACGACCCACTGCGACCTGCTCAGTTAGGAATTTGTGATCAGATCACCCTGTGAGGTGACTTTCCAAAGAACCCCTTTGGCATCCACAACATCTATCACAATCCATTTCTAATAACAAGTTGATATATTATCTGTCTCTATCAGATTTCAGACAATGTGTCAGGTGACTGAGATGTCAGCGATCTCACAATAAAGGGTCTCACAAGGTGAACAATATGAAGAGACATATTATCAATTCAAGGTTGGAAAAGCAGTTTGATACAATAAAGCAAAAGACAAGTTAGTATCTTGGGAAAAGCTGAAAGACATTTGAAAATCATCTGGTGATACCTCTTCCACAAGGGATGAGGAAACACAGATTGGCTGTGACTCCCTGCTGTTGGCTCACCTTTACCTGTGCTTTCGTTTCATGATTTGTGAAATGAGTCTGGTTACAATACCTACGACCCTGACAATGCTACTGTGTAAATGAATGCAGTAACCCCCACGACGGGCTTCGATGGCACCTGAGACATGTAAGCACCTAATTATGACTAGCTCTAATAAAAAATCTCTGTATTATTCTCTAGCCCACCTCACTGAGCACGTTGGTGGGGAGCCAGGACTGAATGCTAAGAGCCCTTGTTCTCCATGCTGTGTTTTGTGAAAGAGATTGTTTTCCCTCTCATGAGTGATGTGACAACCGCTGAATGCCCATGTCCATTCTGCAGGACATTTGAGTTCGTGGTTGAGAGCACACCCTTTGGAGCCAGGCTGAGCCGAGCAACCAGAACCACCTGGCCTCTTTTCAGCCATGTCCTCTCGGCCAAGCTGTCTGACTCCAATGAGCCTCCATTTCCCCATCATTCGTGTGGGAAATGATGACATATGAACAGAGATTTCAGGTGCCAAGTGCTCTCACAGAACAAAAGTTTTGAAGTGGTGGCTCGGTATAAACGTGTCCTGGGGGAAGAGTATAATGCAGAGGGAAGGAGGCTTGAGGGACAAGTTAGGCAGCTCTTTCTAAAAAAAGAGGGTGTGGATGTCTGACCCAGAGCCTGCCCTGGAGGAGGCTATTTAGAAGTGGAAAGTTCTGTAGATTGAGATATGGAGAGGACACAGAGAAAGTGACAGGTGCTCTATCTTTCTATAGGTCCTCCAAGTTCAAATTCTCTCAGTCTCTGAATAGTCCCTGAAACCCAGCATTTTATTTCTCAGATATTGTGCTGCAGATGGTGACAAGTAGATACGCATCTGCTCTCCAGGAAGCTAACGGTTACAGAGAGGAAGCTACCAGAACACGCCTCCCGGTGAACACGCCCCAGGGAAACCAGCTCAGACCGAGGATTTACACCTCTTCTGAAAGAGCAGAAGCATTTACTTTCCACGTCCCCCGAACGTTGGCAGCCTGGGTGCCAAACTCAACACGCTCAGCTTGGGCCGGCGAGGCCTGCGGTGGGGTTCTACAACCCAACGATCAGGAGCCCTCCGGCCACGTAAATCACAGCAGCTCCACACTTGGTGGAGGAAATGAGCTCAGAGACATGCCAAGTGTGATAAAAAATGAAACACATTGACATTCCAATCAACTAAGCTCTTCTACCCTCTGGACACCACCCTGGGTCCCCGGAGAGGTATGCATTCCAGAAATATCATGACATTCGCATCATATTCTTGGTTCAAAACTACCAGACCCTCCCGCTGCCAGAGGGCAGCTCTGACTGACACCCGGCTTGCTTCCATGAGATGTTACATGTCACTATTACTAATAATGACTGATAGTTACCAGGGGGGTGTTATTACAGACTACCCAGCCTTGAAAACACAAGGGGAAACAAACACGCTCCAGGACAAGAAAGCTGTAGGCTCAGGCAGCAGAATGTGACATTGTCCCTCTGCAACCCGGGAGCAGCAAGACAAGGAGCGGGGACAGAGGAGGCTTTTGGCAGCCACCAGATGTGGGTTCCATCCCCTTTTAATGCCGACTTGAAGCCTCTGTGACCAATGTTAACTGCAGTGTGGCTCTACCCAAGATTCCTGCGAGCGTTAAAGGCGCATGAGTTAATGTTGCGGAGATTTGGATACAACAAGTGAAGTCACACAGGGGAACCTCGGTTTCTGAGAGAATGGTGAATGTTTGGAAAATTGCAAAAAAAAAAAAAAGTCTTTTGATAGGACAGAGGATGCCATGCTTTCTGTACTGCCTGTGATTCTCACGGTCAAGGACACTGTGTTCTTTTTTCCCACCCCAAGGATTAAATTACCAAGGGGTGGGTGAGGGGATGGGGACGAGAGGGGACCACATATTCCAGCATTCACACTCTTCTGTTTTGTAGACAAACAGATGAGGTGAGGATCAAAACCCAGTGAGCTATCTCAGGACATACATTTATACCTACTTCGTCTATAAGACCAGAAAAGGAGAGTTTGGGAAATTTTCTTGAACTGGTGTTGGGAGGAAAGAAAGAGAAGTTGGGATCATGTAAGCACTCTGATTTATGTGTTCAAGAGCGCTCTTGCTACTGTGAAATAACAAGTGAGATGGTGGAGCTGTACCTCGGCCTCAGGCTCTCCTCTTTGTGTCCGTCTAGCTGAATGCCTCGTCTTCCTGCTGTAAGGTGTCCTTTTAAGTTTTGTTTTACAAAAGTAAGGCATGCTGATTTTTAAAGATATAAACCATGCGGTATAGAGAGTAGAACTAAAGGTCTTCTGTCACACACTTCAATCTTACCTCTCCTTGAGCCAGAGGTCAATTACTGCTAACAGCATGTCAGTATGTGCACAGTGTTAGGGCTTTTAAAAAACTATTGTTGGAATCACACTGTATGTGCATTGCATTGTAATGTATTATGTTCTATTTCTATTTTATTCTCTCCTCTCCTCTCCTCTCCTCTCCTCTCCTCTCCTCTCCCCTCCTCTCCTCTCCTCTTCCATTTAATACATGTTACCTCTTTCCCATACTGCTGTATGAGAGACAAATTTTCATCTCTCTATGTATATTTCTTTCTTTCAGAGTCATGATCAAGCCCTGCCCCTTCCATGAAAGTTTTGCTGCCAACTCCAGCCCTTCTTCCCTTGAAACAAGAGCTGCAATAGCACTCGGTCTCGTGCACCTGGGCTCGTGCTAAGCACTTTCTACTTACTGTCTTGCGCCACCATAGCAACCGTGCAATGTTGGCATTATGGCGCCCATCTTAATAGGAAATTGAGGCAAAGGGAAATTCTAACTCCCCGTCAGGCAGCTCCGGATTCCATGGAGAGCCAGATCCTGACCCAAGGACATCAGAGCTCAGGTCCTTCTCTTCACCTGCCTGGGCTTTCTCTCTGTCACTGCACCCACTCACTCAGCAAACAGTGTTTGAGTACCCACTATGTTTCTGTGTGTCACTGTCAGTGCTAGAGACTCAGGGATGACCAAAAGCAATCCTGACCTTGTGTTGCTTGTAATATGGCCAGCCTTATCGATAGAGTGCAATTTGCCATTAAAATGGATTGATATCGTTTCTATGAACCAAAGTAAGACTCAGTAGAAATGCCAGACATCTTGTCTTACCATGACAGCACGAGGGGGGAAATCATACTATTTTTTAAAAAATCCAAAATGGTATATTTATCTCACATTTAAAATCACTGGGGGGAAAAAAAGCAATCAATGACCCTTTTCTTAATCACATTGGCATCGGTAGTCTTGGGCGACTGTAACAAAATACTTTAAACTGGGTGGCTGAAACAACAGACATTTGTTTCTCACAGTTCTGGAGCCTGGAACTCCAGGATCAAGGTACCAGGTAATTTAATTTCTAGAAGAAAAAGCAAGAGCTCTCCTCCTGACCTGCTGAGGGTCCCCTTCCCACTGGGTCCTCACCCGCAAAGAGAGAGAAAGAGAGAGAACAACCTCTCCCTCTTTCTCCTCTTATCGAATTGCCTCCCAAAGGGCCCAGCTCCAAATATAGTCACCCTGGTCTGTGAAGCTTTCAACATATGAATTTGGGGGTGGGATATACAAGTCTATTCATTGCCATGTTTTTCTCTTCTCTGTCTCCAGACATAGGAGAATTTAAGCTATTTGGGGTGATGGATGCATTAAGCTGTCATCTAGCATCACTTAATACTGATCATTCATTCACTACGTGGTGTCTGAAAGTCTACCTTTGGAAAGGTCCCATGACAGGCAACTGAAAAGGGTGAATTGGATTTGGACCAAACATAGAAGATGCTAGTACTGTGGAAATCAAGCGAAAGAACTTGTGTCAGGGTACAGTTGACACTTTGAGCACCTTCCTGATCTTGTTTGCTCTGAGAGGAGTTAAGAGCCCGACTCTGGACCAGGTCCCTGGTTGAGGTCAGGCTCCACCACTACCTTTGGGTAAGTAAAACAGGGATAATAAGAGAATCACTTTTCAAGTTAGTTGTAGAAATTACATGAGATAATATATGGGAAATACCAGAACAGTGTGTAGCATGGCCTCTGTTTTTGTTGTTACGATTTAGGCTGACTAGGTGTACTGTTTTAATGGGGACAGAAAGCAATGGTACTGTCCCATTTCAAATGGTACGTGTGTAGGGTCAGCCTACTGTCACCTTGAATGTAGCCCAGTGAGACTAGGCTGACCGTACGTACCATTTGAAAGGGGAAGTACCATTGTTTTCTGTCCCATCTAAAATAGTACATCTGGTCAGCCTATAATATTATTAGTACTGCTGGCAGAACTAATTTTTACACCAGAATGTCTCTTACATAGTCCAGGAGCCCCACAGTTTGACCACTCATGATTTTTGACAGATGAACTAAAAAAGTAATAGCTAAAGACATCAAACAGAAAATTAAAAAGGTAGAAAAGTCTACAGCAGGGCGGTGAGGCTAGTGGAGGCAGAGTTGTGTGAGCTCAGGCAAGCTCCTTAAACTTTCTAAGGTTTAGTTAGAAGGCCTGTAAAATGGGGAGTATAACACCTATCTTGTGGTGACCACTTACATGAAGCATTTATGTACGGTAGGTATATCATAGTGCAAATTTTTAACTGAGTTGTGAGTTTTAATAAACGACGTGGGCACTCTGGCTGACTTGGATGTCCACTAGGTGGTGCTAGAAAACAATGGCAAACAATGAGGCCTTCCTCTTGAGAGACCTGGTGCTTTCTGCGATGCGTCAGGTCGCATGGTTTCTGATAAACACTCCAAGCTGCATTGCATGCATCGCTTGGGAGCTTGTACCCGCTCGTTAAGTTCTCACACATTTCTGCCCCACTCTGCCTTCCAGGGAAGACTCTCACTCGACCAACAAACCATTATTGAGTGCCTACTGTGTACCAGGTGCTGGAGATGAGAAAGAACGAATGAGACACAGTACTTGTCTTCTTCCTGAATTCCACTTTGGACACGTTGATCAGAGGTTTCCGTACTGCCTCCTGGGGGAGTTGTCCCACAGGCAGTTGGATAGTTGGGCTGACGCTCAGAAGTAGCATCCAGAATGTAGATTTACTGGGGAGATACCAGATCTGGTTTGTAGTAGATCATGATCGTGGACCACATGATCCAAGATCGAGGTACAGTGAGAAGAGTTGGGAGTAGGAACAAAATGCTGTGAAATGAGGGCATACCAGCAAGAGGAGAGGAGCTCAGAGTTTAGAACAGGGGTGTCCAAACTTTTGACTTCCCTGGGCCACATTGAAAGAAGAAGAATTGTATTGGGCCCCACATAAAATACACTCACACTAACCACAGCAGATGAGCTAAAAATAAAAAAAGTTCATGTGTAATTTTTGTAATGTTTTAAGAAAGTTTATGAATTTGTGTTGGACCACATTCAAAGCCTGGGCCGCAGGTTGGACAAACTTGGTTTAGATGGAAAGTTTAGGGACCCGTGGTCAACAATAGAATAGGTTGGAGTCAAGGAAACCAAATGCATAAAAGGACAAAGCAAGAATGCCACAGAGAGGATGAAAAACACTCACTGGACTTCAGACAGGAAGAAGTCCCTGGACAATTGCTTGGGGACAGAAGAGGAGACGTGCTCGTTGAGACAGCCCGACATGGCTGCCTCTTAGAGCGTGTTTACGGGTGGAGGGGAAGGAGACGGTGGTGAGGGAAGGCTGACAATAAACACAAGTGAGAAGATGAACAGTCCCCCTCCCACCCCATTCCCTTTGTCTCAAACAAGCTGTATACTCTTGGACAACTTTCTGTCCCCTGTCACCCTCAGATTTCTCATCTATAAATGTACACAACATAGGAAAGTGAACTATGTACAAGGGCTGTCTGGAAAACCCCCAACCACAAATGCCTCTATTATTCATATGACATGGCAGGATACTTTCCAGACAGCTCTTGCATAAGTTCACTCCTAGTGCTAAGAAATTCTATTCCCCAATTTCGGCTTTTTAGCTGTCTGAACAGTAAAAGGAAGCCCATACAGGTTAAGTGTGTCTAAAGAGCATTCTCTGAAATGCAAGCCAACCTTGGAATCTCACGTCACCAAATGAATGCATTTCATAAAATGCAAAGCACCTCATTTTAAACAGCCATTCACTAGCGTGCAAGTGATGGTGAAAATGTCACGTGTCTCCCTTCTGCACAGGAATTAGTGGCCCTCTAACTTCGCCACCCACCTGTTACACTGTAGTTGAGTCTTTAGATGGAGCCTGTCGATATTTCCTTGAACATGGGGGTCAGGTGGTTCTGGTACTCTCCTATTCTAGACACACGGTTAACACTTGGACTTGTAAATCATTTATCTTTGACCTTCCAGGCCAATCACAATGTGTGTGCATGTGAAGCTATTTAGGCATACAGAAAGTTAAATAAACAGTATACATACATTCTGCAAATATCAGGAAACACGTTTAGATTAGTTCCATTAAAAGCCCAGGCCGTGGATAACAAGTCCTTTCTAACAGGGAATGCTTTAACTATGATCCTCACAAGACTCTGTGGTACTCAACACAAAGTCAGTTTTGTTATTCATGAATGTCCTAAAGCTTGTGCCCATGAAGTCCTTGACAAGCTTGTTTGGTGTCCCAGCAACAGAAGGAAAAATGTAACTTCATTGCTCTGATGCAAAGATATCCTGAATGTATTATAACTGCTTCAGTAGCTCCACAGCCTGCATCTAGAAGATTAGTAGTTATTATAAGTCCCACAGGCACTTAATAAACATCTTGGAGTTGAGTGACATGGACAAGAAAAGAGCAAACTCCATTTTCCTTCATGACCTAACAAGTAGCAGGCGCTGGTTCTTCCTGGCTCATTCCAGACCTGACAGCATGCAAAAATCAATCTGTTATAGAGCTCCAAACCAAGAATCTCTCAAAATGTAGGCTGACCAGCTGCACCATTTGAAATGGGACAGGAAATAATGGTGCTGTCCCTTTTCACATGGTACGTAGGGTCAGCTTCATCTCACTGGGCTACATCAAGGTGTCAGTAGGCTGTCTATATGTGTCGTTATGAAACAGGACAGTACCTATTGTTTTCTGTCCTGTTCGAAGCAGGACATCATGTGGTCAGCCAATCAAAAAGACAAAATCTGTTGGGCTGCTTCTGGCCTGGGCTCAGACATCATCAATGTATCCCTTTGGGGACAATGTTTAAGTTTCTTGATTAGTAAGGATAATCTCCTAGTTCAAAGATCATTCTGAACCCCTGCTTTCCTTTCGTCCCTTCTCTATTGGGCTGCCCCATGGCAGGAAAGAGAAAGAGCTGGAATCAAACTGATCATTTTGTTCCCCCAGTTAGTCCCTCAGGTGGAGGGATTTGCTGTTGGGAGAGTCAAGGGCATTTGACTAGAAGGAAAAGATGAATTGTTGCTGTTTTTCTGTCTCCTCCACCCCATTGCTCCACCCGGGTCTTTGCTCCTCTCAGCGCTTTCTTTGTGCCTTTCTGACACCAGCGTCCTGACAATGATGTGCTGCTTGCCTTCAATTTGTTCAAACACTCAGTGATTTTAATTAACCGGTTGTTATTCCAAGAACTGACATCAAATACTCTTGTGATCTTTCATGGTGAAGCAGAAACCATTGGGTAGAGGAGACAGGAAGTAGCCCTGCCCCCAGCGCCTGCTGGTTACGCTGAGCCCAGGCCAGAAACACCCCATAAACCCTCAGGCCGTCATTTATTAGAAATAATGTCACTGAAATGGAAGTTGCCATGGTACAGTGGCCTCCAGCTGAGCCCAGACTACCGGGGAGGAGTGAGGGAAATTGCATTCCAGCTCATGCTGATTAAACATTACCTTGATGCCCACCAAACAGATAAAGCACAATGGAGGGACAGTGGTGACAATTTTATTAAAAGGGTGATTCAGGGGAGGTTTCTTTTCAACTCGATGTTGAACGAATGTTGCAAAAATGTTTGGGGGCTGAGAAATAAAATCAGGAGCCGAAACAAAAATGACTTAATTGCTTTGCCATAGACACGCGTTTTTTGTTTTTTATTTTTTATTTTTTATAAATGAGAGGAGCAACAGGAAAGCTTGCATCATTGATTTTAAATCCTTGGTTACTGCAAGCAAACACAGCAACAGACTTGAAGAGAAATTCCATCCAACTTGAAATAAATGCAATATTGGCTTTATGACACGCCGGGCCAGACAGCTTTGGAATTCTTTTTGCCTGGTGTCATTTTAAAGAGATGTGCGCGGCTAGACATCCTGATCCAAACGATGTGGCTTCAGATCAAACCAAGTGTGTGGTTTTGTTTTGCAACTGTTCTGGGGGCCCTGTTACATGATGACCTGCCCTCTGGGTTTGGTAGATGTGTCTCATCTTCCTGATTAAATGAACACACGTAAACTTTTCTACCTCTACCATGACCTTGGACGTGTATAAAATGCAGAACTTGCAGTGATCTGTGGGGCCAGGCAGACTCTGGCAGCTCTGGAGTGTGAATATCATGAACTTAGGCAAGTTAGTGTCAGTGAGCTTCATGTTCATCATCTCTAAAATTGAGTGAATAATAATAATAATAATAATACCTACTGTTTTTGTTATCTCTTACTGCAGAGCAAACTATTCAAAATGCAGCAGTTTAACTATAGACATTTATAATGTCACACATTGTCTGAACAACGGGAGTCTGCAAGCAGCTTAGCTAGAAAGTTCTGGTTCAGGACCAGACGGGTGTTATCTGAGGGCTCTCTGGGGCTGGAAGATCAGCTTCAAGATGGTTCCCTCATGGGCTGTGGGCAGGAGGCCTCAACTCCTTGCCTCATGGGCTTCTCCGTTGGCCACTTGAATGTCTTCATGACAAAGCAACTGCCCCCGCCCCCAAGTAAGTGATCCAAGAGAGAGCGAGGTGGAAGCCACGTGTCTCTATCGCATAGCCTTGGCAATGACCTGCCATCACTGTGCTGCATTCTGTTGGCCACACTGAACAACTCTGAGGGGATGTGGGGTAGGACTGCAAATGCACAGACACCAGGAAGCAGCAATCACGGGGCCATCTGCCTCCCACACTACCTTGACTCATGCGAGTGAATACTTACGTGAAATGAGTGGCAGCTAGTACGGGCTCAATAAATAAAATGTATCATTATTATTCCATCAGGAGAACGTATCCCCCTTTAACACATGAGACAGAGAGAGAACTGATCAAGAAAAAATATATATACAAACACAATCAAAGGACTACAACATTCTAGTGAGTTCTTTGGATTGTATTAATAAACAAAACCAAGGTCCTTGTGCTCGTGCAGCTAAGATTGCAGGGGAGAGACACAGACCATTAAAACAGACATAATAAATAAGTAGATTATATGGCATATGAAAAGGCAGAAAGTGCTATAACAGAAACAAGAAAAGGCAAGTTATGTGACATGAGGAATGCAGGAATGGGAAATGCAGATTGAAGTATTACATATGGCCAGGTGGGCCTCAGTGAGAAGGTAGAGCTGGGAAGACTTAAAGGAAGGGGTGGAGAAAAGCGAGCCAGGTGAACACCTGGAGTAAAGCTACCTAGGCAGGAGAAATAGCCACAGCTAGGCCTTAAGGCTAACGCATGTGTGAAAGGGAGAGCAGGAAGGCCAGTGAGCCCAGCAGAGTGAGGGGTCAACGACCGAGGGTGAAAGGGAAAGAGATAAAGAGGTGACAAGATCATATAGGGTCATTCAAGCGCTTCCTGGCAGCCTCGCCAACCTCCCATTGCGGGGAGTGTAACTGGCCAAGGCCAAGGCTAAGCCACTGCAATACGAAATCTAGGCCAGCACCGGGCCGTGGCCACGCTTCCCAAGGAAGCAGGCAACCGATGATGGGGTGCAGAAGGGCTACGAGGCAGGCAGGTTCCTGGGAGACACAGACTCCTCTGCAGGGACTCCAGGGGACCTGCCCAGCCTTCCTGAGACCACACCACAGCCTCGAACCTTCCCACCTAACTCGCCATTTCCTCCCACCTCTCCTCCACCAGGGGTCTGATGTGCATTGAAGTCCAATGATTCTCCCAGCCTCCTCGGCTCCCTTCGTGAATTTTTCTCCCAGGAAATCCTCTACTAAAAACCTGGCTCTTTTAATCCCACCTTGGCGTCTGTGTCTCGGGGACCCCGATTAACGCACAGAGATGAGGGCTTGGCTTTTACAATAAATAAAGAGGACAGCCACTGCAGTGCTCCAAGCAGAGAAGGGACGTGATCCGAAGCATTTCTGAAGGATCATTCTGGCTGCACTTTGGAAGAGAATCCTTAGGAGAGAGCAGAGTGTCAGCAGCAGACCAGGTGGAAGGTAGTGCAGTGACCCAGGCAACGACGAGGCCGGCCTGGGCCTGGGGCAGCAGGGAGGTGAAGAGAGCTCTGATTCTGAGCAGAGTTTGAAGGCAGAGCCGACAGAATGTTCTGGTGCTTTAGCTGTGAGGTACGTGAAAAAGAAGAGTCACGATTTTTTGCCTAACACACTGGATGGATGGAGTTGCCCATCGCTGAAATGGGGGAAAGCTGTAGAAAGAGCAGATAAGGGGGAAGTTTGGACACGTCGAGTCTGATGTCTCCGAGACATTCAAGTAAAGGCCTCAAGGAGAGACTTGGATGAGCACATGGGCAGTTTAGGAGAGTGGTCTGGGCTGGAGATAGGCATTTGGGAGCTACTATGTGTAGATGGTATAGAAAGAATGAGGAGTCAGTGAAGATAAGGAAGGGAAGAAGACAAGGACACTGTGACATAATGAGAGTGGGGAGCAGCAGGAGACACAGAGGTGGGGGACAAGGCCAGGGAGGGAGCCAAACCCCGTATGGACGGAGCCATTGACGTGATCAGGGGGGCAAAGGCTGCAAAGGTCAATCAAGTTGAGGACTGAGAACTGGCCGTTAGCAATGTGCAGGGTGGAGGTTCTCAGTGACCGTTGAGGAAAAAGATGGCTCCTGTCTTGCCTTTAAGAGACCGCCCTTCCTGTGTGTGGGTGCCATCATCCTCAGGACCGCATCCATAGACCACCTGGATTCCTCATGTCTCCCACGCCTGCCTCCCCCAGTATCTCTCCTTCAGGGGACAACCTTTTAACCTGATGAGCCACTCCCTGCTAGATGGAGGGCGAGATGCTTGGGGTGGTGGCTGCACGTACACATATTAACAAGTGGCTTCCACAGATGGTATTTCTCAACCAAAGGATATCGGTCACTTCTCCTCTCTTGGCCATGGTTGCTTCACCTGTGAACTAAGGGTTTAGGTTGACAGGTCCTCACAATGCCCCGATGATAAAACGTGCACGTGCCACTCTGTGCATCACTGTGTGAACTTCTCAGAACATCATGGGTTTCTGATACATTTAATTTTACCATAAGAAATAAAGATTATTTTTCCAACAAAGAGGGAAAATATAGGTCTCAAGCCTATAATGTTATTAGACTTATTCAACTATATATGTGTTATCAGACGTGGGCCTGCTGTAGGATGGGGAGCAGCTGTTGACTCCCACTTGACTGTCTCCGGAGCCTCACTTTAGAGCCAGCTCGTCCCATCTGTGGCCAGAGGGCCACATGCAGCCCAGGACAGCTTTGAATGCAGCCCAACACAAATTTGTAAACTTCCTTGAAACATTACAAAAATTACAATCTTTATTTTTTTTAGCCCATCGGCCATCATTAATGTTAGTGTATTTTATGTGTGGCCCAAGACAATTCTTCTTCCAATGTGGCCCGGGGAACCCGAAAGTTTGGACACTGCTGTTATAGAGTCACCTGCTGTATAGTAGTCAAGTAGAGAGGGGAAGGAGATAAAATGATTCAAGAAAAACATATGGGAGAAAACTTGGAACTGAGAAAATTCTACTCATGGACCAATTTTTCATCCTGGGACTTGGGGGAAAGGTCAGCCACCAGCTGATTGAAATTCTGGAGCAATTAGGCCACAGGAAACCAGTTTCTCGGCTCGAATCCTGCTAGTTAATCTCTAAAGGCCCCTTCAGCTTTAAGTGCCTACGATTCTTCAAAGAGGCCACCCTTCCTCCAGCTGGAGTAAAGCCGCCTAACATACCACCACATGGGCTCCCAGGACCGTGCTGCTTTCCCAGAAGCTGAATGGCTGCATGCTATTTTAGTTAAGAAATTAAAGAAGGTTACTGGGCAGGAGCTTCAGGTAGACGGGGTATCCAAAACGGCCAGCTGTGCTCCTCTGTGAACGTAAGGGGAGCCGAAGGAGAGTGCAGGAGGGCCGCTTAGACGTGTCAACCTCGGGAAAAATATCTGTGAGGACACAGACATGTGTAAGCATCCCTTAGAAGGTAAAGCAGGGAAAAGAATTGATTATTTCTGCTCTTTGCACCACCTCTTCCTTCCCTCTGGCCTCTCCGCTTAGCCCGCCTTCTGCATGTAATTGCCATTTCAGACTCTAGATGGCAGTCTAGGAAAGGAAAGATAAAAATTCCCAGTTAACAGGGAGCCCGGTAGAAACGAATTAAAACTACAAAAACAACTATCATTTAGAAAACTACAACATCATAAGAGTAAATAGGTAAAATCTGAAGGAAAAACACTTTATTAAAACAGGGAATTCTTGCAAATAATACATAACCAATGCCTCAAGAAAAGTCACATTGCAAGCTACTTAGAATTCTAAAAAAAAACGTATAACTTACCATCTTTTGTTGTGTATAATGTGTACTTTTTTTGCCCAGATTTGTGAGAAAAAAAATAAGGATGCTCATTATACATGGGTAGTAGTAACTCCATATTTATATAAATATTTTAAATTCTTTTCCTTCTGCTTATAACTTAAAAAGTGTTATATAAAATTTCTTAGGTGGTGAACTTATTATACAACAAGCTGACAATGCACTGTAGAATTGTGTGCCTGAGACCTATGTAATCCTTGCTAACAGATGTCACCCCAATAAATCTAACAATAAAAATGAATTTTAAAAAATTTCTTATACTGTAATACGTTAAACGATAAATGCTAAAATTCCTTTATAATACAAAAAACAAGTATCTAAATATAAACAAGTAAAATTTTGAATAAAAAAATGAAAACAAATGATTTTTTTCCCCTGAAAGTTTGGGCCAAAAATGTGGGTGCACATTATACACAGGCAAAATACGGTCCTTTGGCTACTTTTGTAATAGTTGACTATCACAATGCCAATATTTATGCCTCACTTTATACAATAAATGCTATTGTGTTTGGTGACTCCTAAAGTTCCTCTGAGTTCTAAAATTCCCTGAATATACTCCAGAGAAGTGGTAGGCAACTTCAGTTTTTGCAACTCCTATTTTTTAATGGATTTTACATGGTCGTCATTTTGGTAGTTCTGCTTCACCTAGCAGTTTCTAACCCTTTGGAACAATTATCTGAAATAAGATCAGTGATATATTCTGGATCCATTTATTTGTAAAAGAGCCTGTTTGGGTCTGTCTCTTCCCCTGGGCCATGGCTCCTGGGGTCACCATTGGTGCCTTGAATCTGGGGCCTGGGGTCACCGTTGGTGCCTTGAATCTGGGGCCTGACACAAAGTAGGTGTTCATCAATGTTGAGTGAGCTTTGCTGACAGCAGAGGAGGGACCTGTATGTCACAGGTCCTTAAGTGTGGCCGGGGATCTGCCAAGATGGGTACAGGATGCTGAGGGCTTCTCCCAGCACACAGGCCTGGAGCTCAGCAACGTGCCGCCTGGCAGTCCATGTCCCCAGAGAGCCCTGATGTGGAACTTGGCAGCAGACACTGAAGCCACATGGCTCGTGGAACCCACATCCTTAAAAAAGGAGGCCAACCTCTCACATCCAAGGTCAGCCAAAATCGAGGCAAGTCAGCACCCCAATTGCAGTCACGGAATCTGGCCAAGTATCCAAAGGACACACTCCCAGTTTGTATGGATGAATTTCTTCCTGGCAGTATGCCCACTTACAACCTTATTAATATGTAGCTCAGAGAAAAAAAAAGTACTTGACAGCCCAAAGTGTTTACTATTGAAAATTCTTTCTAAAAATGTAGGAATCTTGCACAAAAACATAAATTCATAGAGTTCAAACGGAACCCAAGAAATCACTTAGTTTATTTCATACCTCCCTTGAGGCCGAGGAGCTGTTAAGTCATGCCAAAAACCAACCAACCAACCAACCAACAAACAAAAACAAACCACAAAACCCACCCCCTTTCCTTTTCATCAAGTTTTCGAAGAGGATTTGACCAGGTGCCCTTCCCTGTTCTCTGTCAGCCCAGTATTACACGTCTGACTGCAGGCAGAACTAGGTGTACACTCAGGCTGCTCCCCTTCTTATTACTGTCATGTGAGTTTAAACTACCACTTGTTCCATTTGTAAAGGACTATTAGAATATGGACCCATCAGAGGTGTTGCAAGCCTTGAATAAAAATGCATGTAAATGATACATGTTTAGCTAATCGATAAAATACTTGGTTTGTTCTCTTCTCTCCTCCGAATGGGGAATGGTTATGTTATCATAATATTCATACCTGGGGAAGCACGACTGAAATTTAATGGTCTGGGATACCAGGCATTCTACTTGGCTCACATCAGTCCCACCAAATGAAAAACCACCCCCTGATCCATATGATTTTCAAATATTTACCGCTGGACATTCTGTGGCTGATAACCCTGTTAATGATCTCAGCTCAAAACATGATTCCACGTCACATGCAAATGCAAGCACTTCCCACATGGTTAGAAATGCCCTAAATTTGTAGAGCGCTTGGTTGTCAACCCGGGGAAGATTGTTTTTCTGTGTTGTGTGTAACTTTGCAGAGAATTGTTGACAGCTTGGTAAAATCACATTAACCCCACTGATGTCACAAAGTCTGTGACGAAAGTACATGAGTCACCAGCACCTGTGTCAGACCACAAGGTAGCAAGCAGTTCAGTTCCTGGCGCTCCCACGCAGAGGTGCGTGAAACCCATTGCATCGCAGCTACAACACTGTGTAGATTTTTAAAATGAACTTTGTGTGAAGGGGATTATATAACATTGTCCATTCATTTCAGAGTGGAAGAAGGGGGGTTAGAAAAATATATCATATTTAGAATCAAACAGGGACATTGGGTCTGACAGGCGGCTGCTAAAGCTGGGCGTTCCCATGCATACATTCTCTGTGTGCACATTTGCAGGAGCGGCCTACCTCGGGGAGGGCCCCAGAGGTTGCTGGGCTCCTCTCGGTGCACCCTCGGCATCAGGCCTGGGTTTGTAGCAGCAACCAGCTTTGAGCGAGGTCTGGAGAGGACTGTCTTCCCCACTTGTCCCCAGGGGACTACCCTAGTGTTCCCCACTCACCTGAACTTCCTTTCCCTCCAGCTGCAGGCCTTGAGGGAAGCCTAGCCTCTGTCTCCTGACCACTGGGGAGGCCAAGGGCAGAACTCAGTCCCAGCTGGAGGCTCACTTCCCCATTTGCTCCCTCCCATTCCTCTCTCCACCAGAGCTGTCAGACTTAGCAGATAACCTCGCCACATGGGGGACATACTTATGCTAAACTACACAATGTTTGGGACATACTTACACACACACACACACACACACACACACACAATAATAATAATAATAATAATAATAATAATAATAATAAATGATGTTTTTTTTGCCCCAGGCCTAAGAAGATCCTCAATAAGTTTTGCCAAGGACCTCTCCTACATCCACCACTGACTCTGAGAGTTAAAAGCATTATATTTAGAATCAGGAAAACAAATATGCATTTTATACTGACGATCTGCAGGATCTTCTTGTTTTAAAGTGAGGGAAACAGGAGACTCACGACACTTGTGACCTCCCCTCCCAAAATAAAGGTTGCATTAGGTATTTAGTTCCCTGATAATCTCAACGGGTCATAGAATCAGAGTTAACACAGGACCGTAGAGGTCACCCATGGGACCATCTCCTATTACAAGTGAGCAGACCGAGGCCAGAGGAGCCAAGAGACTGGCTCTTGACACCCAGAGCAGCAGTGTTCTTTCCAGTCTTGTATATAACACAGCACAGGGGTCTAGGTTATAGCCACAGCGAGTGAGGTGGCCAGTCCTGACATCCCCGAGGAATCGGGGCTCCCTGGGGAGAGATGCGTTGACGCATCACTACGTAAACTGTCTATCGTGCAATACGTTAGTGGCAAAACTTGATCTCTTAAAAGTGGAATCCAGAGTTGCGACAATAGACAAGAAATCTTTTAATTTCAGGTTTTCTCAAAGCCCAGGGCTCTGTGACCTACAGGTGTGAGTCTTGGACAAGATATTTATGATAGGGTGTATATATCCTCTTGAGAAATATTAATAGAAAACATCTATGTTGGTCTTTGCCCCCGTTGCTCACAACAGAGCTCCCCAACACTTGTAATGGGAGCACCAGGACCGCCCTTTGTTCTAATACTCCGTCTTTAGCCCCTGACACGGGGTTCCTTGATCCCATGGGGTCTCCCAGGTGAGAGCAGTGTCTTTTGTTCTAATGAGGTGACTCTGGGTGGACTTTTGGATGAGGGCTGGTCATCAGAGAGACCAAGCCATGGCTAGTAGCTTAGGACTTTCAGCCTCACCTCCCATTCTCCAGAGAGGGGAAAGTGGTTACAAGTGGAGTTAGTCATTGGTCATGTCTCCATGACGAAGCCTCCATAAAAACCCCAAAAGTAATGGGTGTGGAGAACACTTGGAGGTGCTGGGGGAGTGAGGCACCCAGAGAGGACAAGGACAAGGCCCTCTGCACCCCTCTCCCCATGCCTTGCCTTCTTATCTCTTCCGTCTGGGTGTTCATCTATATCCTTTACCATATCCTTTTATAATAAACCAGTAAACAGCAAGTGAAATGTTCTGAGTTTTTCAAGCCACTCTTGCAAATTAATCCAACCCAAGGAGGGGGTCGTGGGGACCTCTGATTTATAGCTGGCTCATCAGAAGCACGGGTGGCAATTGGGCTTGCAGCTGGTGGAGTGGCGGTAGGAGATGTGGAGCAGAGCCCTTAGCCTGTGGGATTTGATACTACCTCCAAGTAGACAGCTTCAGAATTGAGCTGAATCGTAGAATACCCCACTGGTGTCACAGAATTGCATGAAGTGGGGGTGGGAGGAATACACCTGGTGTCAGAAGTATTGTGAGTATGACGATAATGTAAGTGTCAGAAACGCACACACTCACACACACCCAGGAGGAAGAGTGTGTTTTTCCCTGCTCACCTCTGCTATGAACAGTTAGCGTCCAACGAGTCCCTAGAGAGACCGAGCACTCTCCTGATGGCTAACTTAGGACATGGCATTTCCTAGAGTCTAAGCTGGATCATTCTTTGTTCTGGGGACTGTCCTGTGAATTGTAGGATGGTGGCAGCATCTCTGGCCTCTACCCATTGGATGCCAGTAGCAACCCCCTCCATACCTTTCTAGATGTCTGGGGGCCAAAATTGCCCTACCACCCCCACTGAGGACCCAGAACAAAAGCACTGGACCCTGGTCTCTCTGTGCCACTGGCTGCACCAGTCCTGTCTTGTATCCCTTAAATCACCAATTAAACACACTCCGTTGAGCCCCACTAGTGAATGTTGCAGGGATGATATTCTTCAGCCAACACTCAAGCCCAAATACTCTAGTTTTCAGAACACCCAGATGTGACTGAAGAGACAGCTAACACCTCCCAAAAACTTGAAATCTGCAAACTTGTCCACTCACATCACTGCAGGTACCGTTTGAAACAACATCTGCTGTATCTTCTGCATTTTCTCAGATACGGGACACCTGGCTCCACACCACACCTGTATAACTGCTGCTGGACCCTGCATTTTGGTAACTCTCTGGGCAATCCTTCTGCTTCTAGATTCTTCCTTGAAGCCCTCTGTCTGGCTTCTGTGTCCCCTTTCACTATGATGAGACTCCTGACTCTAGTCAGAGCCAGCCAGTCACAGCTCCCCAGGAATGTGGAGATTCAGACAGAGTTTCAGAAACCAGCAAGAATACGCCTGTCCACCCAGAGGGTTTCCATTTCTGATGACCTGGTGAGTAAATCCAGGAGAACCTTCTAAGCTTCCCACTCAGTGTCAGAAGGGCCACCAGAGCCAAGGGAGTAGAAAGAGATGCCAGAGGAAGGATGGAGGGGAAATGAAAGGAATCCTCACTTTGTTTCGTGTTTCACACCGGCCCATTAGGAGGAGCAGTAACCCATGCTAACGGGCCTTGGTCACGGAAGCAGCTGCGCCTGCCCATGGACAGGGAAACTAAAAGGAAAATAAGCAGAGGCTTCGTGGAAAGTGTGTCACTGAAAAGTGACTAAATGGATGCCATGTCAACTCCCAGGCCTTGTTTCTTTCTTCGTAGGTGGCGGCAGGAAGCCATACACTTGCTGCATCAGGCTGTGTGTCTGCTCCAGCGGGACGAGCAGGGTGAAAGCAGAAGACACAGAGCGGGGAGGCAGCAGCCCGGCTGGGCGTGTGGCGCAAATCCAAACGCTGGAGTTGGCAGGCGAGGTGGAATTGCCGGAGCCTAATACGTTTTGAAGATGTTTTTGCAAAGCTGGTGAACTTAATTAGTTGTGGGAGACAGAGAGCCCTTCTGACTCATGTAAATTACACTGGGGTCGGGTCACCCGAGGGTGAAAAGAGATCTCAGCGGAGACAAACGATAAGGAGGTTCGAAAGTTCATCACTCGCCAGGCTCTGCCCAAAGTGGCAGGCGACCTGACGAGCACCCACACGTACCCCATTTCAACCCTCAATGAGCTTGGAAAGCTAAAGTCACCTCTGTCTCAACATTTCAACCTTATGACTAAACCTCAAGCACATCAGATCCATAAACACTCAGTTACATTCTCCAGAACCCCTCATATTCACAGTGCATTGAGGCAATTTCAGGAAAGGAGACATTTTTATTTTTCCTATAGGAGTTATAAGCAGGCGTAATCCCACATGCTTTCATTAACAAATTTAATTTGGTTTAGTAGGAATTTATGTCAAGGAAACAAAATCTGGGGCACACCCAAGTCACATTCATTTTCCGTGTACATCTGCAGCACTAGATAGTAGGCTGGTCTTTGGAGCAGGGCTTCTCAAACCTTAACACATCTATGTTAAAGTGGGGCCCGAGATTCTGTGTTTGTCCCAGACGCCCAGGTGAGGCTGACCCGTGCAGCACGCTTAGAGTGTCACGGGGGAATGCTGTCCCTGTGTAATGCAATGTCATTTTAGACCTCACTCAATTGCTTTTATTTTGGCTTATGGTCTCAGTTCTGTTTTCTGGCATTGAGGGCTCATTCTGACACAGCCTCATTGACCAATGGGCTAGAAATTTCTAACAAAGTCCTGTCAGGAGGGTCCACATTTCTGGGCATACATAGGACTTTGTCCAAACTAGGCTGATCCCATTTTCAATGGGACAGAAAACAATGCTACTGTCCTGTTTCAAATGGTATGTATGGTCAGCCTACCAGACTCCTGAGAGAAGATGGGGTTCAGTTCCAGCTGGGTGAGACCACTTTGTTCACTGAGATGCTCTGCAGAGGTGAGGGGTAGAGAAGACCCCATCAGGAAGATACAGAATGAGGTAGACTTGACGTTCCCATAATTCTTCCCAGATCCTTTCTCTGACCCCTGATTTTGCCTGAGACCCACTATCTCCAAAGAAGACTAGCCCACAGTTGCCAGAAATCAGAAACCCTTCAGAAGCCCAAGATGTATAGGCTTATTTGACTCATTCGGGGTTTTTTGAAAGTTATAAAATTCCAAGTTCATACACCAGACAAAATGGATCATTAGATCAACACAAAAAGGACAAACTCCCTGTACCAGAAAGTAAGGAAAACTCACTGAACGATGGCGATATAACAAAAGGATACTGGAGCTGACTTGGGGTCCCATGGAATCCCCCCTCCCCGTTTCCTAGTTTCTGTATTTGGTGCTTTGACATCCTGGGCCTTGCTGGCTCTGGAGGGGCTGCCCCTCCCAGGGTGAGCTAATTCCTGAAGACAGCCAGCCAGTGACTCCATCTTTCATTTGCAAACCAAGGGCTGTCCCAGAGCCCAGTACTCCAACCACTTCCTCTATCTGCTCTCACACTGAGGGACATTGTTTCCCTGCTCCAATCAGCCCAGAACAACTAGGCACAGTCCCTGAACCCCAGGTCCTGCTGAAATTATTCAAACTAGCCAGTCCTAAGCCTGCTTATGCTGCATCACCTATTCTTTCCCACAGAAACAACAATCAAGGCCCCACGTGTTCTCCACCTGTTGACTGACCCAGGTGCCTCTCGGTGACATGCCGTGTCTCCTATTTCTGTGAGCATAAAGAATGTCATTTCCTTCACGACAGTCATTTCCCTATCTGCATGTCTTATACCCAATTCAAACAACCCCGTGCACCTTTAAAAAAACTCCCATTGGTCCAAGTGGGGAGAAGTCAACATTCAAGTAAGTAATGATAGTAATGGATTGTAATCCATCGCAGAGAGTAAGAACCCATGAGTTCATATTGATAATAATGAATAAAGAAATTAGTGGGGGGGAGACAAAGCTCTTCCATGTAGTAAAGTGTCCACCAATGAACATAGAAGACGTGAGGGAATCAGAAACACATTAATGGTAAATGCCAGCAGGACAACTAGTGGGTAAAGGTTTGATGGGACAGGTATTTACATAGGTACAAAGTAGCTCCCCACAAATTATGATTTAATTATAAAGGAAATATTAGTAACTTGATAGTACGGAATTCAAAAGGGAAATTACTGAGCATGGTGGACAGTGATACATCAAGCAAGAGGCCACGTGAAGTTTAGAAAAATCTCTAAGAAGGGTTGCATCGATCAAGACTTTAAACTCCTAAAAATATCAAGAGCAAATTCAAGAGAGGACCCTATTCCCTAGCACTTCAGCTGGTGGACTATCTCTGCTCAACCAAGTTGAAACAGAGTGGTGTGATACGAACAGAAATAACGTGGTATTTGGGAAATTCTGTTCTTTCAAAAGTGCTTTCCCAAATATTATCTCACCTGATGTTATTTTTCACAGTAATTCCGTAATATGAGGTATTGTTATTTCCTATTTTACATATGATCAAACTAAACCCAGAGGTCACAGGAGAGACCCGGGACATAACACAGCACTGTCACCCGTACTAACTAGCACCATTCCTGTCCTTTGAGAAATGCCAGGAGACTCCACATTACAAAGGGGTAAGAAAAACGTTGAGTATTTCTTTTGAATCTCGTTAGGTACATTTAATCTGGGTCACTTTTCTCCCTTTGGTAAAATTCCTGACAATGGAAACTTATATCAGAAAGGCCAATTACATTAACCGTCTTAAAAAAAAAATTGCTCAACCAGTAAAATGTGAAACGCAAATCCGTGAAGAGGTGAATTTCCACCTAGAAAAGCTAAGGAGACAAGTACCACCTTCAGCAGAGGAACTGCCCCTTCCTTCATCTTTCTCAAGAACTTGTACCTTTATCAAGTACCGTGATAGGAAATCAAAACAATGCATAAAGTCTAAAATGCACAAGTCAGGAAGGAAATCACTGAAAATGAATCCAGGGGAAACAACCTTTTAATACTATTTGACTTTTTAATTATGTGCCTGGATTGCTGTGATAAAAATAGACTCCCCCCTCCCAGAAATGAGTAGTGGAGCTGGGATAAAGACATCAATACCTCTAACCACAGGGTGGAGGAGGTGATGGCCCATAAACCCTGGACCTCATGCTGGGAGTTCAGAAGATGAAGACCCACCTTTCTGGGCTCAGTGCCAGCAGCAGGTTGGAGCCTCAGGACCTCTGCTCCCTGTTGTATAATAGCTTGGCCGTAATCCAGCGCATGTGGTTTTCCTGCACACAATGGGAGGGTTTCTCTCGGACAGATCATAAGCTTCTCATAAAACCCACACCCCATGGCAGAGGTGGAGCGATGCCTGACCTTTAGTTCCACCTCTGACCAAAAGATGCTTCCAAGCTTTTGGGGGGATCATCTGCTACAGTCCTGAAGATTGGGGAGTTCATAAATTATGAATGTTCTTCCTTTAAATAATTTGTGCAATCTCTCTGAGAGGAGGCAACTTTTAAGGACGCACCACCTGTACAGGAAACCAAGTTTCTGGTATTTCTGGTGTAGGGTCAGGGGAGGAGAGGTAGGTTTCCTTTGACGTGTTGGAAGGGGAGCTAAGAGTGTGCTGACACAGATCACTGTGTGAACCATTCGCTCCTGTCAGTGACGTCTGCTTGCTGTCCCTGAGCGCACTGTGGACCGTCTCGCCACGTATCCTCAATACGTCTATGCTGCCAGCCCTGCCTGGAATGCAGTCCCCCTCTTTTCTTTTCTTTTCTTTCCTTTTTTTTAAAAACCTAGATGCTTTACCTTCTTCAAGAGGGTTTGAAACACAGTGGTTTAAGCCTTTAGGTTTGATCAGATCTGGGTTTGGACATATAAAAGCAAATCCCTCAATCGCCTGGAGCCCCCATTTCCTCCTCCATAAAATGGGTATAAACATTAGGGCTACAGCATTTGGTTATTGTGTTGATTAATATACAAAAGCTGTATGGAAAAATCCAGCATCAATGCCCCTATTTTTCATATTACATGGCTGGATACTTTCCGGACAGCCCTTGTATGTGTTGTGTCCAGGGAATGCTCAATGAACAGCAGACACTTTGAAACAAAACCTACCTTATCGAGAATGCCGATGGTGAGAAAAAGCCTTAGAGAGACCATTCTTCCTTTTATAGACTAAGGAGTTGAGGCCCAGAAGGTTTAAATCAAGCTTGTCCAACCTGCAGCCCAGGACGTCTTTGCATGTGGCCCAACAGAAATTCGTCAATGTTCGTAAAACATTATGAGATTTTTTTTGTGACTTTTTTTTTTAAGCTCATTGGCTATCATTAGTGTTAGTCTATTTTATCTGTGGCCCAAGACAATTCTTTTCCTTCCAATGTGGCCCAGGGAAGCCAAAAAATTGGACACCCCTGGTTTAAATGATTTATACAACAGGCACTTGAACCGGGGTCCAGAGGCACCCCATGCAGCCTCCAGCCTCGCCATGCCGTACTGTGTCTTCTCCATGAAGAATCTTTACCCCCTCCCTGTCACAGCAGTGTCCTCCCCAGAAATCTGAGCGCACCACTCTGAGCATCTGAATTGGTCACTGTAGGTGCGTGTCTTCCTAGATGGATCAAAGTTCTTTCATCCCTGTGTAGGAAAAAAAAGTGTAGCTCGCTTGCTGTGTTCATTTAATTTTACACAAATAAATTTTTTGGAGGCTGAAGCAAACCTGACTGGTTTTCAATGTGACCATAAAATATAAAAACTGTTCTTGGAGTGATTGTAAACAGAACACGTCTTTAATCTTCATGTAACAGAAATATATATGACCAGCATTTAATGATTTGGGGGGAAAGGTTAGGACTGTAATCCACGAGTTATCTCGGGGTAAATGCTGCAGGCACAAGCACTGTCGGCCAGTATTCCTGGGGTAAATGGGGAAAGGGTTAAGAGTATGATACAACATCAGGCCCACGTCTGATGTATTGTTGCATCCTCTCACAGTGCCTAGGTCAAAGCTAGCTGTTAGAGGGAAATCAGTAATTTCTTCCCATTTCTGAGCAAGTAAAGTTGTGAAACCACTCTCAGAACACAATCTGATTTCTCCATCAATTTGAGCTCAAATCTCAATGAAGCTCCGTGGTAGCGCACCAACTTCTCAGTAATGGCACGCACCGTGCTCAGAGGTCTCTCCTCACTCAACACACAGAAATAATAATAGGGGGATAACTTTTTCCCTTTGAAACCGAACTGGGTGGTTCTCTTACGCTTTCTTAATCACATTCCATGGAAGATGTGATGGCTCCAGTGTCTTCCTTCTGGGAATCACCGTGACGTTTATAATATTCAATCTTTCAGAGTTCCATTTTCAGAAACATTACACAATGCCAGGGCTAATTGCATGAATGTTCTGCTCAGTCTTATTATGTCCACATCTTGAGTTAAAAGAAGAAACTTTAGGACCACCACCTCCCCACGCCCGAGAAAATCGTATTTTTACATCTGTGCAGGGTGACAACATGAGGAAGATGAAAACTCAAAGGTAAGACGTACAAACGTGTGCGGGGCCCATGAACAGAAAGGCCAGATCAAGTGGCGAGAGTGAGCCATTGGCGGACATCTGACCCATCTCCCAAAACCTGATTTGGATAATCAATGATTTCATCTGCCGGTCCAACACTGTATATCTGATAGTAAAACATTTCATTACAGTGCTATGATTTCCCCATAGCCATTTTTCTGGTAGAGTAAAACATTTGTCATCATTCAACTTTTAGCTTCAATACTTACTACTGAAGAGACCTGAGCAGTTACTTAACTTCTCAAAGACTCAGTTAACTCATCCATAAAATGGGAATATTAGCACTACCCATCTTACGGGTTGTGAGGACTGAGGGAGATGTAAAGAGCATAACACAGTTGCCTGTACATAGTGAACATAGGATAAAAGCCACCTATGATAATGATGATGAGGAGGATACTGGTGATGATTTGCTTTGCATAACCCAGAGGATGATACCAACTTACCATCAGTAGGGCATGTGCTCCAAGATGTGCTTCTCTCTATGGTGGTAGTGATGGTAATTCCTAATGACTTAATCGCACCTTCTTGATCAAGTAACTATCCTTGCACATGTCTATAAGAGAATATGAAACTACTCTAAAAAGTAAAGTCTACTGAAAATCAACAACTTCTATGTACAATAGCAACACAAAAAATAACATGTGCAGAAATAAATATAACAAAAGAAGCTAAAAACTTACACTCTGAAAACTACAAAACATTGAAAGAAATTAAAGATAACCTAAGTAAATGGAAAGACAGCTCAAGTCCAGGGATTGAAAGACTTAATATTGTTAAAATGGCAATATTTCCCAAATTTATGTATCAATTCAATGAAATCTCCAGCTGCCTTTCTTGTAGAAATTGACAACACGATTATAAAATTCATATGGAAATGAAAGAAACTCAAAATTGACCAAACAATTTTGAAAAAGAAGAACAGTATGGAGGACTCACACTTGTTGATTTCAACACATACTACAAAGTGACAGCAATCAAGACATTGTGGTACTGGAATAAGGACAGACATATAGATCGATAGAATAGAACTGCAAGTCCAAGAATAAACCCATGCATTTATGGTCAACTGATTTTTGACAAAGGTGCCAAGGCAATTCAATGAGGGCAAAAGTGTTTTTAACAAAAAACAGCCCAAAAGTGTAAACAATCCAAGTATCCAACAATGTGATAAGGAATGGATAATAAAACATGGTATGTCCATATATAGGAAATATTACTCAACTATAAAAGACACGAAGTCTTTGTTGTGCAAACAAAGCACAACTTGATTCTCACTAGTTATTAAGTTCCTTGAAAGCAATGACCTCATTCTATTCATTGTCATTTCCCAAAACCTAGCACAGTGACACACAGGAGTTACCCAATAAATGTTTATTGTCTTGTCTGCTATTTAATCCTTAATACGTTTTGCATGATTATTAAACATGCCCAATGTCAGGATATTTACTCCTGTTCAAAGTCATATAAACTGTGCTTTTACTTTTGTGCTTTTTCTTAAATAGGAATTGAAAAATGATAATTCCAAAAGAAAATTCTAATTTTTCAAAATTGTCTGGCACTTGAGAAAAAGTTACTACCTTTAGCTCGGTAAACAATTAGCATTGAGGTGTTTGGGAACGTGCAGGAGAGGAGATATTTAAATAACTACAATGAAGAAACAACCAGATAAATGAAACTATCCTCCAACAACTTCTTGCAGGCAACCTCCGCGTAGTACACTTCACCAGGTATCTCATTTTATGCTGAAGTATGATTATCAATTTGTTCTAATTTCAGTAGGAAAAAAAGAGAGAGCGAGGCTTTCACTGGATCTTTTGACACGTCGTTCAGGACTAGATTGACAGAATTTTCTGTCCCTAGAGCAGAGGCAGTCCCAGGCTAAAATCACTTAGGCCTTCCAGGAAACCTAAACCCAGCCGGCTCCAGCTGAGTGCACACACTGCCACCTCCTGGTAGGAAGAGGAAATGCAGATATTCTGGCACCGACTGCATTCACCCGGAAGAGACCCCAGAGCTGGGATGTCTACCTGCGAGTCAGGCCTTTCTCCAACGGACAGAGGCAGCCAACAGCCCGGAATCCTGGGGCTGCAGCTCTGAGGGGAGTCAGAATACCCCGCTTCAGTGCACTCTGAGGCAGTCAGTGTTCTAGACACTGAGACAAAGTGAACAAACCAGAGCCAAATCCCTGCCCCAAACTAACAAGGTCGAAAACAAGTTTATCTAACAGTTAACGTGATGTAGATTAAAATTGTACCCATAAACCAATTCTTAAAATGAACAGAGTGAATCCTGAATAGATCTATGACATCCTTTGCTGTACTGTCAAGTTTCATAATGAATCCTTTGTGTTTTGCTCAATTCGAATGCTTCACCAGCGGGCTCCCCTAATCCTGTGGTAGTAATATCACACTCTTTGAAACAGCCTATGACTCCATCCTTGCTGAGTTTCTCTCCTGTTGTTGACTGCCCTAATTCTGCCAGGTCCTCATGGGTCAATGACTTTGCAGATGTTTTGAGCAGTCTCCAACATCACGTTCAACACTTGTGTGAAATCCTACCTCTTTTGCAAGATTTGAAATCTACTTTGCTGTAATATGCATTCTGTTTAGTCTCTGTTGTCCAGACACTTACCACATCCTACAACGTGGAAAGGGTGACCAACAAAAAAATGGATGGGGCCCAATGTTGCATCTGCATTTAGATGAAGAGAAAAAGCCTACATAAAGCACAATATACAATATAATTTTGGAGTAAAACGTGGGGAGAGATGATTCAGCACCAGTGGATAATACATGGTCAGTGCATTAGTAAATACCCCCTCAACAAACTGGCAACTGTGGGGACTCAGGTAACGAATAGTCAGGTAGCAAGGACCTCAATGTTTAGTGGGAAAGAATCTACTCACTTAGAAGCTTTGGCAAGTGATAAAGGATTTCCTGACATTTTTTTGAAGAATCTTAGAGGATGCAGTGTACATTACAGGAGGTCTGTCTGGGAAAAATCCAGCCATTGTCAATATAATGAGAATGGTTTGTGGGCTGGATACTTTACAGACAGACCTAGTATATTCCACATTATACAAGTTAAGACGTCCTTCTCAGGGTCTGCAGCCCCAAGAGTTTTGGTTTTTTTAAAAACCTTCCTGTCCCTCAAGTCTCTCCCTTGGTCTTCTAAATCTTCTCCTTTCTCTCCCATAGACAGATTCAGCTTGGCCCTAGCTCCAATCCTTGAACTGCATATTTTGCTCATCACTACTCGAAGCACAGAATGACCCCACAGCCACCAGCACATCTTTCATTAGAGGGAATTTCAGCATACTGGATTTTTTTGTTTGAGTTTATCCTTTGTGATTTCTGACCAAAACATCAGTATGTGTCTTCTAGACAAACTCTGATGAATACTGGTCTCTTCACCTTGATATAAAGAAAAAGAACAAAACTGAGAAGTTAGTTGCACATGGGTTATCTCAGAGTGAAATTGTGAGAGCTCTGTATTTTCTTTCATTTGTTTTTATCTCTAATATCTAAGTATTCTAGAATATGAACATCTATTTAAAAATGCATTGAATATGAAAAGTTTACATATGTATAATAAGGCGAACAAAGCTTTTTACCTAAAAATTACATTGTATAGAGGAAGGTGTAGATATGTTTATATAAAAGTGAAGAAGCCTAGAAGTTTTCATACTCATTTTGTGTGTCCCTATCTATTAACTTCTTGTAGACTCCATTATTTGATTTTTCTCACATCATTTTTGGGAAAATGTTATTTCACAAGGGTTCCGGTAAATGTAGCAGCATTGGCCAAGGAGCAGTCTGTAATCAGCACTTTGCTTGTATAATCAGAAGTGTTTTAACCATTCAGGAAGGAACTGCCTACCCTCTGTTTAATTAAAGCAGCTTTTCTTGGGGGAAAAAAAAAAAACAAACAAAAGAACTTTTTCCTGACTAGTATTTACATGTCAATTGCCTACTTTAAAAAGATGCAACAAAGCAAAATCAGCCAGATAGAAAAAACAAGAACCATGTGATTTCACTCATGTGTGGAACACAAAGCTGAAAGCAACAAAGAAACAAAAACTCATGGACACAATCAGTAGTTTAGTGGTTATCTGAGGGCATGGGGGAGGGGAAAGGGGGAGTCATATATAGAGTGATGGAAAGAGCACTGACTCTGGGTGATGAACACATAACACAACACATAGATGACGTATTGTAGAGTTGTACACCTGAAATCTATGTAAGTTTTACTAATCAATGTCACCCCAATAAACCTAATAATAAAAAGGAAAAAAAAAAAACCTAAAAAATTAATTAAATAAATAAATAAAACCAAATTTTAAAAAAATGCAACAACCTGTGAAGCAAAATCATTAAACTAACTACCAGCAGCATTCACTGTGGCAGTGACCACTGTCCAAGGAGAGCATGAGAGACACCTTAACCTAGCAAACGGAGAGAAAAACCTGTCTCGGCCATCCTGATCAGGAAGTGAGGCTTACTTCTTACACTATGATAACAGCTTCTAGGAAACTGAGTCCAGGATGTGTATCTTTCACCTGCTCTCAGTCCACACATTTACAATCGACTGTTACATTTCAGCTGTGCCGGGCAAGGTTTGATTCTCTTCCTCATCCTCCTGTTACAATCTTTGCCTGGTGCAGTAAATTAAGAGCAGAGGGCAAAGAAGGCAAATTCCAGTTAGATTAATTTAACTAGTCATCTGTCCAGCAAATCCAGCCAAGGTCATTGGTTCCACTGTAGAACTAAGTGGGTCCTGCAGGCAGTTGTAGTGGTCTCCACCATTGCTTACTCTTACCTGACCCTTTTCTTGAGCCCTGGTCTTGGGGCTCTGCCATCCACTCCCTCATGAAGCTGGTCCCCAGAAATCACCCTAACTCTTTCTCTCTTACCTCCTGCACTCAATTAATTGCAAGTTCTGCCTGCTTAGCCTTCTAAACATTTCTTGATTTACCTCTTCTTTTCATTCCTGCACCTTGGACATTGCCATTTTGTTCAGTTCTCACGTATACATAATTCATTCTTTGCAGTTGATTAAACTGAAGAAGCCTGAGAATAAAGTTTGAAACAAAGGTTGACCATCTAGTAACAACAGCAGCAACAACAAAGCTGGCACAACCCTATTTCCTCATTTTCTGTCAAGTATATGAGGGCAACAGCCCCCCCGATGCTCCCCTTGCCCTCTCAAATCCACTGTCACACCTTCACCATCGCTCTCTTTCTTGAAGTCTTCCAATGGCTACCTGTGTTTTACAACAGTGGTCCCCAACCTTTTTGGCACCAGGTATTGGTTTCGTGGAAAACAATTTTTCTATAGCCCGGGGGTAGGGGGAATGGTTTGGGGATGATCCAAGTGCATTGCATTTATTGTGCACTTTATTTCTATTATTATTACATTGTAATATATAATAAAATAATTATACAACTCACTTGCCATTACAAAGCCTGCTACCAGATGCAGCTTAATTGTCACTTGCTGCTCACTGATAGGGCTTTGATACGAGTCTGCAAGCAACTAATTTATTATTTTCTCTGTGCAGTCAAACCTCTCTGCTATTGTTAATCTGTATTTGCAGCCACTCCCCAGTGCTAGCATCACTGCCTCAGCTCCACCTCAGGTCATCAGGCATTAGATTCTCAGTCAGAAGCACGCAACCTAGGTTCCTCACGTGCATGGTTCACAATAGGGTTTCCACCCCTATGAGAATCTAATGCTGGTGTTGATCTGACAAGAGGTGGAGCTCAGGAGGTAATGCAAGCAATGGGTAGCAGCTGTAAATACAGATGAAGCTTCATTTGCTCACCTGCCACTCACCTCCTGATGTGTAGCCTGATCCTAACAGAGCGTGGAATGGTACAGTACTGGTCCATTGCCCAGGGATTGGGGACCCCTGCTTTATAAGATGAAGACTGCTCCCAATGTGATGCGTGAGAGCCTGTGACCACTGGCCAGGTGCTCTCTGTCCACTCTCTCTACCCACCATGTCCTGTCTTACAGAGTATGCTCCTTGAGCACATCTGCTTCTCATCACTGTGCCATGTGTCTCAGCCCCAACACCCCATTCAGATCCCACATGCTTCTCATGACTAACTCCTACTTATAATTTACTACCTAACCCTAATATCTTCTCCTTCAGGCCTTTCTTTATTCACACCCATCCCCAAATACTTCACAGGCCTCCAAACTCCTATCGTGCCCTGTGCATGTTCATTGTTTCACTTAGGATGTTGAGTTAATATTATTTTTCTATCATTATACTTTCTCTCTTGAAGGCAGAGTCTTATATTCATCTTTTCATGTTGTTGTTCATAGCCAAGAATAGAGAAAACTCCCAATGAATATTTAGTGATTAAATGCATGAATGTCAAAGAAGAGCCACATTGCTAGTAAAATTTTGGCTAAAAGATACAAGATTTTTAGATAGAAATCAAGTAGATACTTCAATGAAAGATGCCTTCTAATGATGAAATTTAAAGGATAATTGATGAGCAAGTAAGTGGTTTATAGCTAACAACTTTCCCTAGCAATGCAATTCTGGTGTTTTGGGGTTTTTTTTTTCCATGTTGTCAATTCATGTTATACAGGATACAGAGCTCTATACAGAGCTTTATATAGAGAATATTTATAATTTCAGATAATTATTATAATAAAAATATATAGTTTTAAAAATCAAGGAAATATTCAGAAATCTAAAGAAGGTTCTTCTTTCCTAATTAAAGGACATTTTGAAGAAATTGAAAAAAGGAACTAAAAGAATTACATATGGAAGAACTACAAGAATGTCCACAAAGCAAAGGAAATTTCAACATTCTGGTATTACCCGAAGTAGAGAGAGGAATTTGTGCAGAGTTAAAATATTTATAGTAGAAGTTTCAACAAGAGAAACTAAAAAGAAGGGACAAAATAGGATAAGAAATACCAAAAAGAAAACTGGAATTACTAAAGAAAATTATTTTTATTTAGTTGTATAGAAAAATAAATCCCTGATATATTCAAACAGAATATCAGAAACTGCTATGTTGAGTCGTCAAGATTCTGAGTGGATGGGGGAGGAGTTCAGATTCTATCAATGGTTTCTTTCACATTGGCATCAGCTGTTACTGTCTCAACAGTAAGATGGTCCATTAGTTCTGTCCATTATCTATTGCTGTGTAACAAAATATCACAGAACTTAGTGGAGCATTGTTCATGATTCTCTGGATGGGCAACTTGGGCTGGCTTAGCTAGGCAGGTCTTCTGCTTGTCACACTTGGCGTCACTCATGAGGTCCTCATCAGCGGAAGGACTGCTTGAATGATTGATCCCAGATGGCTTCATATGCCTGTGAGTTGGTGTCCGTTTCCATATGGTCTCTCATTCTTCAGGAGACCAGCCCCAGCTCCTTTACACAGAGGGCTCAGGCAGCATAAGAGACCAAACTCCATTGCACAGTGCTTACTGAGCCTCTACTTGTGTCACGTGTGCTAATACCTCACTAGTAGGCTGACCAGACATACTGCTTTAAATGGGACAGAAAACAACAGTACTGTCCCATTTCAAATGGCACGTATGGTCAGCCTGGTCTCACTGAGCTAAATTTAAGATGTCAGTAGGCTGCCATACGTAACATTTGAAATGGGACAGTACCGTTGTTTTCTGTCCCATTTAAAATGGTATATCTGGTCAGCCTACTTAGTTAAAGCAAGTCATGGTCATGCCCTTTGTTTTTGATGTGACCTTGACAATTTTGAGGAGTCTGGTCAGACGTCTTGCAGAATGTACTTGTATTAAAATTTGTCTGATATTTTTTTCCTCGTGGTTAAACTGGGATCATGAGTTTTGAGGAGGAAGACCACGTAAGTCCTATTGTCATCACATCATTTCAAAGGCACATGTTATTAACATAATTAATTGCTGTTGATGTACACTTTGATCACTTGGCTCAAGTAGTTTTGCCAGGTTTTTCCACCTCAAAGTTCCTCTCCCCACCCCGTTCCATAATTCACTAAGGATTTGCCAAGTGATAATATTCTAATTCTGTCATTCCCTCTGGAATATTCTTACAAAGAGAAACTCCCCCTCATCAACTATTTGGTTAACCAGAGGCGCAAATTTTTAAATTCTTTCCCATTATGTACCAGTTTTCAAAGTAATGAGTTAGTCCTTTAGCACCCTCCAAAGATAAAAAAAATTGTTTTTAATGTCACTATAAACTCATAGATCTGAATATAGTTGATGTGTTCAATGAATTGCCATCATTACTCTTACTGGTACTCAAATTGTCTGGTATTTGGCCAGAGGGAATCTCTTCCAGTTGTCTCCTGGATCTTTTCGACATAATCTTAATTTTTTAAAATGAGATATAATTCACAAATAAGATTAGATTGGTTTTAAGTGTACAACATATGATTCAATATTTGTATATATAGTGATGTGATCACCACAGTAAGTCTAGTCTTAGTGCTTTTGATAGCTTCCTTCCTTCTGTTAGAATAAGATGCCCCAGACTCATCTTGTGGATTCCCTGTGCTAGACTTGGATTTAGTCATTTCTCCAAAGAGCTGTTTTGCCTTTTAGTAGAAAATAGTACAATCTGGGTACTAAGAGTCCTGTTTCAATTCTTATTATGCCAGAAGTCATAAAAAATTGATGTGGCCTGGGCCTTTTGATACATTTAAGAGACCCTATTCCTAACACTACACTCATACATACACACACACACACACACACACACACACACACACAGATATCTATATCTATCTATCTATCTATACCTATATACACATGTGTATATACAGATGTATATAGCAGGGGTGCCAAAAATATATGCACATTTTAAGAGATGTTATCTATGTATTAATATTACTTTTTGAAGTTGAATTGAATTACAGTAGCAATGTGTAGTATGGTGTTTGCTCAAAAGATTACTTTAATCAAATGAATGCTAGCATCACCATGTGACAGGCAGGACAGTCAAAGAAAATAGTGGAAGCATTGTTGTCATTTAAAAAGCACAAGACCATTTTGAAGTGGTATTTGAAATTCAAGACCGTTGTTTGAGTTTCCCCCACATTCTCCTGACCTAAAACCCCTTGACTTCTACCTATGGGAGGCCTAAAAGTATGTTATGTACCATAGAAAACTGGCTACACTGGCAGTACTTCAAGAAAAAATTGAGACAGCATGCACCACTGTGATACAAGTGGACATTTGGGTCAACGTTGCTCAAGCAGTAGTTTGCCATAATCAGAAGTGTCTGGACATGGACAGTAACCACTTTGAGCTCCTCTTGTAAATGCAGAAGACAAATGTGACTTGTGTTTATCTTTTGTTATTGGTATATATTGAGTATTGCAATTTTAATATAGTTTTTTCCTTTCTTAAAATGCATATACATTTTTGGCACCTCTGTATACACATATATATATACACATATACATATACATACATACACATGCACACATACACATACATATATATAGAGAGAGAGAGAGCTGTCAAGTTAGCAGTCATTCTGTCTGAACTGAGATGTTTGTCTTCTTTTGACTTTCCAAAAAATTTTAGTGTAAATATGCATTATTTTTTCAGTAAGAGAAACAAATGCACCTATTTTTAAACCACGAAGGCAGTGGGAATGCTTCAATACTTTCTGAGGGTTAGTCCCTCATTCCAAACTGGGGATCTCAGCCAGCAACCTGAACAACTACAATGGTGTGAACTCCTACATCACCAGGTGGGGTCACACAGCAAAGTGCCTCATCACTTATGGCGGAGGCTTGGTCCCATTCCAGGTACAGGGGAATCTTAGGTGGGCTGGGGGCGGGGGGGATGCAGCTTAAAGTGTGGTATTCAGCTGGCAACATCCTGGCTGTCCTCCCAAGCTCCCAACCATTAAAGCCGGTGGAGCTTGTAAGTGGTTTCTGGTCTCTTTCAAAGGATCCAGCAATCTGCCTGTTCCAGAAATCTGACCACACTGAGCCTCACTGCCTCTCTGGCCACAGGTCTGGAGAGAGGAATATCCCAGGGAGGTCACCTCACTTCCACAAGCAGGAAGAAGCTGCTCGAATTCTTTCCCATGGAAAGAATAGAGAAGACATTGGTGACTTTTCCAAACAGGGTCATGAGAGTCTGGTACTCATTCTAGGAGCTGGGACAGCCTGCTACCTGCTGATAGAGAGCTGGCTACAAACTCAGAGAAGAGCACAAGCTCATGAAGTTTCGTAAAACTCTCAAATAGGGGCTTTAGGGTGTACCATAGTTTCCCAAACAGTCTGTGAAAGACAGGTAGACAGAATGCATTCCACAGAAGGCTCTAGAACAGCGGTTCTCAACCTGTGGGTCGCGATCCCTTTGGGGGTCGAAAGACCCTCTCACAGGGGTCGCCTAAGACCATGGGAAAACCCACAGCAGATATTTACATGACGATTCATAACAGTAGCAACATGACAGTTATGAAGTAGCAACGAAAATAATTTTATGGGGGTCACCACACCATGAGGAGCTGTATTAAAGGGTCGCGACATTAGGAAGGCTGAGAACCACTGCTCTCGAAAGAATTTCATTCTGAATTCCAGCTGGAAGACTGAAAAGGCAGTCGAGTCATCAGTGAAACTCCTGGGATTTTTTTGACGCAGAGAAAACAATGGTGTCCCTAAATCTGTCTGAGCGTTTTCTCTAGTTCTCAGTTTCAAAATGCTTTGGAGAACTAGAAGGGGAAGTTCCTATAGCTCTTCGGGTGAGAAATGGGCGTGTGCTAGGGCTGACTAATAACCCTCAGTGTTCTGACCTCTGTGGCACCAAAAAGTCTCAAGATTGTGAAGACAGGGTCAGGGAAAGTATTAGCATTTGACTGCAATCTAGGGCAAAGGTGAAGTCTTCCCCAGAGCTACACTAAGTGAACACAAATGTTAACATACCAGAGAGAAGGTGGTGTCTCACCAACATTTCAGACAAGCACAGTAACTTCTGAAGCCAACAAAATCCTATGTTATTGATCAGGCTAAATCTCAAAGTAAATGCCATGGCTTCCAAGGTGAAACTGAAATGATGAAATACAGAGTATCTGCGGAGAGCTGACAGAACATTACTTCCTGTCTGGGGCTATTGGCTCAGCTGGCAATAGGTACAGTGATTGCTGCCACAGGTAGACTAGGTAACAAGCAAGTAAGAGCATAAATGATCGTGGTGTAACCCAGGATGACGTATACTGTTAGGTGTAGTAAACTAATCCTATAAATACATTGAAAGGTGGGAATGGAAAGGAAATGTGTATCCGTTTTGTGGTTTGGGCCAGAACTGGTCCTATGATGTCTGGAACTGGGTCCTCTTTGTGTCCAGTGGAAAATGAGCCCCAAAGCAGGGCTTGAAACATCATGCAATTGGCTGTTTGAAAGCTATGACAGTGTTTCATCCAGAGAAAAGAAGAGGTGAGCAGGACAGAAGAGCTGTTCAAATGTTTAAAGAGTTGGCATGTGAAAGAGAATTGGACTGCCTTTGGGGAGGGAGAAGGACCGATAGGAAATGAAGAAGGGAGATTTCAACTCCATACATTTTCTGACGATTTGACCTCTCTGAAAAGGAAGGAGCGGCCTGGAGAATGGAGAGCACTTCTATTGATGGATGTGTTCTAGCAGAAGATGCAAATCGTGATGACGGCAAAGACCCCATTCAACTGCAGGTGAAGTCAAGACTGGGAATTCTGCCTTGTGCCTTCCTGGAGCCAGGCCTGTGGATATGGAAATAGAATCCTCACAGCCTGGGTTTCATCGTTACTCACACATTACGGGGGAAGAAATCAAGGCTCCAAATCTAAATAATCTGCCTAAAGTTGCCAATGATTGTGTGCCTCGGTTCAAACATCAATACTCTTCTTCATCGTGCTGAGGCATTAATCTCGAAGCCCTTAAGGAAGAAAAGGTATTATTTTAAAGTTATCAACATCTTACATTTTACACAAATAAAATTCTCTCCCATATGAAACCTAATGGATTTGAAATGATCTGACTGCGTATCAGTGAGCCTGTCTGCTGAAAATCCTTTAGTTTATAATTAACAAAAGGAAATAGAATTACAGGTTCTTTTTGAAACTTCTACTAGGAACCCCAGAAATCATGCAACACGATTTCCTAAACTGGTGGTTTCTGTTTATGTTGCTGCCATATTTGTTTGCTTTTGTGACTGTGTTTTCTCTACCTCTGTCATTCTCAAAGTGCAATCTGGGGACACTTGGGGGTCCTTAATATCCTGTTAGGGGATCTGCAAGGTCGAAGCTGTTGTCATACAAATATGAGACATTGTTTGCCTTTTTGAAGCTCATTCTCTCATTCTTGGATTTTTTTTCCAGAAGTTACATGATTTACAAGTATGACACCCCAAAAGATTGACTGAAGAAGCAAATAGGAGTTTCCAGATGGCTTCTATGAAGCCAGACATCAATAAGATATTCAAAATCATAAAATAATGCCAGTCTTGGCAGTAATGTTTTTGTTTTGGAAAATAGTTATTTATGAGAATGTAATTATTTTATGATTATTTTAATAAATAATACATAAATATATTTTAAATTTCTCAGTTTTAATTTCTAGTACCACAAATATCAATAGGTATAACATCCATAAATAAGAGCTTTCTGGAGTCTTCAATGAGTTTTTAAGAGCCTAAATGTATACATAACCTGTGTTTAAGAACTAAATGTCAGTTTAATTACTAGCAATTTACCTTACTTTGCATTTTATATACCCCAAAGCTGTTTTCCTGTCCTCTGTTTCAAATTGTTGATATTCACACTACAGGCTTCTCTCTAGTGGCTTCCAGGCATCTGAAGTCCCCCATCCTGTCAGATAGGGCTCAACCAAGGCCACCTGACAGAATGGCAGCCCTTAGGCCTGGCCTAGTAATTGTGCTTTATGAGTACATCTCAGTTGTACAGGTTGACAATAACTTTGGAAGGTGAAGTAACTTTGTTACTTGAGCACTTATCTCCCTTACCTCACTGGTACCTCCTTATGACTTGGGCTTCTTTGGCCATCTGAGGGATATGTCATTTTAATCACCAAATCACCTAGTCACTGATGTTTCTTGTTATTCTATGTACCATAGTCAAGAACCATGAAGGGTTTGAGATTTTACCTTGTTTGCAAGCTACCAGTTTAGCATGGCCCAATTTCATGGATACTGAGAGAGGACATGAGACACCTGGATCAGAAACAAAAGGACTTTATTACTCATAGTATCAGCAGTAGCCAAAGTGTCAGCATTTGGATCACTTCTCTGAGCCTCAATCCCCACAGGACAATAAAACAAGGACCTGAAAGCACCCTGATTTGAATTATAGGAGAGGAACATGGAGCTTAGGGAACCCAAATCTTTTATAACAGGCAGTAAACCTGCTTGATCTTTGTCCCAGATGAAGACATTATCTTTATTATACTAGACAGTAAATAAAACTGTCTTTTGCTCCAGAAGACACTCTTCTAAGTTTGTTTACTATATAAGCATCCTTGAATAGACAGTGCAAAACCAAAACAGTTAGTACCTCTGTAGACAAGACACAGAGAAATACAAGAGACCATAAATAATTGTCTCCCAACAACCATTGCTTTCATTTACACACAGTATTCAAGCTTGTATCCAAATTTGCACCATTTTATTTATTTATTTGTTATTTATTTATAATTTTATTAAGATACTTGATAGTTTAGAGAATATTTGGCATTAAATCCTGGCCAATGCTTTCCAATCTTATGAAAAGGCCATAAGCCTTTCTCCCTCATCTATTCAGGTATGATTACCATTTGGAAGAGTTTTTTCTCCTTCTACCCAGTCCAAGGTATTTGGGCACTCTCTCCATGCCCACAACAAAATTCAGAAACAAATTTAAAAAATATATATCAAAGTAATAATGAAAGATGGGGATGGGGTGATTGCAAAGTTAACAGCAAGCAAAAACTTACTCTAGAAGGTTCTGGAAGGGTGTGGAAAAAATGACTCCCTGTCCTTGTCAGAGAGACATTCTAACTTGTATATAAATAAACTTTCTCCTGAACCAAATAAACAAGATGTTCAATCCATATTCACCTTTTCAAATCTACCTAAATTTCTGGAAGCATTACCCCTACTTTATCCCAATAAAACATTTTTTCCTGGAAAGAATGGCTCTGGTTAGAGGAGGAATGAGCATTTTCTATTTATTGTATCCTGTTCTGTTTGACTTTTACAATAAAGATAATTTAACCTTTTTAGTTGCTCTTTGCATTATTGCCCACTGAAGCTGTCCTTTCCCTGCATCTTGAACTGGAAACTCACTCCACACATTGTCTGCTTGGCCTAGTAATTAAAAAAAAAAAAAAAAAAAAAAAAAAAAAAGCAGACCAGCAGGAGATACCAAGAACATTTAGTGTAAACAATCTTAACACAATAAATCCATTTGAACATGCCTGACACTCAAAAGCAAATATGATGCATGAAAAAAGTGGGCTGAGCAATGTTTCAAACCAGTTTGTCCTGGATTCTCTTCTTAAACAGTCTTGAAAATACAGACAGATCTCTCCAGTACCACGGATATGGAAGACGACAATATTTGAGACAGAAATACTTTGAATTTCAAATTATCTCTCAGAAGTCAACTGGCCTTCTGACAGTCTTTGAAGGTTAAAGGGGAAACTTCCCATGAAAATCTAAGCTTGTCAACCTTTATTATATCTTGCACATTGGTAGCATAACATGATGGAAAACACTGGAGATGGGAAGTCAGTGATAAGCTGACTTGCAACCCAAATTCACCATTAATCAGCTGTGTGACAATGGGCAACTTACCTGGCCTCTCTGAGCTTCGATTGTTCATCTGAAAAGTGGGGATAAAAACATCTACGTCTTTGATTGCTGTAGTATAGAGCCTGGCATGTAGTAGGTGTTCAGTAAGATGTCCCTGTTGACAGGTGGGGTTCACAATTTTTTTGTTCTCCACAGTGTCAGTCACACTGGGAGTCATGGGCTCATGTTTGCTGACATTGATTTGTGCCCATTTAGAATGGGATGCAGAGCTGCTTGTTAAGAATGTGGATCCTGCAGTCATGCTGCCTGGATTCAAATCCCAACTCCACCATTTCCTAGTGGATGACCCCCATTCATAACTTCTTTCTGCTTTAGTTTCCTCGTTTGTGAAACAGAATGGAGAGCCGACCTCACAGAGTAAACTGTTAGATTGCCAGTCACTTAGAGAGCACAAAATAATAACAGAAAGTGTACGATTAACTTGTATTATTAGAAGGGCAAGTCGTGGAGTCAAGCAGGTTTTTCCAAACCTGAAATTCGAGACCGATCAGGAAATGCAGATGTACTTTTTAGAAACAGAAGGGTCTCAATGATATGGGTATTTAGAGGAACTTTCTGAGAAGAGGCAGCTGCCAGAACGGAAGGGCTGAACTCCAAAGTTTCCTGTGTTCTTTAACTGTGTGAAAAAGCGAAGTGGTTGTCATTGTAGCAACCTTTTAATAGCCCTGCCTATCACCCTCCCATTACATAGCCGATACTTATCAATCAAATCTGTTGATTTGCTTTTCAAAAATGCAGCAGTAGAAGTGCTTGAACCCTGGGTAATGAGAGGAAGCCCCTTGGGAGAATCACTACATTTAAATAGAATCCTTCATAATAATAATAATGTAATAGGCCTTTGCCATTAATGAGTGATATAATTTTGAGACCAACAGATCCCTAAACTGATGACAACAGAAACAAAAGTTTTCATGCATCACATTTCTTTAATAACTTTTCTCATATTCGATGGCCATTTTCCTCAAGGAAACATTTTCAATTCTTAGAGCTACTGAATTCACCGTGGGCCTGCAGCCAGGCTGCCTGGGTTCAATCTCAGCTCGTACTTAACTGGCTCAGGGATGTTGGGCACATTATGTGATGTCTCTGTGCCTCAGGTCTCGCATCCCACCACAGAATAAGAGCCCATTCTTTGGCTTGTGAAGGTCAAAGCTCCTGAGCGCCAGTAGGCTGACCCTACATCCCTTCAGGTCTGTGATTAGCACACGGTCAGAGCCCCACCTCACAATCTTCCTGTTTAAATCCAGCGCCAGAGCGAAGCTTGGTTTATATAAGATGCGCGTCTTCATGGTCACTCCTAGTAATAATAACAAAAAGATATTGTAAATCTGCAAATTTCAGAGTATATTACCATTTTTTTTGTAGTACCTCATATATTTCAGGTGCTTACAGTATCACTTCTAATCTCTCCAGTTCTAGGATGACCAGACATTCCATTTTAAACAGGACAGAAAATAAAGATACTGCCCTATTGCAAAAGGCATGTAGGGTCGGCCTACTGACACCTTGAATTTAGCCCAGTGTGGCTAGGCTGGCCCTAGGTACCATTTGAAAGGGGACAGTAGTGTTGTTTTCAGTCCCCTTTAAAGTGGTACATCTGGTCAACCTATCATACTGCTCTAAGTAAGATTGCTATCACCTTCATTTTATAGAAAAGGCAATTGAGGAGCAGAAAAATCAATTACCTGCCAGAGGTCACCTAGCCGGAAACAGTGGAAGCAGCGCTGCCCTGCTCTGCAGCCCTGCGCCCTTTCATTAGGCCACGTGGTCTTTCCACAACCTGCATTTAACAGCCTGCATTGAACCCCTGCTTCTTAGCAGACCCCGGTGAGGCCCAAGCGATGCACAGACAACAGCCCTGGCGTGGAGCAACCCAGGCCCCTGAGTCATCATTTACTTTTCCTTCCTCACAATGCACCGTTGACGCAGGGGATTGCTCCTATACTCCTGGTTCATGTGCCCTCAGATTTGTCTACCTCATTAGCGGTTGTCATGCAAGACATGTCACCGTCTGACAGGACGAATTCCACAAGGGCATGCGGTTTGGGATCATGAATAGGCATCAGTGGGGGAGGGGAAAATCAAATAGGCCGAGGGTCAGAAAGAAATAGAGGGCCTGAGGCTTTGCGTCGAGAAATAGGTATAGATAAATGAAATGAACAATCAGATTTTATAAAGAAAACAGAAAAGCTAAAGGCGTTGGAGGATGAGATTTCCAAGAGCTGATTAAATAACACAAATTATTAACTTTGGTGCACCTTCACATAATCTCTGTTCCTAGTGATTTTCTTTTTTTAACCAATGGGACCAGGAATAAAGAATTTACTCTGCGTGGACCAGTGGATCTTCCTGTGAGAGTCACCTCACCCTACTGAGTAGACCTACCTCTACTGACCCGTGAGTTCTTGCCGTCCTGTAAGAATACGGGGTTTCTCCTCAGCCCCTGCTCTTTGCCTAAAGTCAGTATCTTTTATTGTTAATACTTTCTACTGGCCTCACTTTCCTGGGATTATCCACTGTGCTTTTGTTATTTCCCCATATCCCGGTTCAAGGCCACGCTTCTATGTTCCGTTTTAAGTAACTGTTTCAGTGCCCATCACAACCCACTACAACTACATGTGCTCATAAGCTGCTCTTTGAAAAGGGTGCATCTGTTATCAAAGCTCCCTGGGGGCAAGGACTATGTCCATCTCAGCCTCCATCGTTCACGCAGCATAGGGAGGTATGTATGTGTTGAGGAAATAAATGAATAATCAAATGAACTAAATCCATGTAAGATTCTCTTAAACTGTAAAAGCCAAGAAGACAAATCTCACTATTGTGTGGAGCAGAATTAGGCTTTCCGGGCTCATTCTTTTTCTTCATCTGTTGCCTTATAAATGAAAGAATACAAGTTGACTTTAGTTTCTCATTCTCCCATAGCTTCCCACTCACCCACTTCCCAAAAAGAGTTTGGGGTGGAGAATTAGGATATTTAAGGTTAATGAGTACAACCTTAACCCATCTCAGAACAGAAGTATGTCTATAAAGTACCCCCACATTTTGGAGGTACCATATGAAACACAAAACAACGTAAGAATGCCAAGTAAAACTATCACAGGTACTCTCTGCTGAATTGGTTAAGATGTAGTCAGGCCATAAAAGCAGAGGAGCATGCCCCACGACTCCTCTGGGGACTTCTGGTTCTATGATGTTCTCCAGCACAGGTTCTGTGTGGCTTTGGCTCAAGCAGCTCCCTGTATTCCTAGCTTTCCCAAGGTTGTGTTGGCTTTGGAGAGACCTGCGAAGTGTGACAGTGAGCCTGAATTCTAACAACTCATCACTAGGTGGCATCCCATCTTGTCAAGTCACTCAGGGAACTGGCTCATCTCAGTTCTTAACTCATCTCTGCTTAATGCAATGCCACTAGATTTCCTTGGCGGCTGGTAACCTGCTGTGACAATTTTTTTTTTGAGGGTAGTTCTATAATCAGCAACATTTAATCCTGAAGCAGATGCATAAGAACCCTGTGAGAGTCCAGTGTACGGAATAGGATCCATGCATGACCTGGCCTGGAAGACTCTGTAAATCAAGGATGTCGGATTTCTACAGCCCACTTTCATATACAGACTTCAAAAGCCAAGAACGGAAGTGTGTGTATAAACAAAAGAGTAAACAAACATCAGTTCAGAGTAACACCACACAGTGTTCAGAATCTGTGACACTTCCAATGCTCAGTCTGTGCCTTTCCTTGACAATAGAAGAGTCAAGCTTTCAATTGGGTCACAATGTGATGTCTGGGTTATTGCTTCTGTTGTGCTTTCTCTGCCTCCTCCCCACATCCTTTTCCTGAATGGAGAATTTCAAATGCACGCAGCAAGTCTTAAGACAGTGGGGCTTTAGCGGCCAACTAGATTTGGCCTCTTTCATTTACTTTGGGCCCTAAGAATGATACTCATCAAATAAATACCAGTGAAAACTATATTACCTTCCAAGTCTCTTGCATGAACCTAAACACTCTCCAAGCTAAAAATAGTAATAGCTAACACTGACTGAGCACCTACTGCATACCCGGTGATGTGTTGAGTCCTCTGCATGCATATTTCATTCCACAAGAAAACTCTGAAGAAGATATAGTAATATCATACTCATCCTATGGTAAATGAAGAGTGGCTTACTTATGTAACTTTCTCAAGGTCACACAGCTAGGAAGTAGTAGATCCAGGTTCAAATCCAGGTTTAATTAACTGCATCATGCCATCCCACCCCCACCCCTTCGCTGCTTCCCAGAACCAATAAACCTCTAAGAAACATTTTGCAAACTCTTCATGGAATTTTTCTATAACACAACAGGAGGCTGAGTGGGGCTAGTGGGCTACACTGATCTTGGAGCTTTTCTACAGTCTATCTACTATGTGACTTCCAAGGGGCCCAAACACATGCCTTCTTAATAAAAAGACTGAATGTCACCTTAGATAAGCTGTTTCCATAGAGTAGGGAAATGGAATGTTTATTGTTGGTCATGGAGCTCCTTACATATGCATGTCACTCACCAACATGTTATCAGATGTAAGAAACTGGGCTTGCGTAATGGAGTGTCTTATGTCCGTGTGTTATGTATTATGTATTACATATTACATACTAGATATAGCCATTTCATACTATTCAAAATACTTCTCCTCACACCTCATTTGGTTCTGGCAACACAGCGATGAGGTAGAAAGAAAGGTTAGATATGGTACGATACACGGGCTAATAGCTCTGTGGGGGGCTGGCTTTATGGGTGTGCAAACAGCATAGTCACACAGCACTGCATACTCTGAGGTCTCAGAACTCGAGGTTCAATGAACTATTAACTGAAATGATTTCTAATTTGATTTTTAAATTTGTGTTTTCTCAGTGAAGTCTGATAGGACAAAGGAATACATGCCAGGAGTTAGAGCCTGTCATTACCCACAGTCCAGCCCCCAGGGTTTCCTTGCTTCCAAGTTCTTGGTCACCTGCTCTCCTGCTGCTACTCCTCGCAGCCCTGCTGCCCTCCATTGCCAGTGGAGGCCTGGGCACAGGCACAGATGCACATGCCTCATGCATAGGCTGACCACTTGTCCCATTTTAAGGAAAGGAAACAACAGTATTGTCCCATTCCAAATGGTATGTACGGTCAGCCTACTGACACCTTAAATTTAGACCAATGAGACTAGGTTGACCATATATCCCATTTGAAAAAGGACAGTGCCATTCATAAAGGTACATCTGGTCAAATTGCACGGTGGGGCCCCCGTACCTGTGAGGGTCTGTACTCAGCCTGCATGTACTCTATGTCCAAAGGAATGAGCATTAAAGAGGAAATAGGAGGCACCATGCCAGGTTGAGAAAGAGACTCCAGAAGAAGAAAATAGCTTTTTTCCTGCTCTTCGAGGGTGAGGCCCTTTGTTTTCATCTTGCATTGGGCCCTGCAAATTAGGGTTTTGTGAGTTGCTCATTGCTCCAAAAACAGTGCAGAGCCACAGTGGGCCTGTGGACTGTGGCCTGCTACTCTTTCTATTGCATTGGGCTATGAAAGCGCCACTGTCTTATAAGGGTTTTCAGTAGGTTTCCTTAAATAAGAGTCTCAGTGGGGGCATTTAAAAACCAGATTCTGAGATTAAAAGTGTATTTGTGCACACCTAGCATGAATGTTCTCCAGGGCAGGGATCTTTGTCTGCTTTGGCCACTGCTGTATTCCATATGCCCACAATAGTGCCTCGCACATAGTTGGCACTCAGAAAAAATATTAGCTGAATAAATGAATGAATTACTATTCAGAAATCCACCTATCAAGATGGCAGTGTCTAAATCAGTTTTTCCCATTCCTCTCACAACTAGACACAAAGCTGAGCACTCTGGAGAAACCAAGTTCATTCTCAGATTAAGTGGCTGTCTGATCAAACAGGCAAAAGTCAACAGATCATCTTTTTTATCCAGTGAAGTCTCCCTCGCTGTATCTTTACATGTATTTCTGAACACCTGAAACCTGCCAAGGGCTCAGGTAATGCTATGAGCATTGTGCAAATGCTCACTGATGAATGATCATGACGTAAATGGCCAGGGTGAAACCTCCTCAAGAAGGGGCATGACGATCTGGCTCTCTCCTCAGCCTGTCTGGCCAGGTTCCTATTTTCCTTGGGTGGAGGGCTGGGCCCAGGCACGCTTAGCCACGTGAGGCATCAGCGAAGAGCTCCCTGGGCAGGAAGGCAGGAAGTTGCAGTGGTGAGCCACGGTGGTTCCTGTCTGCGCATTGCACAGACTTCATAGAATGTGGACGCAGCTCTCGTAAGGGCTGACCACAGAGCCACAGGGGCTGGCATTCTTTGCCCGGATTACTTGAAACATTAGGAGTCAGTGACGCACAGAGAGAATTGCAGAAAGAATGTTTGACAGGCAAGCCGTCTGTCCTTGTCCTCATTAAGTATTTCATTTCTATCAGAATACATTGAGTTACATAGAACTGTCAGAATCAAGTCTTACTTATATCACACCCAACTTTATGCAGAAATATATTTCTCCACCCCCGGGGAAAATAGATGGTTTATCCTGGAAAAAAGATGTTAAAGAGCCATGTTAATGTTATTTTGGTATTAAAAACTTAATTGTTTTTAAAATGAAAAAATTGCCAATCAACCGTTCTCCATATTCACACAGGACAAAACAGAAGGAAATAAACTAACATTTTTCAAAAGAGAGCTTGAGTAGCCTGAGCAGGAACTCTTTAATGTAAGGATGACTAATATATGAAACAGGTTTCCAAGAACAAGTGTAAAACTTCACTAGAGAGACAAGGCAAGGTACTGTATTATGATAAGCAATGGTGATAAGCCCCTAACAAGTTCATAGCACTAAGCTAGGTGCTAGGGCAGACGTAAAAGAAATGCAAAATCAGGGCTAATAGGAAAAGTGGATTTCACATGCAACTCAGTGAAAAGCAGCAGTCACATACTCGTTCAACACATGAGCACCGGCCATGCAAAAGGCACTGTGGGAGACTCCAAAGCCATTCATGAAATCGAGTAAAAGTTTTGCTTCTAGGACTAAGGTGGACTAGAGACCCTAAAACCCTCCTGCTACAAAACCTAAATATTTTAGATAAAATGTAAAATTTAATATTTTTAAATGAACAAGTAAGCTTGTAAGAAACTAAGGAAGCTCTCACAAGAACAAAGGAGAAACACAAATTCAGGAAGGCAAGGCACAATGATGCTGTGGCTGATCTAGAAATACCCACCAACACCAGGGGGCCTGATCTCTTTTGAACAGGCTCGTTTAAGGGCACAGGAGCTTTGTGTACCACCTGAAAGGGAGGCAAGTCAGTGAACACTCCCTCACATCACACACACACACACACACACACACACACACACACACACACAGGAAAAGGCTAGACCCTCAAAAAAGGGTGAAATGGGGGAAAAAATCTACCTCACAGAAGCACAGAACAAACAATAGGCCTATTTCTGCTCTGGCTCTGGAATAAGATTTTACAATTCTCTCTGAGTCTTCATGGCCACGAGCACTATCATGACAGTGGGAATGACACAGCCTAGAAAGTCATGAGTGGAGACTTCTGATTTAAAGTGGACATTGTTTGATAATGTTCAAGAAGAAGCGAGAGCAAATTCTTTCTGAAAATAAGTACACTCAAACCAACAAGGCCTTAAGTAATTCCCATGGTAGAATGATAAATAGCATGAGCTCACATTCAGAAAGTATAAAGCATATAAGAAAACAAAATATGAACAAGAAGGAGAAGAAAGAAAAATCAATAGGAACTTCCCCTCAGAGCACTTCAAGATTGCATTTATAATACAGGTATAATGACTAGAAACAGAAATTGAAGAGTAGATACTAGATTAGACACAATTAAAGAGTGAATTAGTGAACTGGAAGATTGCTTAAATAAATTCCCTGAAACTCACCCTAGAGGGACGAAATATGTAAAAAGGAAAATAATAAAGAAAAGCTAAAAGATGTAGCAGAGTGAGAGGGCCCAACAAACATTGAATCAGGGTTTAGAAAGCAAAAATAAAGTAGGGTAAAGGCAATATTGAAAAAAGTAAGTCTGAGAATTCCCAGAATTGGTATAATATATTCAATAAGTTTAACAAAACCAAAGCAGAATAATTTTTAAATGCATACCTATTGGAACTTCAATGTAAATTTCAAAATAACAAAAACTGAAAGATCTTAAAAGAAGTCAGAGAGAAAAGACAGATTATCTTCAAAGGAATGAAAATAAAATAGGTATTTCTCAATACCAAAGTGTACATCAGAAGATGTAGTTTTATATCCTCAGTATTAATGGTGCAAGACTGTGAATGCCAACCTAGAATTACTCATTTTTCAAGAAAAACAGTAAAATTGAGACATTTTCAGGAAAAAAAAACAACTGAGAATGCTTATCAGTAACAGAGCCCCCAAAAGAAACTCTTAAAATATAGATTTTAAGAAAAAGGATATGATCATAGAGAGAAGGTCTGAGATAAAAGAAAGTTTGGTGAGTAAATAGAAGTTTAGGGAAATCACATGGGGGAATCTTAAACAAACAGACTATGTCAACCAATGTAATGTTTAGTAAGTGAAGTTAAAAATGACTAAACAATAGCATGTGAACTGGGAGTAAACAGATTGGTGTTAAAGCATTCTAAGTTCTTTTGTTTGGAAGGAGAATAACGTTTATTAATTTGCTTTGGATATTATAAAGTGTTCATGTTCAGTCATTAAGGCCAACCAAGAACCTTACCAATGGAAGGAAAAAATTACACAGAAGAAAAAAATGCCCTGATCAACATGGCTAAATCTCAAAAACATAATTTTGTGTCCAACCAAGTTCACACTGTAGAAGTTAATTTATGGAAATATTTTTTTTAAAACTAAGCAAAACTGAGCAATACACTTATTATTTAGGGATACATAAAAAGTAGGTATTAAGTATAAAGACAAACAAAGAAGTGATTAACAAGATCAGAATATATTTGGCTCTGGGAAAGAAGTGTGCAAAGATATTTGGAAATGTTTATTTCTTAACTTGAGGTTATACAGTATATACTCTTTTATTAGTTTTAGTGGGTTATTATTATTTAAAATAGACATAGGCATTGTAGAGATTGTTCCAAAATTTGAAGCGTGTTTATACTTTAATTAGCTTGCTATTCAAAAGGAATCATTTATAATCACTCATGCATCTGCAGATCATCTGGGGCTCAGCTAATCTAGGCTGGGTTTGACAAGAGACAGAGATGTGTGCTCTATTACTTGGGAGGAACTGTAAGGTCATATGGCAGAAGTCATGAGCACAGAGAGAAGTGAAAACTTGAGATCAACAATGCACATATCACAGATCTTAAGAAATTGGTTTGATAACTCAACATATTTATTTCCTTTTTTTAATGAGGATGCTGGGAACATGAGAGAGATGGTACATGATTCCATGTGTTAAATCCTTCTGCTGCCCCCCACTTCCTTAGAACAGTCTCTACCATAGCCAAGACGCTCATGGTCTCCAGTGAAATTGAAAGGACACAGTTTTTGAGGGTAGAGAAAGGTGGTTTGAATTGCAGCTCCACCATTGGCCTTGGCCTGAACCTCACCCTCCTATGTAAAGTGAAGATGCCATAACTACCATAGAGTTATTCCAAGGTATGAAAAATGTGTGCAAATGTTAGCTCTCTTAGTTTCAAGGTACATTTCTGTCAATGGCTTGATTTTTATCTTTAAATTTTACATAGATTGGAGATTACTTCCCCGAGAGGGAAGGTGGCCAGCCTCAAAGCCAATCCAGCTCTGATATACATCAGTTGAGGCAAGTTGTTTAACCATCTTGAGCTTCGATTTTTTTCACAGTAAAAAAAGAAGGAAGATTGAGTCAGGGGTAGATGAGAAGATTTCACCTCACTTGTCGTTGCCAGAGAGAGACTGCCTGCCACCCTGAGCAAGGAAGATTTCTGAATCTGCTTTTAGTCTCTGTGGGAGAGAATGTCTGACCAGTCTTTGTTGGCTCAGTGGGCAAAGATGGCAGTCTTTGTCCTCTTCTAAGTCAGGGGCAAAGAAGAACAGGTGATCAACTGTCCAGTCTAAATAATCAAGGTTATGATGAACTCCTGCTCATCCAGCACCCCTTTACCCTAGTAAACAAGTCGTTTTATGGTTTAGGCTGATTTCACCCTTCAAATGAATGTCACAAAAGAGCTGCATGTACTTTTAGGAAATGTCCCCTTTTAAGTTTATATCTAAGGTGACATCATGCAGAGGCTTCCAGATGGAGAAGAATCTTTTCTGGAGGAAAGTTTTGACCTTTAAAAAGAAAGGGTTAAATAGCCTCTCCTCATTTCAACTAGGCGTTTGGGTTCCAACTTTGACAATCAATGTCCATAACGGTTAGATGTGAAACTTTGATTTGGTATATGAGTCACCTTAGGCCACCATGGGGCAGGGGAATCCCCTGTCCACTACAGAAAAACCTCACTGTGGCAGGGGCAGTGGGTTGAGTCAAACAACAGCTACTCTTGAGAATCTCTGTATTGATATTTCCCCCACTTATATCAAGTAACCAAGGGGTTTTTTCTTTGTGAAAAGAAAAGAAAGAAAGAAAGAAAAAGCACCAACTCACCAAAAGGAATTTCAGAAGCTAACTTCCAAATTGGTACATCCTGAAGTCCATTGGAGGAATTTTGTTTGGTGGTTTTAACTTTTCATTATGGGACATTTTTAATTTTTACAGAAAGAACAATGGAATGAACTGCTCTGTACAGATCATTCAGCTTCAGCAATTCAGAATTTATGGACAAACATGTTTCATCTCCATCTTCCTACCCCATTCTTTGGGTTATTTTGTAGTAACTCCCACATATCAGCTCATTTCATCAGTAAATTCAATGGGGGGTTTGAACTTGTGTGTCACAAGTTAAGCAAGCTATGGCCAAGCAAGTTGGCTCTGTCAACATTAATCACTCACCTATTCCCAGTCACCTCTTCCAGATCATAGGCTGACCAGACGTATTGTTTTACATGGAACACAAAACAATGGTATGTCCCATTTCAAATTGTACATCTGGTCAGCCTAGTCTCACTGGGCTAAATTCAAAGTGTCAGTAGGCTGACCATACATAGTGTTTAAAATGGGATGGTACCATTGTTTTCTGTCCCATTTAAAACAGAACATCTGGTGGGCTTATATGGATAGCAACTTGTCCTAGGTCGCATGGATAATAGTGATAGAGTCAGGGTATAAACTCAGGCAGTTCAGCTCAAGCCAGAAGATAAATTATTTACACTTGCAGCCTTTATCACAGTGCAAGTGAGTCTCTAATAAGAAATACTGAATGCAGAAGGTAGCTGCTAGCTTGCATAACAGGCTCAATAAATACTCATTTCAAGTACCTGCTATGCTCAGAATAACCACTTAAACATAAATAGTGTTTTACAATGTGCAAAGCCCTTTAAACTTCCTGATAGCCCTCTAAGTGTTATTGCACATTATTTTATAAAGGAATAAACTAAAGTCCTGAACAGTCAACTAAATCTCTCAAACATTTACTGGTAAAAGGTCTGAAACCCCTATTTCAACAACACTCCTTCCAAGTTAGGTTATGTGTTGTTATCAGTGAAAGTGCCTGGAAAAGTTAAAAGCATTGTACAAACCTAAGTGATGTGTCCCCTGCTCTGCAAACAGTGAGTGGTTTTTCCTGAATGAGAGTGGCATAGAGAATGAACTCCTAAACTCAATGCAATTATTTGTGGGTATCTAAAGGGCTCCTCTTGCAGATGACTGTACCATCAATTTATGCTGTGGTAATAAACTTAAGTCTGAGAAGATGAAATGTGCTCCAGAGAACATGAGAAATTCTACAGGAATCTCTACAGGAAATTCTAAATTACTGTAACACCATTCATCTCCAGCTTAGCCCTACCCACCCCACACTGGGTGGCCCAGTTTCATTCCTCAGGAGAAAAGGGTTTGTTTGGATCTTGGACATGACACAAAGACACACAGAGAGAGAACATCTGAGGAGCAGCCTTAAGAGGGGGGAAAAATGAAAGGGATAAAGGAATCTCAGGAGGCCACAGAAATAAATGCAAGCACTGAAATTATTATATTTCCTATAGTTCCAGGGAAAACATTCACTGTCTTCATTCTGTGAGTCTCCTCCACCATTCTGCTCACACACAGGGATGAGAGAAGGCTGTGCTATTTCCCACCATCTTTGCTTCTTCTGGGACTCTTAAACCACCCATCTAAGTCTTATATTCTGAGGTCTCTCAAGCAAAATATCTGTTACTATTTCCATAAAGCACTCTTTCTGCTTGTAAAAGAATGGAAAAAAAATCTGAAAAAACAATGTCTGTATTAATTTTTCAGTGTACCAAAAGGAAAAGCACTTCTTTTATTATAATAATTAGGATGGGTTTCCTTGAATTACTTTCACATAAGTTGCCTAAACTATATTCCTGAACAATTAAACATCTACAACAAGCACTTCTTAAGGCACTTTAAGATTTAGTATGCTCTAACAAATGGTTTTCTATCTTGTAGATTTAACCAAAAGGAGTTCTTTAAAAAGTCATGGTTACTTTTTAAAATAAGAGCTAATTATTGGCAGCTTTCTGAGTATCTTGGCCAAGTCATGATTTTTAATTATATATTTTTTTTAATTTTGGCTTAGCTTTTTCCTGGATATAACCCAGAAAAGAATCGGCTTACTCAGAGATACTTTAAGCTATAGTAAAATGATCAATTCCAATGAGGCAAATAAAATGTGGTTTCTCTTCTGTGAAAGTTCTGAGAAAAAATGTATGTCTTCCATTCCAGTCATTCAGAAACAGACTATAGAATGGGTGGAGGGATCTAAGCAGGAAGGAAGGCATTGTGGAAAAGTCTAAAATTTGTAATGAACATTGTTTAAGGATGACATGACTGTTTACCTCATTGATCTTTGCTTTCAGTTTGTAGAGGGTCATTTCCTGATGATTTTCTAAAAATGGAATGTCAAAGCCATCCCAACCTCACTCCCTTCCCCGTCAAAGGACTAAGAGCCTAAATTCAGTTTCATTATTGTTGTTCCAAAGGCTCTAATCAGACATTTATTCTCACCTAAGTTTACTAAACACTTGCTCACTGCTGTGTTCCGGTTTTCCTGAGCTAGGGATCAACTGGGGACCTTTTGTCTGGTGGATATTCAAGGCACCCCTCTCCACCAAAAAAACCCGAAATTTATTTATTAAAAAATTGTGTATTTGTTCTTACATGTTTGAACTTTAGTCACCTTCAAAGTACTCTCTTACTCCTAAGACTGTCCCTCCTGGCTCTGGTGCAAGATTGGAGGTTTGTTCTCTGTAGAGAATAAAACAGAGGGCCTCTGGACTGGGGGAAACCAAGCATCATGGAAAATGATGCTTAAGTCCCCAAAAATAAAAGATTAAATGATGCTATGTGGAATGTTGAGACCCCAACCATCTTCCACACTCAGCTCCTGGAAGGCTGACTGTCAGACTTACACTATCTAGACAGAAACAGAAACATCCAAAATCCACTTCAAAAGAAAAGATATAAAGATACAAATATTTATACAAATATGTTTTCAGTGCAACAACATGTCCAGAGCATACATACTGCAATGAAAAACCACGCCCATATGTGCAGCACTGCCAATCAGCTTTGAGCATCCGACTGCTGAATATACATATGAGTGAACAACCAAGGATCAACAGGCATTTGAAGAAGACTTCTAATAGGAACAGCAGAGGTCAAAGCAAACTAACAAAGAAGAAAAATGTAAAAGAGAAAGAGAAGTAAAGAAAACAAAACTAAAAATCTACCATTAATTTCTTCAGAACAAAATAAGACAAAATATTCTATCCATGAAATAAGAATAATGCTTTAAAAGAGTGTTTTTTTATGTGCTCTAAAATTAAAATATAATAGGAGAAATTTTTTTTCAATCTGTGAAAGTTTTTGAAGTTAAAATTGAGGAAATATTCCAGAATTAAAAAAAATAAATAGAAGGAAAAAAAGGTTTCAGAACCCTGGTATATCTCTGTCTCACAGCTGTGTTTGGGTTGACAAGCGGTGGTATCTTGCTGAGTGGCATTTTTTTGTTGTTGTGTGTGTTTTTGTATGCCATCATGAGAATCTCGGAGCTTTAATTAGAGCAAAAAACAGACATTAAATTTCTTGTTAAACTTGGCAAGAGTGGAAATAAAATCAGGGACATGTTAGTCCAAGTTTATGGGGATAATGCCATGAAGGAAATGGCAGTGTACACATGGATTAAATGTTTTCCTGAAAGGAAAGAAAGCATCACTGATGAAGAGGTCAGGGCAGCCAGTAACAAGCAGAACTGACGAAAACAGTGCAAAAATTCATTGAATTGTGCATCAACATCTTCAGCTGACTATAAGAAGCATAGCAGACCAAATAAACATCAATAGAGAAACAGAAAAATCTTAACTGAAAATCTTGGCATGAGAAAGGTGTGTGCAAACATGGTCCCATAGGAGCTCACCGATTAACAAAAGCAAAGGAATCAAAGTTTGCCAAGACCTTTTGGAGAGTAAAGATGATGTTTTGGGCCGTGTTATCACTGGTGATGAAACATAGGTGCACCAATACAACCCTGACACAAGGCATCAAAGTACACAATGGAAGTCAGCCAGTTTTTCATGACCAAAAAGTTTCCATCAGTCCAAATCAAGAGTCAAAACAATGTTGCTAAATATTTTTTATGTCACAGGGATTGTTCACTATAAATTTGTACCAACTGGACAGTCAACCAAGTTTACTATTTGGAAGTGCTGAAAAGGCTGCATGAAAAATTTGAACAAAATGACCTGACTTTTTGCCAACAACTCATGGCTCTTGCATCACGACAATGCACCAGCTCACACAGCACAGTCTGTCAAGGAGTTTTTAGCCAGTAAACAAAAAAGTGTTTTGGAACATCCTCCCTACTCACCTGATCTGGCCCCCAATGACTTTATTTTTACCTGAAGATAAAGGAAATATTGAAAAGAAGAGATTTTGATGACATTCAGGATCATCAAGGGTAACACGATGACAGCTCTGATGGCCATTCCAGAAAGAGTTCCAAAATTGCTTTGAAGGGTGGACTAGATGCTGACACTGGTGCATAGCTTCCCAAGGGGAGTATTTCAAAGGTGACCATAGTGATACTCAGCAATGAGGTATGGAGCACTTTTTCTAGGATGAATTTGCGAACTTAATTGTCAGACCCCATTGACAGTGAAAGAGAAGGAAGAGTTAAGTGAGTGATAAGGTGGTGGGGGAGAGACCTGCTGGCTAGACCAAACAGCACATGTTGTGTCCGAAACAGAACTGATTAAAGGTCAGCACAGCTGGACTGTGGTGAACAATGAAGAGAGAAAGGTACAAGATGAGCCTGGACAGACAGCTGGGGACAGGTAGGGCCTTGTCAGCCACATTAGCTTGGGAACTTATCTTAGGGAGTTATGCGAAGACTGAAGATTGGTCAATGGGAGAATGTCTTATATAATGTTTAAAATTATTGTCTGGGGCTCTGAGAAAGGTTTGGAAAAGGATGGGGAGCTGCAGAATAAGGAACAGGGTGTTGTGCAGATGATAGGCCTTAAGAGGAAGGCTGTGATTTACTGATGAAGTATATACTGAGGTGCAGCAGATTTGGGAACAAAGAAACATGATTATATTCATTTCTAGTGCAGATAGGTTTCTGATGTCTGCACGTCATCTAGTTCAAAATGTCAAGTAAGCAAGTAGGATCATAAGTCATGGACTTAACAGGAGGGTCTGCTTAGACATGAAAATGTTAAGAATCACTAACGTGTAGACCCGTGGTAATTAAAATTCCTGTGAGTAGGAGAGATGGTTTAGGAAGAGAGATGTGAGTGAAAAATACCTTGGGCAGAGTGCTATAGATTTAAAAGTTGAGTATTGAAGGAGCAACCCCTTTTATTCCCTTTAGACAGAAAAGAAACAGAGAGATTAGTAAGAAGAGAACTAGTAGAGTACGTGATGACAGAAGACAATGACAGAAGATCCACAGAGTTCCACCTTGATTCATAATTCAGATATTCACAGGGATCTCTCTCATGACTGGAGTATAGTCACATAGAAGACCCTCAAGACTAGGCAAACATAAAACCAAAAATGACCAGAGGGCTGCTTGCTGAGCACTATGGCTACTAAAGGTAGAAGCAAAAGAAAAACAGAGCCACCACGAGGCGTGCACCCAAAAACCATGGTGTTGATCACAAAAACTGAAGACAGAGAAGAAAGCTCAAATGATGTAGAAAAATGAAAGAGAACAAGAAAACAAAAAAGCCATTGTGACAAACAAGAAATGAGCTAAACTTCTGGGAGAATTGAGACTAACCAACGTATTCTTAAGACTAGACTGGGTGATTTCTTTGGCTTTTCGTCATTCATTTGGGCAGAATGATGCAAATTCTTTTATGGCTTAACCTGAGCTATTGACATGTGTCATTTCTGGATGGATCTTCCTATCAGTGGGTGGCCGGGGGCATGTATTGTCAGAATCTCCGGTTCTGCCATGTCTGCTTATCACACCCTGTGACTGAGGTCTTTCCAACTGTTGAAACCACTTCCTAAGTACAAGAAATGAGTTGTTTTTCTACTCAGGTAAAATGCAAGATATAAACACAAGCCCACTTAAAAGGTTAACTGAATAAAATTATGCCACATTGGAATACCCACTTTAAAAATCTGAAAATAATCCCTCCTTGTTGAAATGGTCTTATCAATTGTTATTTTTCTCTACACACAGTCTTAATAAAGCAACATTAGGAAACCTAATGGGAAGGCACTTTAACTTTTTACTTAAGCAAAAAGCAATCAACGAAGATTAGTGTGCCTGGTTTTATCTGGTCTTTGGAAGGGCCATATGGGTACCTGTATATACATGATGCATATTGCCTTGATTGCCATGGATACTACATAAATAGTAAATTCCTCAGGAGAAGATTGTTTAATGATAATGATTGTTAACTCAAAATAAGGCATCAGAAAAATCACAGGAGAGTGGTTTTGACCACATAGGCCATGGTTTATAGGGTCATCTGCTGCAATAAAAGGAAATGCTTGCTTCTTTTACTTTTCCTGTCCAAAGCAAAGCTTGCAAAGCAATGCTTCAGAAAAAAAAATAACTTAAAGGAACACATATTTCTCTCTTTTCTCCTATTTACTTACTTCTTCATTTATGTCTATATATTTCGGTTGCTTGAAAATTTAGGCAAAGGGGGCAGGAGAATCACAACTAAGGTTTAGCTCCTTAGGCAAATCTGTGCATTTTGGTCAGAATTTTGGGTAGAAAACAATAAAATTTGACTCCAGCCATTGCTTATGTAAATAAGGAATTTACTGGAAATCAGGTAGCAAAGAGGACAGACATCTGAGCACAATACAGGGTGATGTTAGAGTGTTGGCACTACCCTTCACTACCTAGCACTGGTCACTTTCTACTTTTGGTTGCCTTTCTGCCACTCAACCTTCTCCTGCCACCGTGATTAATCTCTACCTGCCCTGAGTCTTCACTTCACCCCCTGAAGATTCAACGTTTTATATGAGAACATCCAACTGGCCCAGTCTTGCTGATGAACTCATACTCTGTACTCCAGAAAGAAGGGAGACAGAATACTTCCTCCATTTTGGGGTCTATAGAGGAAGACAGGACCCCACCCCCATCAAAATTCACCCCAATGGGTGTTTCCCAACACCAGAGAGGAAGTTCCAATGTTGGGCAGCCATAAAATAACAGGTGACCACCATTACAGGTTTCAAACTATTTTTATTGTCACTCCTAGCAAGAAATACATTTTACAGCACACACCAACACACAGAGAAACACTCATGCATATGCATATGAATGGAAGTTTGCACATGATAATACTATTTATCATTACTAATCAGACCCACCACCTAGTGCCCTGTGGGTGGTGTATGTAAAACAGTAGGGGTGCATGCCATCCACATAGACTGCAATGCAAATGACATTTGCAGAGTGTGCAGTGCACAACCATACTTAGCAGCACTGTGAGCCCTTTGTTCTACTTTCTTCTATTTAATTTTTTGTAAATGTTCATTGCAAACCACTGAATTGAGTTCATGATCCATGCTATGAAATAAATTATGTCCCCTCCCCAAATCAAAATACAGATGTTTCCATGTGACTGTATTTAGACAGAGGGTATTTAGGAGGTCATGCAAGTTACATGAAGCCATAAGGGTTGAGCTCTAATCCACTGGGATTGGTGGCCTTAGAAGAAGAGGAAGCGAGCCCCTCCCTGCACCTCCCCCAACTCACCATGTGCACATACACCTAGGAAAAGCTCTGTCACCACACAGTGAAAGACTTATGTACCCCAATGTTCATCGCAGTGCTGTTCACAGTGGCCAAAACATGGAAACAACCAAAGTGCCCTGTGACAGATGACTGGATAAAGAAGCTGTGGTACATATACACAATGGAATATTACTCAGCTGTAAGAAAAGATGAAATATTGTCATTTGCAACAAAACGGATGGACCTGGAGATCATCATGCTTAGTGAAATAAGCCAGACAGAAAAAACGAAGAACTGTATGACTTCACTCATATGCGGAATATAAAACTGAAAGCAAAGAAAAAAGAAATGAACAAACAAATAACCAAGGACACAATCAATAGTTTAATGTTTATTTGGGGACGAGTGGGTTAGGGAGGGGAGAAGGGGTGGAGGGGGAAGCTAAATATAAGGTGATGGAAAGAGAAGTCACATTAGGTAGTGAACTTACTATACAAGTTGACAATGCACTGTAGAATTGTATGCCTGAGACCTATGTAATCCTTGGTGACAGATGTCACCCAAGTAAGTCTAAGAATAAAAATGAATTTAAAAAAAAGAAGGTGAGAAGGCCGCCATGTGCAAGCCAGGAAGAAAGCTCTCACCAGAGCCCAGCCCTGCTGTGGCCCCCGACCTCAGACTTCCAGCCTCCTGAACTGTGAGGAAATAAAATTCTGCTCTTTAAGTCACCCAGTCCACGGCATTTTGTCATGACAACTAATTAGTTTCAACCCCATAGTCTGAAAAAACACTCATAGAAATACAAATTAGAAGTCAACTTCTAGTGTCAGGGACTCCCCGATTATTCTAGGGTGCAGCTGTCCGTGAGGAAAGCCTGTGGGGAGCTTGCACCTTCCGTTCCTTTCCCTGGGGCTTTGTCCCCCGTTCGTTCCCACGTGACCATTTCCTCAGCTCTACCCAGGGAATGAAGCGAGTCACCTTTCTTCTTTCCTTCCTTGCTTACTTGGTTTTTCCTTCCTTCCTCCTTTTCTTTGCTCCCTCCTTCTTCTTTATGTCCTTTAATAAATGAATGATTTCCCCTATCTGTTGAAAACATGTTCATTAAATCAAAATGGATCTCAAGTGCATAATCATCAACATTAACATGGTTTTGAAAATTCTGTTAAGCCTTTTCTCTTATTATAAGTAAAAGTATAGCCTTTATGAAGAAAGAAATAGAAAGGCTAATTTTTTATTTATTTGTTATTATTAGTGTGTGTGTGTGTGTGTGTGTGTGTGTGTGTGTGTAGACAAAGCTAGTACCATCATGGTATAAAATTTGAGTTCTAGACTAGGATGTAGCCACAACTGGTCTCTATCAAAGGGAATAAATGAAGGAAAATGATTAATACCTTACAAATGGTGTTATCTCCCCTGTACCCTATTCCTGCTTGTCTGATTTTACCTACTCTTGGCCCTTAGCATTGGCTTGCACTCCACTTAAGAATGGGTTTCATTTGCCTCTTCTTTTTAATCTTTCCTTTGCCTTCTTCCACACCTTAAAATTTTAAACAGATCAAGGATCACCTATTTTATATTGACTTTAACTACATTCAGTTAGTTTGAATGTATCATTCCATCTGATCCTCATAGCCCTGGGGTAACTTCTCTTAACCCCATTTTACCGGTGAGGACTGGGAGGTTGAGAGAGTTTAACTTCATCCTGTAGCAAGTTTTGTCCATTTCCAAAGTTTGTGATTCTTCATTCTCTACAATAGTGCCTTCCAATTTCATTTTATTCAAATCCGACCAGAGCATACACTTTCAAAAATTGTGCATTTCAACATCAGGGTATCCTAGACAAGAGAGTGCCATGGCCTACCGCTCTTTTAGCACCTACAAGTCCAGGTTCCAGTGGTGGCCAGTTCATGCAAGCCCCCTAGATGTCTCATAAGAATTTATATTCTCTGCCCAAATGAGCTTCCACTGAAGCATTCGGTTGAATTTTGAAGATAAATCCACCTGGTTGAGAGATTAAGTGACAACATGGATGGACCTAGAGGGTATTACCTTAAGTAAAATAAGTCAGGCTGAGAAAGACAAATACCATATGACCTTACTTATATAAAGAATCTAAGGGACAGAACACACAAACAAAACAGAAACCAACTCATAGATACAGAGAACACAACTGACAGTTCCCAGAGGGGAGGGAGGTTGGGGTGCTGGGTAAAAAAGGGGAAGGATTAAAAAGTACAAATTATATCCCAGTGGCATCAACCCAGCCAAGTACAGGACGCCAACAGGAGCCTTTCAGTGCCTGGACGTCCTGTAGCAAGCTTGTCTGACCCACAGCCCATCGGCCACATGCGGTCCAGGAGGGCTTTGAGTGCAGCCCAACACAAATGAGTAAACTTTCTTACAACACTATGAAAATTATGCACAGACTTTTTTTTTTTTCCAGCTCATCAGCTATCATTAGTGTGAGTGTATTTTATGTGTGTCCCAAGACAATTCTTCTTCCAGTGTGGCCCACAGAAGCCAAAAGATTGGATACCCCTGTCCTATGGGCATTTGGAAGTTGCTTTTAACTGGCATGCATTAGGGCTGGAGAAGGTCTGAGATGCAAAGACCACACCAACACCTCCTTCACCCTGGACCAACCTTATAGAGAAGTGGGGATCTCTCATTGCTTACACAGTGTGTTTTGAGGAGCCTGGGAAGAATGACCATTCCTCCATTCTTTCTATAGAACAACCTTCCCTACAATGCCTGTAAGTTAGTCACCTATGATGTGCTCCCTTTGGTCAAGCATTGCCCTTGCTGGAGTTTTCATTCAAATGATAAATATTCCTGAGAAATGTATCACGCTTACTCACTGGCACTTGACTATGAATAAGTCCACTAACTGGTGCCAAGAAGTAGAACAAACTGGTGATGACAGAGATCAGCTAAGAAGGGGAGATGTTTTCCGAGTGAAGGGAAAGGGGAAAACCTTCTCCTGCCTCACAAATCTGCCTAGCACATTACTCCCACCACATGGAACAATCTGAGATCATCGTGTTTTCTTGAACCATTAAAGCATCTTCCCAGGGCAGCCTACATTTGAAAATACTATGGCAAAGGAAAGACACCCAGAGAGAAAAACAGCATAGGGGCATCTCACATGGCACCTACCACATTGTATACATTCAATACGTAAACATCCTCTTCCCTAACGCTGCAGTGCCTCTCCTGGATTAGTTCCTCCACACAGAGTGTCGTGCCCTAGAAGTATAGTTCGTGTTAGAAATGACCTGAAATTCCAAACAAAGTTTATAAGAAATCAATATTTGAGAAGGAACTGTTGCCATAGGTATTAGCAGGGTCCTATGCCTATTCAACATACGAGGATTGTATCCAGACATGTAATTCAAAAATAGAGGCATTTATGGCTGGATTTTTTTCAGGGCAACCCTTGTAACCTTGGCTGATTCCAGATGATAATTTAATTGGAGGTGGGAGTTAAAGAAAGCCAGCAAACAAAAGAGGTTTAAAAATACAGTCGTGAGTACAATTCTACAGTGCATTGTCTACTTGTTGCATTATATGTTCACCACCCAGTGTGAGTTCTCTTTCCATCACCTTGTGTTTGACTGTAGAATTGTACACCTGGACCCTATGTAATTCTTGCTAACCAATATCACCCCAATAAGTCTAACAATAAAAAAAACTGCAAAGAAAAAAGAAAATACCATTGCCAGTGTACCATGTATATAGTAATAAATGTTTGAGAAATGAAAACAAACAAACAAACAAAAAAACAGTAGAAAAAGTCAAGAACCATATGACTTCACTTATAGGTGGGATATAAAACTGAAAGCAACAAAGGAATACGACAAACAAACAATGAAATGAAAACCCACAGACACAGACGTCAGTTAAATGGGTACCAGAGGGGAAGGGGGGAAGGGGAGTGGAGGAGTGGGGGTCAAATACATGGTGCTGACTCTGAGTGGTGAACACTCAATGCAATATATAGATGATGTGTTACAGAAATGTACACTTGAAGCCTACATAATTTCACTAATCAATGTCACCCCGATAAATTCAATAATTAAAAAAAAAACCTGTTAAACATTGAATGACACAGCATAGGGGCACAGATTCCTTCTCCACCTTCTCCCAGTCAAACAAAAATCTGAATAGCTTTTGACTCCCCAAAACTTAACTACACCAGTTGTGCCTCATCCCCCACCCCATACTAAACTACATGGATGCTCAGGTCTCCTACATAAAAAAAGCTTAGAACACAGTGGCCAAGACATGGAAACAACCAATGTGCCCTGTGACAGATGACTGGATAAAGGAGCTGTGGTACATATACACAATGGAATATTACTCAGCTGTAAGAAAAGATGAAATACTGCCATTTGCAACACAATGGATGAACCTGGAGATCATCATGCTTAGTGAAATAAGCCAGACAGAAAAAAAACCAAGAACTGTATGATTTCACTCATATGAAGAATATAAAACTGAAAGCAACAAAGAAAAAACAAACAAACAAACAAACGAAAACTCATGGACACAATTAATAGTTGAATGGTTATTTGGGGGCAAGGGAAGAGGGGGTGGGAGAAGAGGGAGGGGAAGGGAGAGGAGGGAGGGGAAGCCTACTATATGGTGATGGAAAGAGAAGTCACACCGGGTGGTGAACACATAACGCAACAAGTAGACGATGCACTGTAGAACTGTACACCTGGACTAACTGTACACTCTTGCTAATCAATGTCACACCCATAAGTCTAACAATAAAAAAATTTAAAGAAAACCCCAAAAGCTTAGATCAATGCATAGATCAGCCCTCTGAATCCATGGATTCCCAACCATGAATAGAAAACAATACAGGTGTTTACTGAAAAAAATGCCACATAAATGTGGACCTCCACAGTTTAAACCCATGTTATTCAAGGCTCAACTCTACTCACCTTACTTACAAGGGCCACACTACAATAGAGCTCACTCTCCTAAATATTATTAAAATTGCAAATATTTCTGGGCCATTTCATTCATAAGTGCTTTAACCACACAAAGCTGATTACACAGTTCAATATGATTGTAGCTCCTTGATTTTATACGGTTCTTTGTACTTCTAAAGAGAAGAGACTTTTTCTGTTTATTTATTATACTTTTGGAATGAAGATGTTATCGCAGTAATCTGGCCAAACAAAACAAGTTCTCACCAACGGATTCATTCCAATTCCCAGTACTCAGAAAGCTACACTTGGAGTTCCCTGGTGGTGTAGTGGCTAAGGCTTTGGTGCTGTCAGCGCTGTGTCCTGGGTTCGATTCCCAGCCAGGGAGCTACCCACATTAAAAAAAAAAAAAAAAAAAAAAAAGAAAGCTACACTTTTCATTCCTTTCCCACAGTTTCTCAGATTCTCTCTCCCTGCAGCCTGTGCCTCTAGCTTTCACAGTCCTGTTTTTAGTTTCCTTTGCCTTCTTCTCTCACCACTTTTCATTGGTCATTTGCTGTCCCCCTCACTAAACTTCCTGGTGGCAGGGGTCTGGTCTGTCCTGTTCACCATTGCATCCCCGAGCCTACCTAGTGCAATGCCCCACCCACAGCAGCCCTGCAATCGGCTTTTGCTGAATAAATGAATAAATCATGCATCCGAAGTCTTCCCCACAAAAGAGGGGCTGTATCAGGAAGGCCCCAGCGGGAAACCACGGCAAACTTCAATGGCGGAGAGCTTAAAAAAGAGGAGGAGCTTACAGGAGAGCTAAAAGGCGATTTTAAAGGGGCCGCTTACCAAGGTGTGGAAGACACAAACCGCTCTTCCTGCGTGAAACCTGGGGCTGGGAGCAGTGGCTGCTCCATTACCATCCAAAGGCCCGAGGGATCCGGAGGGGGTGATCACCAGAGCCTGCAGAGACAGCAAGCTAGGAGGCAAGGGCCACGTGGCAGCACCTGGGGCCTTGGCTTGTGGGAGGGAACCAAGAGCGAAGTACCTGACACTATGCTTCTCCCTCATGCCCTACTGGTCCCCTCCACCTTGATACAACTATTGTATTATAATAGAAGCCAGGGAGGCGGGTGACAAGGAAGACAGAACCTGTTAAAGTGCAGGCTCAGTCCTTTTGACAGAGGGCAGGGGAAGGAGGTACAGTGGTGAATGGAGAATATACGAGGCCTGTCCAAAAAAATTCAGCTATAAGCACCCCTAGTTTTCATAATACATGGCTGGAGACTTTCCGGACAGCCCTAGTAAATCACAAGGACCACAGGACCCAATAAAACCCGCAGAAAACACGCAATTTTCTACTTGAGACTGTTATCAACTGAAAAGGCATGGCTATATGTTCAGACCATCTTGTAGAGGAAGCACTCTCAGCCTCAGGGAAAATGAGTCTGATCTAAGCAGCCAAGGGCTATATGGGACACATTTCCAAAGCACGTTCTTAGATTGTGTCTCTCAAAAAGAAATTCTGTATCACATGGAAAAAAATGGGCACTAGAGTCAAATATGTTTAGGAAATCCTGAGTTAAATTGATTTTTCACTACAGGATTTATCAAGCCTTGTACTGTTCTAGTGTATGTGGTTAATTTCCAAAAGAAAAGCCTTCTTGGTAGCACCTGAGGGTCACCAGGATAATCCTGCTACTGCAGTTCTGGCTCTGGAATTCAGTTCTGGCACTGCCCAGCTGTGGGGACACTGCAAGTCACTTAACTCCCTTGGATCTCCTGTTCCTTATTTGCCCGAGCGAAGAGGTTGATTTTAAATGTTCATAGTTTTAGGATTCAATGTCTACCCCAGAGTCTGGGTTGACTAGCAACCTTGAACTGCTCAGGGTGAACTGCTTGAGTCCCTCAGAGACCCTCAGAGCACTCATGGGTGTCTCTTCCCATCTACCCAGACTCAGTCCTGACCTTGTTTGTTATCAGCTCTGCACAGCTCTGGCCCCTGGCAGTGATGCATGCTGACCCAACTGCCTGAAGCAAATGACTCCACCCAGGTTCTGCCCAGTCTGGTTCCACCTCCGCGAATCAGTCACCTCCATCTGTGACACTTCAGTATTCTCTGAGGTCACCCTGCTGTGCCCAGGATCGCGTGTGTGTGGGTCTGAGCTCACAGACCTCCCCAGCACACCCGCCCATTCTGTCCTCAGTGGTTTTTCTTCCGCCTGCTGATTTTTTTTAATCCTTTCATTCTCCTTCCACGTGGGAGCTGGAAACCCAAGCCTCCCGTCAGCAAGTTAGCTGTTCACTCCAGCCATCACAGCATTTATCATTCAAACTGGGGCACTCTTGAGCATGAACAAAGGTGTGGTTAACAATTGTGCCAAAACAAATAGGTGCAAAGCAGGCCAATCCCCAACATGGTTTTATGATCAGCCTTTTGTTTGCACGCACAGTCTACTATATTACTGACATTTTGTATCATTTTCCTTTGTGAGATGTATTTCTGTCCTCATCCTTCAGATTCTAAGCACTATTCCTGACTGTATGGTTCTTTGAGTCACATGCATTGCATGTCTGACAGTCCCCTAAATCAGCCAAATTCCGCCTCTGCACAACAAGCTCCCTAAATGAGTAAACTCGTCATCATGTTCATGGTCATAGTCACTGAAGTTGCAGTTTAGATAACAGTACCAGCTGCATCCTTGCCTTTTCTCCTTCCCTTTTCCCAGGTTTCTTTCTTACCTCTCTTATCCCCCAGGTCCCAGCTTCCCAGCTTTAGCTGGTTGTCTTTCAGGGTTCCCTCTGGCTAGGTTGACCATGAGTACTGTTTAAACGAGACAGAAAACAACAGTACTGTCCCATTACAAACAGTATGTAGGGTCAGCCTACTGATACCTTGAATTTAGCCCAGTGAGACTAGGCTGACCACACATACCATATGAAATGGGACAGTCCCGTTGTTTTCTGTCAAATGGTACATCTGGTCAGCCTACCTCTGGCATCCACAGCAGCATTCACCGGGACATTTCCAAAGTCAAGAGCAGTAAGTCTGGGTCGTAAATACCAAGGCCCTTGCTGACCTGCTTCTGCTGTGAGGTTTGTGCTCCACTTCTTCAACAGCTTGGTCCTTCTGGGCAATGATTTCACTAGCTTCTGTGTATTATTGTGGTGGTAAGAGCTGGATGGAACCCCAACTCGTGCTAGTTGAGCTGAAAAAGGCAATTCGTTGGCTCAAGGACCTAAGACAAACTTGACAGTGGCAGGCACAGGGATGCAGAGGAAAGACTGGAACCAGAGATTTGAGTGCCACCCAGACTCTGTATCTCTTGTCCTATTTGGAGACATCGGCTTGAGGCTCTCTTCTTGATGACTAACATCACCATGTGCTAAAGTATGTGGTTTCTGAGCTCTTGCGTTTTGGACTTTAATAGTGTGCATATGTGTGTGTGAGAGTGTGAGTGCATGTGTGTGTATGTGCACATGCATGTATGTGTATATGCATGTGCATATGCATGTGTATGTGTGCATGTGTGTTCGTTTGTGTGTGCATATGCTTGCATATGTATGCATGTGTGTGTTTATGTGTGTGCATGTGTGCACGTGTGTGTGCGTGCATGTGCATGTATGTAGCCACAGGTGTATTTCATCAGTTTCTAGGCATGAACTCGGAGCATGACAACCAGGGGCCCCTGAGGTCACACTGGCCTGGGAGGGCACATTACTCTCTGTCTGGAGTATTGATGTATTAGGGGGAGACACCCTAAGTTTTTGGTTATTGAGGCCTCTGCAGGAACAGGTTTCTTGGTGGTCTGTGTACAATGGTGGTTTCTGGTGCATTCTCAGCTCAGATTCTCCTGCCAGTTTTTGTTGATGACTGAGTAAGGCAGGTCATCTTATTCTGTTTCACTGATGTGCTTGGTGCATGTTGGGCACACCTTAGTGCCTTTGACACAGAGATAAGTAACCTCATGACATTGGGTCTCCAAACCAAAAAAATCCAGGCAGAAACCAGCCTGAATCTGACTCCCCATATATAAATGAATCAGCTAGAGCCAGAGCAAAAAGGGCAGGGGTAGCTTCCAGAAGGATGAATTTGTTGGGCTGAGAGTTCCTTGACTCTGATCTCCTGGACGCCCTGGAACTGCCCACCTAAGTTAGAGAAGCCCATCAGTAGTGACCGCCTTTCATCCTCCCAGTCCATGGGGCATGCGCTCTCTCCTGCTGCGTGCAACACTGTCAGCAAACTCACTCCAGCATCCTCTCGTTTCATCTTAATTGTTCCTATCAGCAGCTGGTGAGGTGATGTTATTTTAGGAAGGTCTTTACAAGCTGTCATTACATGATTGCCCCAGCCTACCGCCAAACAAGCTAGAAATTGTCCCTGGCACTCAACTCCACCCAGTTTCTTCTAGCACACCAAACAACTTCTCATTTCCACCCCCTTGCTTCTTGAGTTCCTCGCTCCACCAGGCTGCGTCCCTGGCTTGATGTGTTAGTCATATGCGTGTTGACTTTCAGTAGAGTTTCACCATGTGGGCTGACTTGTCCGTCTTAGTTGAACTCCCAAGTTTCCTTCACCTTTGACACGCTTCTTTCTGGCACCTTGAGTGTTTTGGTGTTGGTGTTGTTTGTTTTTCAGATAACATCTGACATTCCCTTTTGTCAAGCTGCGTGGACCATCTTTGAATTTCTCTTGGTGTCTTTTTCAAGCACCTTATTGCCTAGGCGCCCTTTAACCCACCACCTCACACACACCACCAGCATCACCACCACTTAATGTCCTTGACTCTTCTCTGTCCCTCTCCCTCTTTCATTTCCCTTGGTTTGTGGATCTAAACGAAGCAGGCTATCCTTGTCCCAGGGGGAACTATCTGCCCTGGGTTGTCCTTCCCTGCTCCTCAGGTTGTCCCCAGCTACTTCTTCGGCACTCCTTCCCATTTCTTCAGTACCCACTGGCCCATCATCTCTCTCCCCACACCTGTTCTTGCCTGAAAGCTCTCTTGCAGGCTTTGCCCTCTTTTATCCAGGAGGTGGTCCCCTGTCTGTCCCCTGGGGAGGTGCTACCAGCCCTGTGTTTCATTTCCTGCTCATTCTGGGCCTACCCCTGCTGTGGCCTGTGGATGGGTAGTTTATATAAATTTAACTTCCCTTCACCCAAAGATTACCCTAGCCTGTCTTTTTTGTTTTCTGTTTTTTAACTCAAAGTGCAGATACAGGCACTATGCTTGAATACTATTCTCAGCTGCACAGTTGAATTCAGATAGTTTCCTCTTTTTTGTTGCATTTTTAAAGTGACAAAGTGATTGTTATTGTAAAAATAATACATGGTTGCAATAGAAAGTTGTCAATTAAATATTAACATTTTGTCATATGATATTTCCTTTCTTTTGTTTAAAAGGTACATGCACACACACATATATATATACACACATACACATGCATTTGTGATCATATCAAACATCCAGTTGTCAATCCCTCCTCTTTATTATTAAAATTCATTCATCAGTGTTTTTATGTGCAAAAGATTGTATCAGACCCTAAGGATACAGTGCTCCCCATCCTCATTGAGCTTATGGCCCAGTGTCTGAAGTAATGAGGCAATTATGATACTGTGCAGAAAGGGCGAAGTGCCATGCCCCCATCTGCTCTTGGAGGAGGTGGACATGCAAGTCTTTTCCTAGTGAAGTGAGGGCCAAGACAAGAGCTGAATACTTCATAGGAGTTACCTGGGCTAAAGGGAAGGACCACGCTAGGCAAAAGGAACAGCATGTGGGCAGCGTAGAGGGGAAGGGGACAGGAGAAGCTTTGAAGGTTGATTGCAGAGATAACAGATCACACAAGCGAGGTTATTGAGTTTGTATTTTATTGTAAGAGCACCAAAAACTTCCTTTCATAATCTGGTTCGCCGATCAGACATCTCTAGCTACGGTAATAACATATAGATCAACTTCTTTGTATAATTAACTCTTCACTATAGACATTTTTGTTGATAATATTAAATTCATAAGTAAATGTACCATAATTTACTTAATTACTTCCCTGTTATTACTGATATTTTACAATTAAATAACGTTGCAGTAAACATATTATTGCTCTTTGGCTAAGCTCTACACAAACTAAAACCCTTTTTCGATGCTAATTGAATAGCCCACTTCTATGTCATTAACCCTATCTTTTCTTCGTTCCAACTCGAGTGCATATTTCATGTCTCCAATCCAAGCCCCATGCCAGTCTACAAATTTAGCAGGGCCCATTAGGAATAGCAGCTAAACGGTAGTCCCACCTGGGCATGATCATATTTGCCTACACACACCTGCCATCAAACTTTCACTGGAACACTCAGTATCACAGCAGACACACTCAGCGCATTTCACATCAAAAAGAAAGCCCCATGGCCTGAATGGCATGTGTTTCTGAAAGAAGTTGGAAGTCCTGGTGGGAAGAAAACATAGCAATAAATTGACAGTGTGCACACTGACCAAAAATGTGCTAAAAACACGCACCAACCATTTTCACATGCTTCCTCTTTTTTCAAACCTTTTTTTAGTTAGCCTAGCTTTGTTCTTATTTACCATCAGTGAGCGTAGAAGAGGAAGGAAGCAAGTGACACTCTTCTTGTGTAGTGGACTATTTTAGGTCAGATGTGATGGATCCACAAATGAAGCTTTGAACTAAACGTTCTATCAGCTTTATACCAATATCATAAATCACTAAACATCATTTCTCTGGTTTGGGTGTCAAAAAGCCAAACTGTTGGCGTTAACGATCTAGGTAAGGTGGTATCCCTCCTTTGCCATGTTAATTTGTATTCAATACAAAATCCTCTTGTTATTTTGTCATCTTGACCACTGGTTCCTCTCAAATTAAATTTTATTCATTAAGGAAACACCCTGTTTTCATGGTTCATAATTTCTCACTAACTAGGCTGTGTACAACCAAGATATTAAAAGCCACCGAAACATTTAGGAATCTTCTAGAAACTTTAGACTAATAAACTATGTCATCTTTGGTACTTTCTGGTATATTTTTAAATCCCTTCTAAGTCCTATTAAAATTCTAGAAGGGAGATTGCCAGATAGAAGAGTCCTTCGTTCACTTACTCATTCACTCATATGTTCCAGAAATATCTACTAAAGCATCCACCATGCATGGGCTTTATGGTATATACTCTTACCTAACAGGATCTCACTAAAGTGAAGTAAGACATGGGTTCCAGCCCTAGTCTCAAATTGTGATCAAGACTTAAGTTATTCAATATTCTGAATACTTGAACCAAAAAAGATGTCTTTGTCCAACGTACAGAGATGCCTTCACTCCAGTGGCACACCTAACATAAGGATAGACCATGTTTTAACACTCTCTTCCTCTCTATGACAAAATTATTTTCAGTTGTAATCATGAAATAAAATGAATTGTAGTTATGACCAGACACGAAGCTTAAGCAATGAAATGTTCTTTCACTGAGATTCACCTATATAAAATTAACATTTTAATATTATAGTTCAAAAAACAAAACTGTAAAGGATTAATATTTTAATGGCATTAATGCATTTTTGAAAGAGAAAAAATACCTATATATTTTTGTTGCAGTAAATAATAATAAATTACAGTTTCTGTTTAGTAGTTGTAACATTTGCAAATCTGTCAATAGCAGATGGACCTTCTTTGCATATTGATGTGCAATATACTCTTTCTTCACTCATAGCTAACTGAAAAACAATGTTTAGTCACTTTAATTTCAAAAAATTTCTTGTACATGAGAGAACAGCTATACAAATAGTTAGGAATATAATACAGTTTAGCAGAGAGCCATGTAAATCCTATTTCACAATAAATTTCAGAAATCGCAACACTGTCCACATTTTGCTTTGGCAGGATTGGTTCCAGCAGCTTTCAAAAGTCTCTGTATTCCGCAAATTTGCATTACCTTTCAAATATCGTCTCCAGAAAATTCACCCTAAATTTCTTTTATATTTGCTAAAAATTTCAAAGTTTTTCTCCTACAAAATTCAGAGGGTAAACAGTGACATTATTTGATGTCTTCTTTTAGCACAAGTGTCTAGTGTTCGGGGACAATGATTGAGGTATTCAGACATTGCCCTTGGGGTTTCTTCTGGCAATGTCAGGCCTGTATCATTTGTCATTTCTCTACATTCTTCTTCAATATTTAATTCGATTTTCTATGTCACTTGATCAAATTTCTAAGGTCACTTGATCAAATTTTGTTGCAGAGGTAAAGGTCTTCTTCATAAAATCTAAGCTGAGTTTCCCAACTTCAAAGCTGTTATTAGTTTTTCAGAATTAGCCACTGGGGTACAGAGCTTCATAATGAGCACTCCATCTTCTCCTGAAAAGCATTTTGGTTTGTTACCTACAGTCTGCAGGATTTTTAATTGATTAGGTGAGATTTACCAAGAACAAATAAAATTTGTCTATAACTCCAAAAATGTCACTTATGAAAAAAAAATCCAAAGAGTAAATTCTGCAAAGATGCAAAGAATGATCTGCAGAAGATACAAAAGGACTTGATCAATTTCTTAGATCTTCGCTGGGTGCCACCATGAACAGGGGTCAGAGTTGCAGTGTTACTGTTTCTTTGACCATGGCAGAGGTTTATGCTCAGTTTGTCCATATCAAATTGTTCCAAGGTTTCTTTAATGCATTCAATAGCAATCTTCCCAGAAACAGAAAAGAGGCCCAAACTGATTATTTTAACTTGACCATCTTCAATAGAGATACTTCTGATCACTTCTAATATTTAATAATTGTAAGAACTATCAAAAGTACTGTAAAAAGAATGACAATGTATTTAGCTTTTTAAAATATCTACACCTATTTTCAATTTGATGTAATTTCCCAGAAGGTGAATAAATTAATTTTGAACTTGGGGGAAATATGCATGAAATAAAACTCTCTTCTAAAAGAATAGTAGGTTTAATTTTTACAAAATGTTGCTTCAAAACTAAATTGTAACGTGAGGCTCTAGCTACCAGTATCAACAATTTTTCTGTTTGATTCCTAATGATATATTTGCTCTTTAACCATGAAAAGCTGTGTTTGGCTAAAAACATAGTTAAGGCCAAATGATGATATAAAATTTCTATTTTTTCTTTCTTAACCTATTTTCACTTGAAGGATTTTAGAAGTTTCCCATTCCATTAGGAGGATTTTCTGTTTATCTAAAATAAAGCAAGAGAGGTATGATTCGGTTAGCTCTCATTCAAGGCCTTAAATTTCTTCAGATTTTTTTTTTTTTTTTTTTTGGTTTGGTTCCCTGAGCGGGGATCGAACCCAGGCCGCTGTGGTGAGCATGCTGAAGCCTAGCCATTGGAGCACCAGGGAACCTCTAAATTTCTTCAGATTTTAAAGCCAGTTAAGAAGCTGGATATTCCATATTTTAAAATCTCATCTGCCAGCAGTCTCCAACAATGCAAAACAAGCAAATTTTTAAATTTTTAACAAATTTTTAATACTTTCTGCACTTTTGGGGCTTTAGGCATTTATGAAGCCATGACAACACTGTCAACTTCCTGTTTCATTCTTTTCCTTCTTTCTGTTGAACAATAGAGAAAGCACCATCTTCATTGTGAGAGGCTCATTTTCCCTCTTAGCCAGGTTACTTTGCCAGTCATAGCAACTTGTACGGCCCCCTCAAAGTTTTATTTCCTTGATCCCCTTTTTAGTCTTGCCACCAAGAACCAATTGTTGAAAATGGAAAAATTAACTTTAATGTCAAAGGAGCTGTCCTTGAAAGAACATCTCCCACTGCCCCACCGTTGGTATGTCACCACTGCGCCTTCATAGGCAATAACCGTGGTGACACCGGCGAAGATGAGAAGAAATGATTCAATAGTGGGTTTGAACCAATCCCGGCTTGTCTCAGCTAAAGCCCATCATCACCCCAGTCCCCGCCTTCCCCCTACATAATCACCCACCTCTCCTTCCTCTCTCTGCCACACTCACTGCCATCCCTTCTGTCACCCAGACGTGCAAACTGATGCTACCATCAGCGCGTTTCCCCCAGTGTGCAGCTCCTACCCATTTTCCCTTGGACGCACATCCACATTCAAGCCCTGGCTGGCATCGCTCCTTTTCAGTATTGATTTAACAGTTTCCCAGCTAGTTTCCTAAATCGGTTTCTTTTTCCCTCGAGCGGATGTACTGTTCTGCTTGGGCTGACCTTCCTTAGTGCTGCTTTCATCTCAAAACCTTCAATAGCAGCCTCTTTCCTGCCACACCAAGGGGAAACTGACCTGCTGGCTTTCAAGGCTCTTCAAAGAGTGGCCCTGCCCACTTACCAGCATTGCTCACAGCCCTTCCGCTTCCGCCGGGTCAGGACCCCGCGCCCGGTGCTCCACGCACTGCCTGTGCTCTTCCGGCCCCTGGGCGGTTGTTTCCCTTCTTCCTCCGCCCAGCCACATTCTGCTCACCCTGCAGAGGTTCTCCTGCTGTTCGAACCTTGAGTAAGCGACATCGTCTTCCACGATATTTTACAAAGGAGCAGGAGCAAGACCTAGACCAGGTGTTCCCTGAGACCCCGCGCCAGAGATCGTCCCAGATGTGCTCCCTTACTTCTCCCCACAGCTCTTAGCCCAGAAGGGGCTGGCCTGCAGGCATTGCCTCAGCCAACTCTTGTTTCCTGGCTTCTGATGGGTGCTTTTACCCTCTAACTCAGAGGCCCCCCACCTTTTGGGCACCAGGGACCAGGTTCATGGAAGGCAATTCTGCCGGGGCGGGGAATGCGCGTGCGCGGTTCACAGTAGGTGCGCACTCCTATGAGAATCAAATGCTCCGCTGATGGACGGGAGGCGGAGCCCAGGCGGTGCCGTGGGGGCTGGGGAGCGGCTGCAAATACCCATGATGCTTCGCTTGCCCGCAGCTTACCTCCTGCTCTGGAGCCTGGTTCCTAGTCCGCAGACCCGTACCGGTTGGGGACCTCTGTTCCAACTCCTTCTCCGCGTTCATTTCAGGGTGACCTCTTCATGAAGAAGTCCCTCTGAATTCAGGAATTGCTCTTGTTCCTAAATCCCTCCAGCCTGGAGTAGATGAGTTCTTCTGCTACTAGCCCAGAGCTATCAAACTATCCCCCTGGTTCCCCTTCACTGCCACCTCTAGAAAGCACGCCCCTGTGCATAAATTTTTCTCGGATTACCTTATCTCTTGAATAAGATACTCTAGAATACCCTATCTCTCTAATGCCCCATATCTTTTCTCTTGGAATTCTCTATCAGATACCATTTACACACCACCTCAGATTCACTTGATCCATCTTGTCTCCTGTGCCCTTGGTTGCTTACTCATGGAGACCTCTCCCCACCCCACTGCCCATTGCCACAGCTGCCACAGCCACATCTGCCAGCACTGACCATCTCTAAGCGCCAACATGGTCTCCAATGCTCTTGGTCTGGTGGGAGCCACAGCAGCTCTGATGCCCAGGCCTGGCAGGACCACAGTGGCTCTGGTTCCTCCCCACACTTAGGGATCTGTACAAATCCCCACAGTTATGGAGTGCTAAGATGTAGTACGTGAAAACTGGCTTCCTCAGCAACTGCCCATAGGTGTATGGAGACGCAAGCCAGGCATGCAGGGAAGCTAATACTTGACCATGGGGCAGGAGATAGGTGGGCAAAAGAGAGTGAATCCCTCCCTCTTCCTCCCCTCAGTGGGACACCGTGTTCTTACGGCCTCTCTGAAGGTATCCCATGGGACAAAGCAACCTGACGCCTGTCTTTTCCTGAAGCTCTGTCCCCTTCAGTCACACATCACTTCGTGTTTGTTTCCTGTCCTTTCCTGTTTCACGTTCTTCCCTCTCTTCCCTCTTCCCTCAGTGTCCCTGCCCTGGAGTGTATCTCCCACAAAACATGTGCACTTAAGCTTTGTCTCACGTTCTGTTTTCTAAGAAGTCCAGTCCAAGAAAGATCCTAACCGATGCGATCCCTTATTCCAGTTCTGTTCCTTCAACTTTGAGTTCTCTAGGTCCTCATATAGCACTCTATGCCACACGATGATTACCTTAGTTACATTGAATGACCTAGTTGCTATTTTGTGCCCCGATCTTATTGTACAACCAGACATAAACTCTTTATGAGCTTAAACCACACTCTATACAGTTCTGTTTGTTTTGAAGAAAAGAATATGTCCCAGTGACAAACATTTTAATAATTTAAGTAACTTCATTTGTAGAGATAGAAATAACATAGGAGTCACATAGGATTTAGATTTTCAGAGTAGCAAGTTTGGTAGAAGATTTCTTCTCGTCCCTCCAGTGACAGGGGGTGGCAGTTGAGTTTGGTAAGAAGGGCAGGAGATAGGTGGGCTTTGGACTCGGGTAGCCCTGGAGAGCAGAGCTGGTTGGGGTTGGGGAGTAGTCAGGAATGAGAATGAGAGGCTGAAGAGGAGAATGAGGAAGGCACTTGCCAATTCTCTGTGTTTGCTCTTGCCTGATGGCCAGACAGAAAAGGGAACTTTGGGTTTCAGTAAGAAAATCTGCATTAATTAACTTGTAATTTTTCTCTTTCTTTCCTATATAACATAATTCAGATAGAAACAGGACTTTCTTACTTGGGGGCTTTGGCAAGGACTCACAGATAAGTCCATGCAGGGAAATTGTGAGGGGTACAGGGTGTCTCCCCAGCCTGAGTCACCACTCAGCCCTTTGTCCTATTTGAGAGCAAACCTTTGTGAAGATCCACATTTCTAAGCAGAAGAAATACCTTGGCAGATAAGGGGAGCAGGAGGTGTGTACGTGTGGTGTTATGCCATTTTCTTTCCACACAAGCTCAAACATTGGCAGAAGACTTTGTGGGCACCAGGCCTTGCTATCCCGCAACCTCCATTATCATTGGTGCCTGGAGGCTCACAGTCCCTGTAGTCACACCTGCGCTTTTGCAATAAACTGAAAGTCACCTCCACTCCCAGTTCCAAGCCTTCAATGGTGCCTGTTAACACTCTTATTCCTGAAAATCTTCTTCTTTTTCATCTTTCTGATTCCTTGGAATAATGTTAAGTAGGCTCAGAAGAGTCAAGTCTATTAAAATTTATAAATGGATCACTATGATGGACAATGAAACACAAGACAGTCTCCACTTCCTGAAATCCTACATTCATGTGGGGTAGAGCAGAAGCATTAATACATTAAGCTTCATAGAAATTTTAGCATGAATTAATTAAAGAAAATAATAATAGCCAACATCTGTAGAGCAATTCCATATCTTTTCTAATCTTTAATGTTATTTGTACGATGACACAGTTACTGGGCCAACTCTGGGCCCTTCCATAGGCTTGGAGCCGAAATGAGAGAATGCCATGATCTCTAACTGATTCCAGTATCTGTATTCCAGTTGGCTTCCTTTGTGACAACCAGAATTAGTAGGGGCACATTAAATCAGCTACTGTGCTCTGTGCAGCCAGAAAGCCAGTTTTCATCACCTCCATCTCTGTAATTTCTGATGAAACAGATGTCTCTGATTTGGTTAACTACCCAGAACTTATCCCAGCAGGAAAATAAATGAAGCACATGCTTTGTTCTCATGTGTGATAGCTCAGAGTAGTGTAGCTCACTCTTATTTTGACGTGAGATAAAACAGAGTTCCCATATCGAGATTAAATACAGATGACAGGGAAGAAATGGTAGTTCTTACAGAAGGATGAGTCAGGGTCCAACTGTGGAGGGGACAGCTGCTGCCCCCGGGGCTGAAGGACTACATGCAACAGAGTAAGGAGCATGATTGCATGATGCCCCCTTCACACTCACACGCTCCCCAGAGAGAGCTGAGCAGAAATCTTGGTCGGGGTGCAGACAGATTAGTACAAAAGTGCTGGGTAGCCTGCTGCTTCGCATGTCTCCTCTCTGTGGCCCAAAGTGAACTTGGACACCTCATGCGGATGCCCAAATCATGTTCCTATAATCATCATTTTCTCATGTGTTTGAGAATAAATCGACATTTAAAATCTACCGTGGGTGAAAAAGCTGAGAAGCCCAAGAAGGCTGATGCTGGTGGCAAAGTTGAGAAGGGTAAGGCCGAAACACCTAAGCAGGGGAAGGCCCACCGCAGCCACAACCCTGTCCTGGTCAGAGAATTTGGCAGGTATCCCCTATTAGCTATGTCCTCCTGGAAGGCCACGTAGAGGAGGAAGTATTCAGCGGCCAAATCCAGGATTGAAAAGAAAAAGGAGAAGGTTCCTGGTATTGTCACAGAACCAGTTGGTGGTGACAAAAATGGTGGCACGCGAGTGGTTAAACTTCACAGAATGCTTACTGCAGATGTGCCTTGACAGCTGCTGAGCCACACAAGAACTCTTCAGTCAGCACAAAGAACTTGGGGCCAGCATCCCTCCCAGGACCAACTGAGCATCCTCACTGAGCACCACTGAGGCAAGAGGGTGCTTTTCCTGAAGTAGCTGAGCAGTGGCTTGCTACTTGTGACTGGACCTCTGTCCCTCAACCGATTTCCAGGGCTAGCGTGTTTTATGTAGCATATGTGACACTGTGTAACACTATTCACTCAGTGAATGACAGATCACACTCCCATTCAACAGTTTTCATTAGAATTTGGTGTATGTGATTGACATTTACCTTATACAAAGGCAAGTTGGTTATTAACTTGCCAACAATAATAGGCACAGACCATGCAAGCAGATGGTCCAAGGTAGTATAAATGTCAGAAAACAAGATATAAAATAGAAGCACACTAAGCCTGAACCAGTAGCTCACAGAGATTTTTGTACCTGAATATACCGAAGGGACACAACACAGTCCAGATGACAACAATGGCTTGATACTGCAGCAATGAAAGCATACATACAATTTGCAAAGCTCTCAGCTATTTTTTGCCTCCCCATGATACATATTACCTTCTAACCCAGGGGTGTCCAATCTTTTGGCTTCCCTGGGTCCCACTGGAAGAATTGTCTTGGGCCGCACATAAAATAACACTAACATTAACGATAGCTGATGAGCTAAAAAAAAAAAAGGGTTGCAAATAAAAAATCTCATCATGTTTTAAGAAAGTTTACGGATTTGTGTTGGGCCACATTCAAAGCCGTCCTGGTCCACATGTGGCCCGAGGGCTACAGGTTGGACAAGCTTGCTCTAACCTGTATCCTAACCCCTAGAGTCCACCCCTAATCCCAGCTGAGAATCACACTCTTCACAATAATTAAGACAAAATACTGAATTTATTCTGTTCGTTTGATGATGTAAAAATATACTTTAAGTAGGAATATTCACATACTTTACAATGTTAAAAAAATATATATATATATATATATATAAGAAAGATTCATGAAGGCATTTGATATAAAACATACACAGTATGTTCTTTTATTATACAAATGCTTAAAAGAAAATAGAGTCATAGGAGTTACAAAAGTAGCATGAGAAAGAATTGACAAAAGTTTCCATTTTTCATAAAGGTCACCTTCTCATCCTTTGGGATGTACAGAAATTATGTGGTTTACACAGTTTTATCCACATTCAAAACATCATGTTTTAAATGTTTTTAAGCATCCATATACAGTACAAAATATTTCCATAGGAACATCACAGAACCCCGCACTAGTGGCTTGCTGCCAGATGGCACCTAACTAATCAGTTAGCCATTGTTAAGACACTAGTTCAGCTTATTGCTACAATATTCAAGTTGTTCTATTCACCCAAAATATAATGACTTCAATTTATACTAGAATCTACCTACAAAGGCTCAAAGAGTTATCATAAAATATATGCCAATATACACAAAATGACTATTCTGCATTAAATGAAGTTCCTATACTTAAATTAGAACCAAGAATAGCAACTATAGGCTAATATATTACCCTTGTGATTGGTATCTTTAAAATTTTGAGCAAAGTGCACAGTGAATGAAATCAGTCACCAGAAATGATCCTTCTAGGAACGCTTCACTTCCTTCGGGTCATATCACCTGAGAAATGAGAACTTTTAGACCTTGTGGGTACCAGGGCAGCTCCACCAATTTAAATACACAGGAGCCATGTGGAGTCACATTCATAAGTCACGGGAGCCTCCACTGCCAGCTAAAAAATGGCACAATTCCCTAACAGAGTCCCTGTCCAGAGTCAGCAGAACCAGCTTCCAGGAAATAAATGCTGTGTCCTAACTGAGAGCAAACGATGCCAGCAGTTAGCCATATTCTAGTGTTGGTGGACCCCGAACAAGGTTGAAGTAGCCGGCCAGGGCTCCAAGGTCTATGTACAGAGAACGTTGTCTCTTTAGCATCTCAGATTCCTCACTGCTTGCTGTGCATGAAGAATCTGAAAATGAAAAAAAAACATCAAAATAATAAAATAAATGACCAGGCAATGTAGTCAAAATAAATTCCTGTTTCTTCTGCAAATAATAATAATAATAAATTGGGCCTAATGAAACAACATTCAAGGTCTGGTTTTATTAAACAGCCATACAGTTGAACACTATGGGCTAGTTTAGGTAAAATGACATACATAAGAGTTCAGAAAAGAGTCAGTGATAGCAAGAAATAGCTAGAAATCCTGGCATAGTTTCTAACATTCCAGATGGTTCTCTATACATATGGAAAAGTCTGACAAAAGCGGAGAAATACAAACAAGCATTCCAGGCTTGACATCTGGGTTTGGACCTAAATGGATTAAGAATGTCACAGATTTTAGTAATAAAAATAGACACCTCTCTCCACACATCTTTAACGCTCCTGGAATGCGGACTGATTCTCCTAAATGAGAAAGAGTCATGGCTGCCACAGAGATTTTAAGCAGAGGAAGACAGATGCAAATTGACTTCAAACTCAATATTTTATCTGGGTGGCAGCAGTGCCATGGTGCTTTGGACCGAGGACTGGCATGGCTTACTGTCACTGATTACACAGAACTCTTTACCAACAGCAAAACTGTCATGTTTCATGTATTTTTAAAGGCAAATGATATTCTCTGTTGCAAAATAAGCAAGTCAGAGGCAATTCTCAGTGACTGTGCTGTGTACATTTGTACTGAAAACCTATTCTGATTTGCTCATAAATATGCCTTTTATTTCTTGTAATGCTTTTGCTAACTTTCTTACTGAAATTTTTCACACGACTTATGGCACTCAAGAAATCACTTCATTTTTGTTTCTAAGTGCTTTCATGATCTCCATCAGAGGTCTGAAGTACACAGAAAAAGAAAGGAAGCGAGGAGAGGTACACACAGTAGGGTGTCGCTACCTGCAATGTTCTCAGGAAGTTCCAACTCTTTTCTACTCAGCAGCCTCTTCCGCTCAAAGAGGGCAGAGTCCAGACTCTGACAGCGTGGCTGCTCTTCCCTAGGAGGGTTCAGGGCCTCATGCTTTAGTAGGTCCGCCGCCCTGGGGCGGTGATTGGGGTTCCTCTCCAGGGCGGCCTCTATCAGCTCTCGCAGGCCGGGACTGCAGTCATCTGCGATGTCTTCCAAAGGAGGTGCTTGCTTGTGGATCTATCAACAAACCAGCCCTCTTAGCACGAAAGAGATAAAAATACCCCTCACCGAGAAAAGTATTCCAATAACGAGACCCGGGAAGTCATTGGTTTCCCACCTCATGCCCTGTGGCAAATACACTTCCTACGTTCATACCCTGAAACAAGTTTCCCTTGAATTTCCAAAGGACACAGAGTTAAACCCAACTTTTGGTTTAGTGCAGTCAGATATACGCAAAGTTTGAATAAACAGTCACAGCTTTATAGCCGAACAATGGCCCATGGGTCATTGTGCTGTAATGGGGATGTACCTGCTCCTAATCTCTCACTAGTGAAATGAGAATGCTTTGGGAATCCATAATGTAGTAGCTTTTTCTTTCAAGTTTTCAAAGAAATATACAACTTCCTTGGCTTAAAGATTTATGTTACTCTGATGCTACTAAGGGGCATTTTATTATTACATATCTAGCAGAATGGCATATGATACCATATTTTGCCACATATAGGGCATTCCCATGTATGAGTATAATATGCACTCATGTTTTTGATCCAAACTTTCAGGGAAAAAAAATCTTTCATTTTAATTTTTTAATTCAAATTTTTATTTGTTTATATTTAGGTACTTGTTTTTTGTATTATAAAGGAATTTCAGCATTTATTTTTTTAACATGTTGTGGTACCAGGAATCTTATGGAATAATTACAAAACATAAGGACAGGTACAAGGTACAAGAAATTTTATGTACAAAATTTTTTTATATTAAAAAACACAATGATCGTATTCCAGGATATCATTTTGCATACGGATATCGTTATTGATTTCTAGAGTTACACTTTTAACTCATAAGCATAAATAAAAGAATTAACAAATTGGGGCAAAAAGGTGTGCATTATACATGGCAAAATACGATATCTGCCCAATGCATATTTTAGTAAGTTTCCACTAATAGCAATGCCTTGTGAGAATGAAGCTTCCTCTACATGGGAAGAACTTGTAGCTGCCTCTCATGGGTCACTAGTTTCCCATCATCCCACTCGGGTATGAGTGTTATAGGAAGGAAAGCAGCTCTCCTGGGCCCTGATTGACCCCTACTTACTATGTACAGATAGGAGGGATAGGCTGAACGAGGGTAGCGCTTCACCCAGGGTGGGGTGCCCGTCTGCATGTGGATGAGCGTGGCCCCCAAGCTGTAGATGTCTGCTTTGGTTGAATGGCCCCGGCACAGGATCACCTCTGGGCTCATGTAAATCTGAAAAAGAAGCAGGAAACATTTATTTGCATTTCCATGTCCCTACCTCAGTTCCGGAAGCTGGCTCATCTACCAGTACCATAATTATTGCACACTGCACACCTTCCGAAGTGCATGTCATTGCTGTATGCCTTTAATGGAGCAGGACCCAGACAGCCTCAGGGAGCCAGGCAGACCTGGCCCGAGGTGTCCGTACAGCCTGATAAGAAACTGTTTTTCTACAGATTGAACACATGGTGGGCCTGGCAGGAAAGGGCCTGCAGCCAAGACCCCACCTGGGACCCCCACTCATCAAAGTTCTGCAAAGCACTGATCGACATTTAATGCTTTAACTAAAACACCAGTTTGCTTCATATTTAAATGGACACTACAAATACACTTCACCTGTTTCTCATTAAATAGCCAAACTTCTAATTTTTTGCAGTAATAAAAGGTGGCAGAAGTCTACAGGGTATTAATACCCATAACGTGGAAGAAAAGTTTTTAAAGTTGCAATGTTGTTAAAGTGATCCTAATGAGTCATTTCTATGAACCACTTGTTTCTACCTTCCATTTAGGCCAGTGACTAAATAGTCAAAGCCAGGTTAACATTGTGTAAGTTCTATTTGGTTTCATGAGTCAATGCTGGAAAAGTACGGCCAGTTTTAGAAATAGTTTCTCTAAGAAGTGTTTGTTTTCTAAACTTAAAAAAGAAAGAGAAAAAGAGAGCAAACACTGGTGCTCCATGATCTGTATTTATGGCTGGTCCTGACAAATAGGAGTGAATGTCCGAATTAGCAGTATTTCGCTGTAAGTTTTCGTACTGTCTGTTATACTGTCTGAATATGGAGAAGGGCATAAGTGCTCTCAGAATACATTTCAGAGTAAGTAAGTAAAGAACAGACTTACAAAAACTGGGGAAATTGCCCTGTTTCCCCATCCAAACCCTGCTCAACTTCTTCCTACAACACACTTCCGCGTAGGTTCTCTTTCTCTTTCTCTCTCTCAGCGAACAGGCTAACCTGAGCTCCATGTTCCCAAACTTTCCCTAAAGCACAGAGAGATCCTGAAGAACTTCCTTACTAAATATCATCACACGGGGGGTTTTCCTGGGATCTAGGGGCTAGGCTTTGGCACTCTCACGGCCACGGCCTGGGTTCGCTTCCCGGCCAGGGAACCAACCAAAACATAAATAAATAAGTATTATCACACAGTTGCACAATAAAGGAAGTGGGTAAGATTAACTGTCAGGAGAGGATGCCCACTTCCTCCCCCCAATACAAGGATTAGGCAAAGTATTTACTGTTGGTGGAACCAACAGCAGCTGGGCACTTGGGGCTCTGCAGGCTCTATGCAACTGCACATTTGGGGACAGTAGAATCCTGTCCCCGCTAGTGATCTGGCTGCTGCCACTTAAGTAAATCACCCAGAACTGCACAGCTCAGAGCTCCTGCTTCCTCAGGCTCTACAAGAGCCAGGCCAGAGGGTGTGGTGTTCAAGGACTGCGCTGGCTGGCTGACTGCAGGCATGAAACAGGCCTGGTGGGACCAGGGTGAGGCTCTCTGACTTTACACACCCTCAAGCATGGGCACTGGAGCAAGGCACTAGGTGTCATGTTGGGGGTTAAGGGCCTCACCTCTCAACATATTTATTAGAAAGGGAAAGATGTGTATGCGTGTGTGCACATGCATGCATGCACATGTATGTGATACTTACAAGCTAACTTACATAAAGTAAGATCAAACACAGCCTCAGAAGGAAATAAACACTTTTTTAAAAGGACCACACTATAAAAATGATTCCTATTAGCTATTTCTCTGCACCATGTAATTCAAAAACAATAGATTAAACATATGCCAGATTAACCCTGGATATGTATTATATGGTAACAATATAATGCTCTGAACATGAATGCTGCGAAAATCAAATAAAGGTAACCACTGTTTGCACTGGGGAGCTATAGGGTAGAGATCAAAAACCACTGCTGGATTGACTTCGACTCACTCTATCTTACTGGCTCTTTAAGCATGAGGAGTAAAAACAAGCTTGCTGAAAGGTTTCACTGGCAACTTCACAACCTTGTTTATTATCAAACTTTAGCCCCTGAGTACCATGCAGATAGTAAATGCAGGTTGATTTGAAGAGGGTTTGTAACTATAAGCACCAAAGCCAGTTTAGCACTTCATAAAAAGCAATTCACAGTTGTTAAAATAACTCAATCCAGAGTCTATGCTATTATCTCTTACTCAAGCATGTATTTGCTTTTCTGCTAGAGAATCCCAGAAAGGGCATGTCTTTCTCCAGCCATTGCAAAATGTTTAATTTGATCATATTGCCAGGAAGAATATTTCCCATCTTTAATACCATAAATAGTCTGTTTCTCAAACTGGCTCTGGGAAAAAGGGTAGAGTGCCACTTATCTGAACTTCTAAGGCCAAAATATGCTGAACATTTTCCAAAAAAAAACATGTCATAAGCACTAAGTCTTATTAGATTTTGTGCTTCTGTGAAGTATCCTTAAATCTGAGAACTAAAACATTCTTTAAAAAAAAAAATCTACAGTTCTGAGTATTATTCTGCTCAAAGATGACTAACAAGACTCTTCTCTTAAGTATTGTCCAGACTACCTGCAGTAATATCAGCAAAAACAAAGATTTCTTCTGCTGCCTGAGTCTGTGCTTTGAGAGAGGTAAGAAAAGGCGTAAAGAATCTTGGTGGGAAATGACAATATAGTGGACTCTCAGTTAACCAGCATGGGGATTGGCAGATGCCAGATAAATGTAAGTAGACTCTGTTAATCAGAACTCAAGCAACTGGCACAACTCTCAAACAACTGGCTTGATTTTTCGTGCTGGTTGCTTGGGAGTTGTGCCAGTTGCTTGAGAATAACAGGTACAAAATTTATCCAGCATCTACCAATCCCTCTGGGTGCCGGTTAGCTGTTCTGGGCACTGCAATAGAGTTCAGTGCCATACAGACGTCTATCAGCTGGACTAAGGGTTGTTATGTGGTTGAACACCAAGACCGACCTGGTAATCTCTCTGCATTTGCTAGGGGCACTTCCAGTAGAGAGAAGGGCACGGTGCTGGGATGCTGATAGTTAAAGCACCCACCACAGCGGACATGGGCCAGGGAGGCAGCTTCTACTCCCATTTACCTTCCCAGTTACATCCAGTTCCACCGCCAATCATAATTAACTGTAAACTAAACTGTTGGTCTTTTAATAAGCCAGGTAAATTTAACATAGGTCCTTTCGCCAAAGAGTAGGGACTGCTGAGGTACCACTGAGGGCATGATCCTTGTTAACCTTGTCTAGTGTTCTATCCCTGCTGCCCATAACAGCCGGCCATATAGCAGACACCCAATAGATACTCACTACATGAATCAACTATTCAGCCTAATAAAATGAATGTTAAGTTAAATATATTATTTGCAAGCCCATGAAACCATTTCTCTGAATCTCATTTAGATTCAAGAAAGTTTTGTTTGTTGTCACTTCCCACTAAATATTATTAATGACCATGAAAATTATGTCTATAATTAAATCCAAACTGTAATATTAGTTATACTAAGGAAATATATATACACATATGAGTATACGGGGGCTGTCCGGAAAAAAATCCAGCCATCGTCAATATAATGAGAATGGTTTTGCAGCTAGATACTTCCCAGACAGCCCTTGTATACTAGTTACATTAAAAAGTTACCCAGGTTAGACCTTAGACTTGAGACTCAGAAAAAACTGGGTTCAAGTTCCAGATCTTTAACAAGCTGAGTAGCCTTGGGCACTTTATTTTAACCTCTTCGATCTTATTTCCTTATTGTAAAATGGGAATTATAATAGTATTTGCCTACAATAACAGTATTTACCAATAACAGGATTGTTATGAAGATTAAATAAAATAATTCATTTAAAATGCTAAAAAGAGTACTTGGCATTGAGCAAGTACTCATTAAATACATTCCAGTGATAGTCATTTAATACAATGGTTTTTTGCCCCTTCTTTGTCCTTTCTGCAGTAATGCTAGAACATTCTTTTAAATTTTTTACTCTTAAGATATTCATCATTCTTGTTAGAGTATGATTACCTCTGTTCCACGGAGGTCCTTAGGGAAATAAATATCTTCAGTCATTTGAACACTTAGGCCAAAATCCACCAAAACAGCTTTTGTGGACATGAAAACAATGTTGCTAGCTATAAAGAGAGGAAAATTTTTAGTATAAAATCATCTACATACCCATAAATAAAAACATTATTTAAAACAAAGAGTCCCAAAGCAGAATACATTAAAATGCTTTCCCTATTGAGATGGGTATAATATATTCAAAAGAGGAGGATGAGTCTGGATGACAGCTTAGGTGAAAATCACTTCAGATCTGTTAAGAACTCAGCCAAAGTGGGTATAAATGATTGTAGCCGCTAATAACGCTCAAGATACTGCAGCCGATAGATGGAAACAACTTAAGTATCCATTGACAGATAAGTACATGAAGAAAATGTGACATATTGTATGTATATGGGTGTGTACAATGGAATGTTATTCAGCCATAAATGAAGAAGAATATCCTGCCATTTGTGACAACCTGGATAGACCTTGAGGGCATTATGCTAAGTGAATTAAATCAACAGAGAAAGACAAATACTGTATGATCTCACTTATATGTGGAGGCTAAAAAAACTGAATTTAGAAATGCAGAACAGATTGGTGGCTGCCAGAGCCAGTGGGTGGGGGAAATGGGTAATGTGCTCAAAGGGTAAAACCTTCAGTTATAAGATGAATAAGTTCTGGGGATGTAATATACAGCACGGTGACTATAATTAATATCATATTGAATATTTCAAAGTTGCTGAAAGAGTGGATTTTAAAATTTCTCACAACCAAAAAAAAAAAAAAATTCTAACTATGTGAGGTGATGGATGTATTAACTAACCTCACTGTGATAATCATTTTGCAATATATTTACAGCAAATCATTACACTGTACACCTTAAACTTTCACAATGCTATATGTCAATGATATCTCAATAAAGCTAGAAAAAATTAATAATGCTCAAGAGCTTGAGTTTCAAATTCTAAGATATAAGGATACTATTATCAAGCCACTTTCTAAAACAAACTGAAGTAAAATACCCATTTCTTTTTCAGTAAAAGTTCTGCTAAACCAAGTTATCATTAGGTATCACAGGTTCATTTGGGCTCTCTCTTGTGTATTACCTTATCATCCCTTTCTCCTAGAATGCAGTCAGTGAAAGTTTGTTAAATGAACTATGGCTAAACTGATGTTCAAAATTTAAGAGCTATTTGTTTCTCAAAAAGATGTGGCTGTGTGTGTGTGTGTGTGTGTGTGTGTGTGTGTGTGTGTGTGTGGTGTGTGTATTTGAAGTAAATTAGCATTTTAAAAGCCTTATTCACAAGGGCAAAGGCAGTACTTAATAGAGTGTGGCTCTAATCTTTTCCACAATTGGATAATCATCCCTCCTTATGACTTTCAAAGCTCTCGTGATCCCACTTGATTTTAAAAGGTGTTTCAGGAAAAAGATGCAAAGTGCTCCAGGGAACTGTACTCCCTGCCACCAGGATTTTCAGGTTGAAGGGAAGACCCATTTGTCTACTGCCTAATTAGTTTCTTTAAGCCAAAAAGGTATGGATTCAAAGATAACTCACGTTTGATATCATGGTGAATCACTTTCTTTGAGTGTAGAAAATCAAGTCCCTTGAGAACGTGCTTTGTCACCCAAATAATTTCAAATTCTCTCATTGGTCCACAGCTCTCCAGTTTCTCCAGAACAGATCCTCCCTCGCCTGCTTCCATGAAGAGATGGACAGTTTCACCCCACAGGACTGCGCCATATAACTCAGCGATGTTCTCATGCCGGAAGCAAGCCTGGATTTCCACGTCGGATGGCTTAAATTGATCTACTGGGATCTAGAACACAAAAATACCACTAAGGTTCTAAACAACTCCAGGACAATGAAAAAAATACATAGTTGTCTATAGTCAGCCCTCTATAGCTGCAGGTTATGCACCCACAGGTACAGAGGGCCAACTAAGGAACTGGAGCATCTGATTTTGGTTATCCTCGGGGGTTCCTAGAACCAATTACCCTCAGATACCAAGGGACAACTCTAATTTAGGTCAACCTGCAAACCAGAAATCAAATAAATGCCCTCAGGGATATCTGATCTATATGAAATTGTACTTGCTGAGTTAAAATAACGTGGACTTCAGACCTGCCTTTACATTAGGTCGGCTTTAGATAAAATTCAAAATCAGAAAATAAAAAACAAAGTGATGCAGAAATTATTATTTGCAGCATAGAAATCCAACCAGAGAATTATTCATTAAATCAAAAGACATAATTTCTTATCTATTACATGTGTAATTACACGTGGAAGCTAGAATTTAGGTCATATTTTCAATATTTCTTGTCATAAAATGATGTAATGTCTTTGGATCCACAGTTCATGCTCTAACAATGCATTTGAAATAAGCACTGGTCATCTGTTCTATGGAGAAATCAAGTTATAATGAAAGAAAGAAGTAAATCTTTCAGTGCAGATAGATATGGAATGCCTCTAAAATACGGTTAGATGAAAAAAAGCAAGATGCAGAAGTATATATATTGTGTTCCCACTGGCAAAAAATTTTTAAACTGTACATACATATGTCCATAGAGTTTTTCTAGAAGGGTACGTAAGAACCTATTAATAGTAGTTCCCTCAAAGAAAGGGATCTGATTCTTCAGCCTGTACTCTTTTGAATTCTGTCTGTGGTTGTTAAGCATCTCATATATTTCTCCTTGTTAAGAAAAAATATAGCTAAAAAATGAAATGTAAGTACGACAAGGAAAACAAACCCACTAAGCTATTTTCCATGTCTTTTTTGATGAAACTGAAACACAGGACACTGTGGTTCCAAGATCTTTATAAAATGTCACCAGAATTGTTTAGAAGAACTTGAACATGTCGCCTCTAAATGCAAACTGCATATGGTTTATCAGAACACTTCCCTTTTACTACCAGATACTGCAGAAAATCTTTATGAAAGAATAAATGAGGCCAGTATGGTACTGATCTTTTAATGATGATAACAGAGATTAAGATGATATTCAGCAATTATTTTTTATTTTAGTTTTGCTAAATCAATAGTGAGTTTATTTTACTGCACTTTTAGTATTTTAAAGTAAAACAGACAGGCATAATAGTGTAAAACTAGTTAAATACCAAACTCAATGAATTATCAGCTGAACACACCCACATAACCACCATCTAAATAAAAAAACGGAACTCTACCAGCACCTAGAAACCCCCTCCTTACTCCTCACAGTCACTGCTCAATGGCACCCACCAACCTGACTTCCAACAGCATGTCTGGGTTAGCCTGCTTCTGGCCTTCATATAAGTGCAGTCTCATCCTGCAGATTTTATTTTGTGTCTGGCTGGTTTGGCTCAACACAATGATTATGAGATTCACCTACACTACCATCATTGTAAATCATTTATTTTCTTGGCTGGTCCGTATTCCACTGCATCAATATACCACATTTCAGCATCTTGGAAACGTTCCACTTTGGGACTACTACTAATAATGTTGCTATGAACATTCTAGCACATAGATTCAGGTGACCACGTGCACATGCCTTACTGGGTGTGTACCTACAGGCGCGGAATTGCTGGGTCCTCGGGCATGTGCCAGTTCAGCTTAGGTAGATCCTGCTAAACAGTTTTCCAAAGTGGGGGTACCTCAACAATGACTGTTTAATAAGAAGAGATGAGGTCTCTTCAATAATCATTCTATTTAAATTCAGCCCTTTCATCCGCAGTCCTGAGAAGCTTGGCAACTTTCCCAGCTTCTGTTTCCCTGCCTGGCCCCTCCCCCGTGGGTGGGGTTAAAGGAGGGGCCCGGGATTGGCTCCTGAAACCCCAGGCCATGACAGGAGGGATGAGGTTATCCAAGTAAGCACCTTCTTTTCTATCAGGGCAAACTAAGTTAAAATCAGCTATGCCCTCAGTTGGAAGATTTAGGAGCTGAACCGCTCCACGTAGCAAGCAAATCCATAAACCCAGATGCCTTTCGACAGGGCACCCTTAAACAAAATACAGTCAGAGGCTAACCATCTTTGACTAATGCAAATAAACAAACAAACAAATGCCACAATCCCAAACATGCAGTGCACATCGTCCGGCTATAAAATACATACCAGTTTACAGGCCATTCTTTTCTTAGTTTTTATATCTTGTGCTAAGTACACTTTTCCAAAGGCCCCCCGAGGAATGAAATCGGAGCCAATATTCCTGTAAGTCAGCTTCCACGGGATGAGGAGAACATCTGAATCTATTTGATAGCGTCCATTCTGGGGAGTGATTACCTACAATGATACAAAAACAGGGGAGGGTGAGGAAGCCTTTTCTAAGACCCGCCCTTTAAAAACTGGTTACTTTAGATTGCATTCCTGCAGACATTGTTTGAAATCAGTGTCACTGTGTGTAATCATAACAGGGTACAGAGACTATATTTAGAGTTTCAGCAAGACAGAGAAAGCATGTAACAGAAACACGTGTATCCCTGGTCAGACCTGATCAGATTTCCACCTACTTGGGAGTCATTAATTGCCAAACAGAACTTTAAAAATGATTTATCTAAAGGAGCATGACTACAGTGAACAAGAGGCTGAAAATAAAGATTGCGTAAGCATGAGCTGGGCCGGCAAGCTGACTTGTTTCCAATTAAAATGTGCTAACCGGTCAGTCCACATAGTTGTTACTCACGCAAGATGCATAGAGAGTGAGTGTGGAAATAAACTGATGATCGTGGAAGATTCTGGAAAACAATGTATTATGCCAGACCCCTGAGTTGACAGTGCTACCTAAATAAAGTAAGGGTAGAACTATTTCTTATCTACTTACTCATTTAATATTTACTGAGTGCACAGGGCTCGCTCGTATATGACAGGCTCTGCGTTCGGAGCTGAGGAGGCAGCTATGAACAAGAGGCAGATGACCCCTGACCTCCAAGAGTCCATGAGCAAGCGCTCAGGACAGAGATTTCAAAACCGGTCACTCAAAAATTAAGAGATGTATCCCGATAGCAGTGCAGGTTACAAGGGTATAAATGCATCCCACTGTACACTTAAGATCTGTATATTTTAACCACATAAAAATTCTCTCTCATTTTTTAAGGAGTAAAAAACGAAAAAAGAAAAATAATTAAAATTTATACCAATTAATAAGGTAGCCCACAGGAGATATGACCTGGAGCACATGCCTAAAGAAATGTTCCAAGTATTCTTTCAAGGGATAAAGAACCTCAAAAATACAAGTTCTTCCTAAGTGTAATTAGTAATGATAGGACTTCAGGTTATGAATTTGGGAATTATGAAACTATCAAAGGGACATCCAGTTACTTCAAGTCCAGACAAAGCAGAGGGACACTGTGGGCCACGTGGGAAAAGATTCATCTGCAGATGAAGGGGGCTCTTCCCGGGCCTCTGCTGCGGGCATGGTTCTAGCAGCCGTAGGGTTATTCGTTCAGTCTCCATTACTGCTAATCTCAGCGACACACCCCACGGACACGCGCACACTATTAGTCAGGGAATGACATCCAGAACAGCTCTAAGACTGAGAAGTGAGAAGTCGCTAACTGGAAAAATTAAGCATTTCCCAGGTTCTCCCTCTCTGTGGGATCCCAGGCAGACAGAGCCCGCCAGGGAAAAGGAGTTAAGTGCAGATGACAGGCTTGCCTCATTTGAAATACGACCTCCTTTCAAGGCGTGTGCCACCTCAAGTTACTGGAAGTCTCTTTTTACAGCATGCTAAGACCGTGATGCATTTGGTCCCTTTCCACATTTAGACAGAACCATGCTCAACTACATTCAACTGTACCCGAATATTGCCTCTTTCTTGTTAATAAATATTTACAGATCCCATTTCACCGTAGCCTCTCGGTTATCCACGGCAGTGCTTAACTCACTTTCATGGAAGTTTCACTGCTGTTTAACCAAAATTTGTTACAATAACTGTTTGAGCGAGTGTCCTCTTATTTTAACCAAGAGCACAAAGGATAAAAATAGCAGCCATATATTAAGTACTAATTATGGACCAGGCCTTGTGCTTAGTACTTAAATACATTATCTCATCCAAGTCTCACAACCATCCTCTATGGTACTATTTTTATCTCCACTTTACAGGTGTGGAAACTGGTTTCAAGAGGCTAAGGAGCACACTAAGTGACAGCATCAGGATTCAAACTCAGGGCTGGCTGACCCCAAAGCCACCACCCCTACTCCTTGGATAAGATAAGAGCCTTTTATCTTCTAGAAGGCTGTAATTAAAGCTGAGCCATAAGGAAAACCCAGTTATTAAATTCCTACATTTACACATCACTTAGCACACCATAGCCTTCTCTTTGGATTAAATCCTGCAAATGCCCTCACCCCACTTTTTCAATCCTCTGCATTTAGGGGATCCCCCTCTGAATGCTGTAGAAGTTCTCCATGGGTACCTTTGATGGCAAGACTGAAATATGCAGTAGGATAGGCAAGCGCTGACCAGCCTACAGTTCTGTGTGGTCCCTGGTTCTCCCCACAGACCTTCCCTGTTTGGGTGTGAGGTGTTTTATTTTTCCCTTCTTCCTCTTCTTTTTAGGGGCCCTACCCAATGATCTTGCAGATCTCTGTGCTGCTCATCTCGGGCAACTCTTCTACTTATCAAAGCCATCTTAAAGTACAGACATAAGAAGCATGTTTCAATTTGCTCATCCAGATGAGTGTGGTAGATACTGAACAATACAGGACCCTGGTGCAGCAGGCACTTCAGAAAAATCTTCAGGTATTTTAGTAAAAATAAATTCTATTAGGGACCTGTGTGATGTGGCTGCTATGAAATGGATGTGACCTTGGCTACGTTTAAAAAGCCTATTATCTAGAACAGAGTCATGCAGGCCCTTTGTTACCATGCTGGCCATACAACAAGTGGCCCATCGGTTCATGTTCTGGGGCTGTAAGACAGGCGTGACACAGGCTTCGGTTCAGAGGGTGCTACCCAGATGATAATGGAAGCTACCATTACAATCCCCGAGAAGTAGCAGACACGTTAGAAGTATTTGTGAAAAAGGAGAGAAAATATGTGGAATGGGCAATTTAAAACATACTGGCAGGACTGTCATAAACAAGGAGAGTAGCAAATATATACAACTACCACAATGGCTCGCGTTCTTTCAACACTCACTATGTGTCAACAGGTCACGTGCATTCACTAGTTGTTCCAAACAACAACCCTATGGAGTAAGTGCTATCTCATCACCCATTTTACAGGTGAGCACACTGAGGCACAGAACGGGTGTGATAAATAGCCCAAGGTCACACAGTTAATCCATTTCAGAGCTGAAATAAATGAGCTTAAGTGCCACATCCAAGGACTTTAATTCATGGGCCGCAGTCTTCACCACAGGTCATCATCTATACCTTTTGATGGTCAAAGAGCAGAAATAGGACTAAGAGAAGTCAGAGATGGATTTTAGTTTTATAGGAGGAAGGACTATCTTACTATCAGAAGTGGCCAAATAGGAAATTAAACGCCCCACTACATGATAAACTCTTCATCACAGGAGATTTTCAAGCACAGACCAAAATGCTCCACTCATTATTGATGCATGGGGGGTGATTAAGCATCAGACAGAGGGCCTGGCTCAGGATCTTTAAGGTTTGTCTAACCCTGAGAAGCTGGGACTCCATGACTAACCCCTGAGGCACAGCACGCAACATCTCACACCCATATCTGTGAGCGAGCCCTTTGGGCCCTTCAGTTCCCCAGATAATCACCAAAAAGTTGGATGTTTAGAACCCGTTTTAGGTTACTCATCCCCAGATAAGTTTACGAATTGGTCTCGATTAGAACTACCTGGTAGCACTGTTACACAAAGCAACTCCTACGTGTTAGTTTCCTAAAGTTTCTTTCCCAGGGCCTGCTGGAAGTTGGTGAAATCTTTATGAAATGTTGGACACATACTTGCACACACCCACAGAGACCACCATTTCACATGCCTATGCTATATTTTTGTAATTCCTGGTCCTCCACTGTAACGAACGAACTCCAAAGGTGTTTTAGTAGTACAGTTGGTTGCCTGGAATGTATCATGTCTCTGTGCATCCAGGCCTTTGTACGACTATTGTCTTCATCTATTCCCTTCATCTGGCTGACTCATTTGTAACTTAGCCATTAACTCCTCTTAGAAGGTTCTCTGACAATCTCCTGTCCCCACTACCCACCATCATGGCTGCATGAAGAACCCTGCCTGACGGGTCCCACAGCTATCAGCTATCACAGTTTAGGTGCACTGGAAAGTCCCACACTGCACCACAACTGCTTGTTTACTTGTCTCCTGCATTCACCAGGCAGGAAGCTACCAGAAGGCACACACTCTTCAATATTATTATCTCTAGCACCTAGAAAAGCACCCAATACATGGTGGATATTAAAACTATGTCTAGCAACTGAATGGGAGCTAAAAGCAAACTTTGCCTCCTGAAACATCTTGTCTCAGACTAGCTATGATCAGGGATGAAAAGTCACGATTCCTGTGCCATTAGGTATGAAACAAGAGCTGCAATAGGTTACTTGCAGTTGCATGGATGTATCTGATCCTTAAGGTCAGTGACAGGGATGTCAACCACGGCCCCCAGAGTGATCAACCACAGAGCTGATTTGTGCAATGAGGCAGTTCTCTCGTCTTTCTGTTCTGTTTTTTAAGTCTTCTTTACACATTGTATTCTTGATCATTTTTAAAATGAAATCTTTTTAAAGTTTTCAAGACCTCTGCCTTACGGTATGTCCTAGTCTTACATTTTCTCCTAAGTATGCATGTGTTCATGTATACAGCACAGGCTCCACAGCAGGAACTGACAGTGTTTTACTCTTACCCTTCACTGGTATAAAATTTTCACTTCCTTTTAATGTCTTAGTTTATTTTTTTCCCTTTTTTGTCTCAGTTTTTTTCTCTCTCCAAAACCTTCAGGAAGCTATTTCTTTGTACTCCTTATAATTTTCCTGAATTCCCTTCTATATATTTCCAATAAAGTTCTATAGCTCATCTGTCATCAGTCTGATGGATCAGGGAAAATATACATTAAGTATCTACATATTTATAAACAAGAGTAATTTGTTTACTGTGCATGTTTTCCTTTAAAATGCCCATTTTAACAAATAGGTATGTTTAAAAAAGAGAAAACCACATTAACAATTATGTTTGTCACTACAGATATATATATTATTTTGAACCAGAGTCCTTCAGCTATATTTTAGCTAAGAAAATCAGGTATTGTTTTTGGTTCAAATGATTACTTCCCGTGTAAAAGCAGAAGTAATTTTCAAGGTAAAGTACCTGTCAACGATTAAATAGTTTGGCAAATCCAGACCAAAACCAGTCATACAAGTATGCAAAATATAATCTTGCTCCAAATTGAGCTATAGCTCAACACAACCGGCTTCTAACAAAACAATTTACTACATAGCTGACCTAAATTACTGTGTTGTTTTTAACTGAATGAATGTGGTATGTAAAAAAACAAAATAATTAACTACCTTGTCCAGACTTTTTACTGTTTAGCACTGACCTGCTCCCTACATTAACCATTTTGCCATTTAGATGCACCAAAGGGAGTCACTTTCATTGACAAGCACGTTTGGCAAGTTACCACCTACTCCTTTGTAAATTGTCCTTTTTAAACAATTAGGTCACCTTTAGCCAGCACCTTTCACATACTAAGAGACTGAGAGAATCCCAAACACCTCTAAACACATCACCTGATCTACTATTGGGGCAATCAAGTGTTGTCACAATATTGTGGATTATTTGCCTACTTGGGATGACCAAGTAAACATGTCATGTGTCATTCATACTTTGCCAATTAAAGAGAGTGAATCTATAGATAGCTATTTATTGCCTACAGACTACATTTCTGCAAAAATTGAATTTAGTCAGTATTGACATTGTGACATTTCCAGATATGACAACAGAAGAGCAAAGAATTCAGCCTTCAAAAATATTAATCAAAGACAAAAGTCTTTATTTCCCTCTCAGATGAAGGGTTCTCATTAAGCCGTTCTCTGTTCTCTCCTGCCTACTTGACGAGTGAGCTTTTCAATGAATCATTAAATTAAAATAGATCCTTCTTCATTTCCTGCTTGTGGAACTACTACTTTCTTAAAATAGAACTTTTAATGAAGACTCTATTTATATTGTAATCATGAAGGTGATTCTTACAGACACTACATTTAAAAAACAAAACAAAACCATACCTGGCAGCCAGTCTAAACCAAGTTCAAATGCCACTCTGCATTAAATGAAGCTGCAGGGGTTAAGTTGAACCCACAGCACTCAACCGATCAGGAAAAAACATACCATATTTAATAAAATTCCAGATTCTTGTCGTCGGTGTCCATAAAATCGCTTTGTGGTGTTGGATATATGGTTTGCAAAAGCAAGCAAATCCTCCACAGTTCCATATCTGACCGATGACAACCAAGGCACCTCTTGGCCACTGAGCAGCAGGGACTCGGAACGCTCCTCGTTTTGATTATCATCTTGACACATGGTCAGAAGACTGGGTTCATAAACAGCTGGCTCTTCACTTGCATAAAGATTTTCCATAATGTCTATTACATCGGACACGTTCAAATGTTTAATTAATAAATCAATTTCTTCTTTATTGTCACTTCCGGTGCTCATGTACTCCATTACTGTTGTGCTTTCCACAGCGTCTGCAAAAGAAAATACACATACTTTGTTGACTACATTTGCACTTGGATTTGAAATCAATGGGAAACTGGCAGAAAATGATTGGGCTTCTCCATGCCTTCGTTTAAAAAATGAGGGCTCTGTGTCTACAAGGTGTGTGAGTTCAAGTTGATACTGAAGACATCTTAGGTAACCTTTAGTCCATCCTGCTCACTTCGCAGAGGGGAAACCTGAGATCCAGAGAGCTTACTCCTTACTTACTTGCTGAGTTGGTGGCATCAGCATAGCCACTGACAACAAACTTTCACTAAACATAAACACAAATGAGAGCAGGTCAGGATTCTGAGGAGCTGAGGTGCAGGGCCCTTTACAACCTCGGACCATGCTGCTCCCCCAGCTGGGGAAATCCTCCCTGCAGAGGTCTCCGTGGCTTCTATGCCTTGGGTGACTTTAAGAACTACTTGAGGAAACTCAGGAGCTAACTTGGCAAATTGAAGTCAGAAGTGTATAAAATGGATTTGAATTTAAACAAATTGATAATAGGTTAAGGTTCAGAAATAATTCTGATGCAAATGAGTTAAACGCTCATTTGGATAGGGGACAAGCCACAAATTCTCCTTCTGCCAGCAATGACTATGAAAAAGGGGAAGATTGATTTAACCTGTGACTCAGCTGTCCTCTTCAGACCAGAATTTTTTTATAGTACAAAGCATACTCATGGTTCCAAGGTTAATCTAACATCTAGATCAATGACCCTCTGGACTAGAAGTTGAGGTCTTCCAAAGAGGCCATGTAAGCCAAATCTATGACAAGCAAGATCAACTTATTTACTATCATAAGTAAGGCCAACTAACTACATTAGCCACTACTGCATTTCAGGTCTTATATACAAATCAGGTGCTACACCAGGGACTTGTTAAATGAGAAAAAGAAGGTAAACCAAGGGTTAAAAAATGATGTTCAGGATTTTAGAACAACTATATTCCAAAGAATTAAAGATAAGAACGTTTAAGAGGCCTAAGAGAATTTGGAGGCATGTATGACCACTTAAACTATTGTGCTCCTGAAAGCCCAGTCCCTCTCTGAAAGATGTTTCAGGTCCTTAAAAGCACAAACTTGAATACGTTCAACACTCAGGGTGAAAGGCCACAGGCTTCAATCAACCTGGAGCCTCCAGTAGTCTAGAGGGTCATTGAACTCCTGAGGACACCTGGCACCTCACCATCCGGCCTCTGGGTGAATTTCATTTGGGAAGAGAACGATGCAATTTAGTGCCCTGATTAACAGCACTTTTTGATGTATGCATTGTGTCTCGGGAAAGCAATCTAGCATCCTATAGTCTGATATTCCTCACACTGTAAGGGATCAAATCTTGGCCCCTCTTTTACTACCAGCATGATCTGGGGCAAGTATCTTAGCCTCTCGGCACCTTAACTTCTCCCATGTGTTAAACGGAATCATAACAGCACCTACCTCACAGGGCGGTTGTGAGGATGAAAGGAGTTCATGTACAGAAGGTGCTCAGTGCAGTGTCTGGTGCACAGCAAGTAAGCTGTGTCATTTGTAGTTGCTATTACATGCATAAAAGAGACAAAAACTGAGTCAGAAGCCTGGCTTTGCAGATGTTGCCTTAGACCTCCTTTCTTATCTGCAAATGGGATGTGGCTACCTAGTCCCCCACTTGTTCACAGTAGGCTTTTAGAGATTGTATCTAAAACAAAAGACAAAGTGGGGGAAAAGGGGGCAGAAACCTCTGAAATGCTTTGATGGCTGGTATCACCACAGTTACAACTAGACAGCAAAGACAGCTCCCTCTCCGAGACCTTGTACACTTTAGAGAGAGCACGACTGAAATTCAGGCTCTTGGAGTCTGCGGAGGTATGAAAGGAATTTCTCAGGGTAAGGGAGGAACATTGACTTGGGTTTCATGAAGCCATTTAGTTGCAGTTTCTACTTGTAGAATTTACTGAAAAACAGAAGTTAAAACAAAAATGGCCTGATTTAGGACCCCACTGACTGGAAAGTTCCTAGGTTGCTGGACTTATCAAATGGCTGACTTCAGAGAAAACCAAGTTCCCAGTAGTAATATGACTCAAGGAAAAGAGGAAGAAGTCCATACAGTTTGCTGGCCAGTCAGCTAATCCAGGGAAGAAAGGTTGTGGTTTTTAAATCCCGCAGAAAGTTGCGAGCATTTATACATAACTCTAAGTAAGAGGTTAAATGCATGCACCCCTAAGCTGCGCTGCAGGAGCAGGGCAGGAGGGGGAGGGAGGCAGGGAGGGAAGGAGAGGATGGGAGGTGGAGGAGTACATGACTGAGACTGTCTTCAGAGCCAGGGATAACTACCTAGCAACGCAGGGCTCCTCTCACGCAAAGGCCTGCTCCCCAAGCAACCCTGAGGGCCAACCGGTCCGCCTACTAAACACCCCTGTAAAAAGCCTCAGCACTTTCAAGCCTAAATGAAGCAGACAATATGCTAATGATCTCTGAGTTATTCACTATGGGGACCCATGAAGAAAAAGTGTGGATTGTGAAGGCATTCTACTGTAGCAATAAGACCCCTTTCCCCACACAGTTTACAATACAAATCCTCATAAAATGCCTACTTCTTAACAAACCGGATAACTACACCAATTTTAGAAAAGGAAAGATCAGTAGATACAGTCAAAATTATTGCAGAACTAAGCAATAAAACCCAGAGGAAATCCTATTCCTAAACATTAATGTCATACTCTTGGCTACTTCCACCGATATAAACAAAATTTGAGTTTCCTGGCAAACGTTAATGAAAATAGCCAAGATTGCAGGCATCAGTTTCTGCCTAACATAGGATGATCGTACCTGTGTATGATCATACCCATCTAAAATATTTTTCTGCCAAAATAGTACCCTGCCCCTCGGGGCACATTTCTTACATTTTTGTTTGTTTGTTTTCAGAAAGCCCCAGAAGGACGCAGTCTAGCTGTATATAGAAGCACGGCCACTCTGCCACAACCATCCAATTTTCCTTACAGGACCAAGTCCTTAAGGGCCATCTGCCAGAAGAATTGCACACAAACTCAATCCATCCAAGTCGGGGGTGTCTGCTGCCATCAGATTGTATTCCACTTGGCAAACACATGACACTCAGGCCACAGGTATGTAAAGCAGCTGTGTTAGTGTCTCCCTGTTCTTATCAGGAGTACTTGATTCTGGACCAAAGTATGTCTTTCCAAGAGTGAAGTGGACAGACGTGGCCATGTTTCACTGAAAGACACCTCGTCTGTAAACTTTTGGGACAAGCTCTGTGCACGCCGTGCTGTCTTCTAAGAGTGCTCCCCGCCTACAACTAGAAGAATTTCGGTAATATCGCATTACCACAGGGAACCATCTGGGAAATACCGCCCCCCCCCACCGCCGGGCCGCCAATATTCTCAGACCAAAGCCCAGCATTCGTGCTCTGCTATAATCACCCCTCATACCAGCGTCCGAGTTATAAGCATGAAATTAAGTTTCAGCAACTCAAAAGGCTCTCTGCTCTGCCAACCCCCAGCCCCAGTCTCTTCCTCGCAGCTAAGGGAGCTTTTATGGGGCTTGTACATTATAAAGGCGCCCACCATCTGGGCGGGCGGCAGCGGCGGCCCCCGGCCTCGGAGGTGCACTCACCGGGTCTTGCCAGGGAGAGGGAGGCCGTCCCGGCGGCGTACGTGGTGGGAGGCTTGGTGACACGGGTCCCTGCTTCCCCGCGCACTGCCCAGCCCAGCACTGCTGGAGCACTAGGGATCCGGGAAGGAGGAGGAAGGGGGCGGAGTCGCCAGTCTCCACCGCGTGAGACCCTTGCGCAAGGTGCTTTCCAGCCGCGCTGGCTGCAGCCGCGACCCGCGGGAGAGACAGAAGCGCAGCCTCGCGGGCCGCCGGCAAGTCCCCCACCTTCCCGAGCCCCAGAATCTCCCCCTTGCCCGGGGCACCCTCCCTTTCAGCACTCTGGAGGGCTGACACACCAGAAGGACGCCCCTGAGCCCCCGCACCCTGGGTTACCTGCGGCCTCTGCTCGCCTCCGCAGCCCGAGCGCTCCAGCTGCGACCCCGCAACGAGTCGGTTCGCAGCGCGGGGCCGGCCCTCCGGAGCCGGGCGCGCCAGGGCCCCGACGTGTGGCGGTGGCAGAGGCTGGAGCCAGGGCGACTGGCCCCAGAGCGTGGCGCGTCGTTCAGACCAGAGCGGACAAGCGAGCCCGGGCCACCCTCGTCGGCCCTTGACTCAGGGCGTCTGAGCCGGCCGAGGGGCGGCGCAGCGGACGCCAGCCGCCGCCTCCCCGCCTTTTCCATTTCCCCTTTCTCTCCGTAAACAGAAAGAATTGCGGGGAAGCCGGAGCCCCAGCGCTGGGAAATTCCGTCCTCCCCCACTTCGCCCCCCCCCTCCACCCGCCCCCGTTTGCCTTCGGGGTGTCCGGGCGGAGCTGAAGGCGACATGGGGGCGGAGCGAGCGCCGCACAGGGCGGGGCGAGGGCAGAGCGCCGGCCTGCGGGCCCGGAGCGTAGTCCAGACCCTGGAACACCTAGGAGTTTAACCTTGGATTTAGGGACCAAAACTCCTGGTGGCGGAGGGCGCCCGAATGGCGGCGTTGGAAAGAACAACCGTGCCTTCGCACCCCTTCCTTGTCCCCGGCGGAAGAGCGTATTTCCTAACGCGCGCGCACCCTCCCTGCTACTCAGGTGTCCCAGTCCCGGCGGGCCTCCCAGGCCCAGTCTCGCGCTCCCAGAGCCCCGGCGGACCGAGGCGCCGCCCGCTGTCTCCGCCCTGTTGCAGGAGGCGCAGTGCTTGCCGTACGCAAACGGGTCTTAGATTCCGGTCTAGGTCTACACGGAGTGCCACCACCATCCGTGGTCCTCATGCACGCACTCGGGTTTAAACGTTTGGGGGAGGCTGCCAGTCTGGACCCGAACCTGAGGGGCGAGCACCGGGATGGGCGCTGGTGCTCTTTATTTCGTAGCACCGCCCCTTTGCGAAGTTTGTCAACCGATCTCCTAACCCGCGCTGCGGGGATTCTCTGTCCTGCTTGGGAAAGATTCAAGTTCGTGTATAACGTTCTTCCTTCTTGAGCGGAAAGCATTTACTCCAGGTGAAGCCGGAAGAGAATTCTGGGGAAATACGCCTCTCTCCGCGAAATCCACTTGGCGGGACATTTCCAATACCTGCTGAGATGCACCCCCACCCCCGCACCTCTACGTCCCCTAATACTGCCAAGCACTAATTATAAGCCAGACATGTTGCAAGACGGCCCGGAGGAGGAAGGATAATGTTAGGCAGACATTCCCTCCATTCCCCCACCCAGACTCTGGGCGTGCCAGGCAGAGCCCAGGTGCAAACACCCCATAACTCTGAGCCCATGCCCTGCCCTTTCCAGAACCCAAGCTCGTTCGAAACTGCATTGGACAGGCTCTAGAGCTCTCCACGTTTCTCCCGTGGGAAGTGAATTGTTATTCCAACCCGAGGAAGTTCTATGAGAATTGCTGGCAGACCTGGGCTAGCTGAGGTGAGAAGCAAGGCCCTCCTTGTAGGACCTTAACTCGCATCATTTCCTTCTGCTTTGGGCCAGGCACAGAGGAGGATGATAGCAAAGTGATTGACAGTCACCTGAGCCCAAGGTAAAAGTGAGCCCAACTAGCAAATAAAAAGGGAAGGACTGAATGATTGACTAGGCACGCAATCCCTGCCCCCCACCCACCCCGCCCGGCCCCAAGTAGTTTAAATACTAGAGTGCGGTGACAGAAATGACCCTCGAACTCTCCAGGTGGTCCCAGAGAAGTCCTTCGTGGGTACTGGGCCTTTCTGGTTTTCAAGGGAGGTAGTGCTGCTTGGATCAACCCTGGGCCTCTGACCCGGCAGGGTAAGCATGGGCCCACGCTGAAAGGAGAAGCCCCATGGGGTCTGGGCCCAACTCCGTGGAATTTGACGCTGGCTCCAGAGCTGATTATCTCAGCTGAAAATAAAGTTTAAACGCGTTTAGCTTTTTCTCTGGAAATCTGGTTGGCCTAACCTCTAACAGTTAACAGGAGAGACGTCTCTTCATCATCTGTTGTCTTTGAGCAACAAAGGATGATCTTTATAAGCATTTTAAAAATAGAAACATGGAACCACACCCACCTCTGTCCCCCTGAATGAGCTCATTCAAGCCACACCTACTCTTCTGGGAACATTACCCTAACTTTCTACATAGAGGTCTCCCAAACATAGCTGCATGTTAGGGTGCTGGTGAAATAGTTGCTCCAGAAGGGTTCTCTCTGGTTGTTAAGGACTTATGCAATACCAGATTTCATCTGGCAGGGAGTTTAAGAAGAGGTGTTACTCAAAAACTCTTAACAAATATCGAATCTGGTGACGGGAAGAAACTGGAGAGACCTAAAAAGAAAGAAAAAGTTTGCCGACTCTCTGTTTTTCTTGGTCAGGAGTATGTTACTTGGGCTTGCAAAAGTGATCCTATTTGCAAAAGTGATAGGCATGCTATCAAAGTGAGGTTTAAATAGGCCAACAAGAAGCTACCTGAGCTGGAGTGTGCATAAGCATACTGGAGTTATTCAAGAAGTCATTATAAAGTGCATTACCAAATAGCTTTCTTGAAGCTGTTTGCAGCCAACAAAATGCACTTTAAAAATGAGTTGCAACCTGTGATAGTTTACTTGAAGAGGTTTTCCTCACTCACAGGTTGGGGCAATCATGGATGGGTTTATAATCTCTAGTTTGGAAATCAAAACTCATTTACTCATGGAAACAAAATGATTAACTACAGGTAGGTTACCTAGACAGTGCACTGGCCAATGGAAGCCCAAATGGGGCTCTAGACTAATAAATACAACCTAGGACACACTTTCTAGTTTTTTTCACATTTGTAAAATACAATATTTTTAGAGAATACTGGGATACACTGGAATAAATTGGGGAATACCTATATGTTGCTTGGTGGAAAATATGTTTCATTTTCTTAAATTACAAAAACAAATTGCAAAGTCTTTGAGAAAGATAATGAAATACCGAATTTGAATACGGCCTCAAACAAGACAGTTTTAAAGAGGAACTTGATCCTGATTTCATGCGTGTAACTTTTCCACATGGTTTTGTTGTAACAGCTACTATACCAGTTGTTTGAATAACGATCTATTCAAACTTCTGATACGAACCTTCAGATGAGAAACTGTACAGATGGGTGGGTAATAAATTTAAAACCATTATTATAATCTTTAAAAAATGTAAACAGTTAAAATTATATTTTAAAAATCTAGCAGCTCTTCGTTCTCTTTCATTGACATGTAACTTTTTTATATGTGAGTGGACTTTAATTATAATTGAACTTGGTCCTATTAAAGTCTTTCAAAATGACAAAGCTTTAATTTGCTTTGAGCACTTAACTTGCACATTAATAAAAAGACAGTCAAGCAGCCCAGAGATGACCTCCCCAGTGGAGGAGGAGATTTGGGGGCTGCCCTCCCCAGCTGAGGGACCACCAGCCCCACCTCATGCCCCACCCACACTGCTGACTGTTCTGTGGACTTGGGTGCTGCTCCTCTAGCACCTGAAGCATAAAGCCCTTCCTACAGAAGGGTCTGGGTCCCCTGCAGCTGCTGGCTGTTGGACTTGCTCACCCCACTCAGCGTCTAGAGGGGATGTCAGTCAGACCTGTGGAGACCACATGGTGAATCATTAAATTCTGTTCTGCCTCAGCAAACTTGTCCAACCTGCAGCTAGGGGCTGCATGCGGCCCAACACAAATTTATATACTTTCTTAAAACATAATGAAAATTATGCACGTATCCTTTTTTTTTTTTTTTTTTTTTTTTTAGCTCATCAGCTATTGTTAGTGTGAGTGTATTTTACGTGTAGCCCAAGACAATTCTTCTTCTTCCATGGTGGCTCAGGGAAGCCAAAAGGTTGGACAGTGGGGGGGTTCCCTGGTGGTGTGGCTAGGTTTCACGCTCTCACTATCGTGGCCTGAGTTCGATCCCCACTCAGGGAACGAACCAAAAAACAAAACAAAACAAAACACAACACAACACACACAAAAGGTTGGACAGTCCTGCCCTAAGGCATCCCAGATGAGATTACAGAGGCAACAGGAGCCTCCTGACCCACCAGGCTGCCTTAAAGAATAAAGGCAGGAGTATCTCTAACACATGCCTGGCACATCAGTGTGCAAGGCTATGCCCCTAGCTCCTGCAACCCTCCCCCCTTCAAATCCTCCCTAGGACTCTGTGGGGGAGGGAGGAGTGGGACAAGGATGACAGGGACAGTTGCCTCTGGCCTCCTCCTCTCTTTTGCCTTCTCCTCCCTGTTTAGGACCTCACTGCTCACCACCTTTTGCCTTGACTGTGCAAAGTGGAACCAGGCACTGAAGGAGGGAAATGGGGCCAGGGCAGAAATGGAGTCCTCACGTGGGGAAGGGGAGAGAAATCCCCCAGTAGCTGTGGGAGGGGAAGGGAAGTTCCTAAATCCTCCCAGCTGTGGCCCAAGTCTCTGAAGGTTCTGTGTAAATTGGGCCGTTCTGTGAATCAGAGACCTTCTGCTCTCCTGTGTGGAAAGCTACAACTTAGGTCTCCCAAAGTGTCTCCATTGCACTATCCTGTATGCTATGTAGTATGTTTTTATTAATTGCTTGGTGCTGTGAGTTCCCCATATTTGGGGTCCTTGAATCACATTTTGAAAACAGAAACTACTGCTCTGTGCTTCTCTCTTTCACCTCCCAAATGAAAATTCCTGGCGTAACATTTCTTAATCTTGGGCTTCTGAAATGCCACATGGCTCAGGAACTGTTCAAGGCTCTGTGCTCGGGCCTATGCCAGAGCTTTCATTTTTCACATCTGAAAATGTGAGGGTGAGAAAGATTCAGCAGTGATGCTCCCCCAGACTGCTTGGGGCCCAATGTTCTGGAGCAGTCCCAGGTGGATCAGTGGGTTCGCGTACTGCCTTAGGCATCTCATGCCATTCATTGTGAACCTCAGTCCCCACACCCCAACACTAATGCACCACCTGCAAATGCTCCATAGAATGGGCTCTGCCTGCCATGTGAGGAAACTGTGGGCAACACATTGTTTGGGTGAGGGGAGGAATCGTGTTTAAAAATTAGATACAGTTTGATCTCCACTCTGTAACTGCAAATGTAAATGTATAGAGGAAAGATGCTAGAATAGCCTACCTTCCAAAAGCAATGATTTACTAATAGGCTGACCAGACGTACTGTTTTAAAGGGGACAGAAAACAATGGTACTGTCCCATTTCAAACGGTACACATGGTCAGCCTAGTCTCACGGGGCTACATTCACGGTGTCAGTGGGCTGACCACACGTACCATTGTTTTCTTTCCGTTTAAAACAGCAGTCTGGTCACCTACTTCTCAATTTCCTTTGAAATGGTGTCCTTCACATGCAACATACAAGGAAATGGTCAGACTCTTTTCAACAGCCTAAGTGTGGTGTACTGATCTTCACATGATTTGTTGGAAGCCAGGTGAATTAAACACATTTTTGCTTTCTGCCCTTATAGTTACCTTACAGAACCAAGACCAATTAACAACAGATTCATTCTGTTTCATGTGGATGGGGGAGACTTCTTTTAGTTATTTACTTATTTGTTTATGAAATCCATGGATTCATGGTCATCAGAACTTTTTTTTTTCTTAGTATCAAGAAGCTTTGGTTGATGGATTTTATAATAATGAAAAATCATTATATACCCTGACCACATTAAAGGTAACAACATTAGCTACTGGATTATGAGCACTTACTACATCCCAGGAACGGTGCTAAACCCTTGAGCTGGACCATCTTGCAACAACCCTGAGGGGGGCACCAGTCTCTACATTTGCATGTGGGACAGGCTTGGGTTTAAAGAGGGTAAGCACGGTATTACTTCCTCAACCCCGGTTTTGCTTTCTGAGGTTTTATTTACCCACGGTTTCAGTTACCCACAGTCATTTGCAGTCCAAAAATATTAAATGGAAAATTCCATAAATAAAAAATTCGTAAGTATTTTTTCTTCCAAAGGACTAGATCTTTTTTTTTTCAGATTTTATTGTTAAATTTATTGGGGTGACATTGATCAGCAAAAAATTACACAGGTTGCAGGTGTGCAATTCTACAATCCATCATCTCTGTGTTGTATTGTGTGTTCATCACCCAAACATAAGTTTTAAATGGCACACCATTCTGGGTGTTGAGGTAAAAACTTTTCCTTATCCCTCTCCATCCCTGAATTCTCCCTTTGTCTGGCTTCTTCATGCTGTATCTGCTCCCTAGGCTTGAGTCACTTAGCCTCTCTGTTACCAGCTCAGCTATCACAGTATTGCAGTGCTTGTGTACCAGTAACCCTTACAGGAGCCTAATACTGTGTCACAATGGCTACATCACTCATCTCACTCCATCTCATCATGTAGGCATTGTGTCATCTCACATGACCACAAGAAATAGGGTGAGCACCAGACAATAAGATATTTTGAGAGTACTTTCAGACAGCTTTGTAGAGTACATTGTTATAATTGTTCTGTTTTATTATTAGTTATTGTAGGTACTCTCTGTGTCTAATTTATAAATTAAACTTTATCACAGGTATGTACGAGGGAAAAAAAAAAACACCATAATCTGGATAGGGTTCGGGACTCTCCACAGCTTTCAGGCATCCTCTGGGGGTCTTGGAATGTATCCCCCATGGATAAAGGGGTAAGTACTGTAATGTGTCTGAGGAAATTGGATTCTAATTCATGTCTGTCTGACCCCAAACCCAAATTAACAACTTCCTGCAAAGGCACCTCTGTGCACAGTCAGAGGAAAACAGGACTGACCCTAGGCCAGTTGGAAAATGCCTTGGATAATTTTCCCACCCCTGCTTCTGCTTTGGAGGAGGGTGACTTTCCTTTTCAGGTTCCAGCTTCCGGCCCGCTTCCTGAAGATGTGAATGACTTTCGGACGTACCTCTAGCTGGTCTTTATATTTTAATCTTTTATCTCCAGCTGGGAGAGGAGAGGCTCTGATGGAATTTCATCTATCTCCTGGAAGTAGGCATGTGGGTGAGGACTGAGCCCAGAAAGCCTCAGAAATGGACCACTTATCCATCAGGTATACCAGCTTTAACTCCTCTTGGGGTCTGCAGATACCTAGAAAGACCACCTGCTTCCTCTTATCCTGATTCTGGATGGGATGATGGGTGTATGGAGGTGCTGCTGGGGCTTGAGGCCTGTTCCTAAGATGTTCTGAAGCCCACTGAGGGTAGGAGGGTATTTTTTCCCCACTTGCCCACCCAGCTCTAGCACACATGCACAATCAATCTAAACCAACACTCCCTTCACAACAGCTGTCCGGCTGTTTATCCTGCTGGCAGGGCCATTGTTCAATTTTCAGGACCTGTGAGAGCTGCTTGTTAACCATAGTCATTATTCAAAATGAAATGACATAACATTACATGTAAATAAAATGCATATTAAATATAAAGGTAATAAATACTATCTACTCACCACTTCCTGTTTATTTTATTACAGTTTATTGTTTTCTAGGCTCTTGAGGTTACTCATGTCTCATCTGCATGGTGGAGATACTACAACACGACATGCTCCTTCCTGTGCATCACTTGCCCACTCTGCATTTGGAGGCCTCACCCTGGCAGCCTAACATAGGCCAGGGTGGGAATATTTGCACCTCGGGGATCAGCAAATGCTACAAGTCAGGGCAGAGTTTTCAGAGAGCTGGTTGTTAAATGGGAGTTCCCTGATGGTGGAGTGGCTTAAGGCTTCGGCGTTGGCACTGTCAGCGCTGCGGCCTGGGTTCGATTCCCAGTCAGGGAGCTACCCACATACCAAAAAGAAAAAAAAAAAAAGAAAAAAAAAATTTATCAGCACACCACTGCCTACAGGTAAATTTTATGTTTGGGGGTACTTTTAACACATTTTAGGTTATTAAGTTTGTGTTTGTCCTCTACTCTCCCTTTTTAAATATTTGATAATACATCTGTAGATCTCTTACTTCTTCCCAAGTAGGAAAATCTCTGACAGTGAAGGGTGTCTGTGGGCCTCCACCTCTCTGTTCGTTGAGGCATTCTGGTAGCTTCAGGCCTGTTCTAAGCTCAGGGCCATGGAAAGCGGGGAAGGTCATCAATCACCCCTGCTGAGAGCCAGGCCAGGGCTCGGTGAGCCTGGCCCCAGGCAGCGGGAGGGGACACTCACGGTCACAGTCACGTAGAATCTGAACTTCCACGCCGCCGATGCTGGCTGGGTGTAGACAGTTTCCAGTTTGCCTCACAGGTATCACCTGGGGAAGTCTCATCCACAGCTGGAGGCTGGGGACCCTGAGATCTGAATTTCAAAAAGCTTGAGGAGAACGTTCCTAGGAAATACTGGGCAACTTAGGAGAGCATTCAGACCTCTGCTTTTGACACTTTCTGTCTCTGTGACCTTGGGCAAGTCACTTAAATTTAGAGACTTGGTTTTTTAAACGTATTTATAAAAGGGGAAAAATTAAAGTTACTTCCTCTTCATTTTACTTTGTCAAAAGCTGTTAACAAACTCGGACATTAGGAGAAAAGGGAAATCAATTATGACATGTGTTTTTACTATACTAAAATAAGTGGCAAAACATAATAATACTTCCATTGACTTGTTAGTTATGATCACTAACACAGTAACCCTAAAAGTTGTTGAAATTCTTACATTTGAGGAATCTGAAATTTAGAGATAAGTAACTTGTCCTAGATCACTCACATAATATACGGAGCCAAAAGTCTAACCCAAATTTGTTGCTTTCAAAATGATGTCACCATTGGATTATTATAGTTTTGAGCTTAGCAGGTGCTAAGTCACCCATTCATTCAAGAGACACTTATGGAGATCAACAGGGTCCAGGGATACAACTCGCTTCATTGTCCACCTGCTGCTGTTTGCTGTCTGGGAAGCCACTGGCCGGCCTTCCCCACTTCCGCCAGCCGCCCTGCTCGCGGAGTGCACACCAGGCTGCCCCGCCCCACCCCACCCCACATCCCCTTGCTTGTTCAGAACCTGCCGGGATGGGGAGTTCCACCTAAGTGAACTGCAGCCCAGGCAGCCCCCCTGGCTATACACTATCAGATCCACGATTCATGAGCATAGTCTGGGGCACAGACCTCCAACGGGGGATGGAAGAAAGAGATCTATCCCCTTACCTCCTGTTAATTAAAGATGGGGAGGCTCCAGATGTACCACAAGGTTCCCATGAGCTCCCCCATCCTGAAGGCACAGGTTATAGTTTAAACTGCCCCCAGAAGAACACCAAATTAGAGAGGACATCATGATTTTGTACTTTTTAAAAACTTAAATCTGATGGCAAAACAATTCATATTCACTGAAGTCATTCTGGCACATTGAGATAATGACATTTATCCCCAGTCTTAACACTCAGATCAGAGATAACTACTGCCAGCAATTGAGTGACCACCACTCGGATTTTCTCTATAATGCACAGAAATTAGTATTTTGTGGCCTTTCTCTCTGGTAATGGCTTCTAAAAATTAACTTTACAATTGAGATGCAAAGAATAACCACCACACAATGTTAAAGGCAATTTTCTCCCTCATTCATTCATTCAACAGATACCTGAGTGTGTATGATATGCCAGCCAGTGTCACATGCTGGGAAACCAGCTCATGGCCTTCAGAGAGCCTATAGCATGGGGCGAGAGAGACAATGGACAAGCAAATGGACAAGGTGGAGACTATACAGGGGTGAGTGAGATGCTACGGACCACACCTTGCTCGGGTAAGAGACGACTTTTCTGAGAATGTGCCCATCACACAAAGATAATAATAGAGACTGTAACTACCTGCTATAGGTCAAAAGTTGCTATGCAGGAATAACTGTTGGTCACTCTAATCCATGCTTCAATGTCCTTATTAGTTGACGTGGATAGATTCTCAAAGTAAAGCAAAGATCTTAGAGGTGATTTAATCCACCCCCTTCACTTTATAAATGATGACTACTAGCAAATAACAGAACCATGGCCAGAGGCTAGCTTTTTGACCCACAGATCCCATCTGTTATTCCAGTAACGTGCAGCTCCTCTTAGAGAAGGAAGATATAAAGAAATGTTACTCTATATAATTCTATGAATACAGTGTAATCAAATATAATCAGTCGCAGAGTATTCGTATCCCTTTTCCCTGATGCAAAGTCTGGGATGAAAGAAAGAACATTGGATTTAGTACTACATAACATCCAGATGCCTTTTTTATTTTTTATTCTTTTATTTTTTGCCTTTTACTAGCTGTGTGATTTGGAAAAGCTACCCAATCCCTCTGAGCTTTAGTTTCCTTATTTATGAAACAAAGATGCTTAGGAAAGATGGTTATTATTCTAATGTTTAATGAAGAAAACAGTAAGAATTTATAGAAAAAAAATGGCATACATAGAGTGATAAAGTTTAATATCTTCAATGAAGGGTAACTGGAGTAGGATAGTTGGGTGGTTAGTTGGGTTTTTCCTCCAACTTACTAAGGCTCTGGTTAGTAACAGAAACTCCAGGTATCTGTGTGGAGAAACCTGAGTAACCAATTCAGCAGGTCAAAGCCATATCTTTGTGGTTTTTCTTTTTAAGATACCAAACTTTCGGGTTTTCTTTAGTGGCTCTTTAATTACACTTACTTTATTGCATCATACGCTGTGTGGTGGTGGTTTCATTTTTGCCACGTGAACTAGATTATTCCGCCGCAAATCTCCCTGGGGTTCTTGGAAAAATATCTGAAATTGATAAGAAAGAGGACATTTTTAAGGAAATACCCAACTAAGGAATTGTTGAATGTTTTGCAGAGTTTGCAGAGTTAGGGAGATCTTAACGGTCTCTCTAGAAAGGTCAATTACAAGTCCTGTTTTTATGGGACCTGCATGGAGTGCTCATTTTTTAGAACACTGAAACAGACAGGATTAAATGCAAAGTTACTGTCTTTGGGCCTTTAGCTATGAGGTTCCTCAGGAAGGCTTCTTTTTTCCTAACCCAGCTGGGTTGCTGCAGACATGGGCTCCAGCCCAGAGAGTGAGATCACACTGTTCCCAGAGGCCCCTGGTCCGTGTCCAACTAGAGGCAGGTTTTGCCTGTCTTGCAACCCTTGCAGGCATTTCTGCCCAGAAGAAGACAGTATCACTGTAGCTTGGCTGCAGCAGCATTTCTGGAGTGGGAAAGGGAGCCAGTGACAGATGGCTCTGAGAGGGGACAACAGCCTGCACGGGAAAGAAACATGACAAAGCAATCTCACTTCCCTCTTGCCTCTTTAAAGGATCTTTTCTTCCTTCCTTTTCCCTTCCTTTTATAAAGAAAAGAAGATATGAGTTAGTATTAAATGTGGCAAGAACAGAAATCAGTATATCTGTACTGGTGACTACGAGTATATGTCTAGTATTAAAGACAAGATCAATGAAAAATCACATATAAGTGAATCAATAAACATCTGCAATCTAAATAAAAATTAATATAAAGAAATTTAGCAAACATAGCAATTATTATTATTATAACAAATATAGCAAAAACCCCCAAACATTATCTTGCTCTTTATGGAGAAAAGTGCTTAATTCTTGCAATAACTAGATTAGGTTAGGTGTTTCTCATGTGCTAACACAACCTCTTCAGAAAAGCAGAATTCAACAGGATTACACACATATAGTAATGGTCTCCAGCAGTGGTTCTCAAGGGTTAGCATTGCTAATAGCTTGCAAAAAAATGCCAATTCCTAAACACTTCCATAGACTCATTAAATAAGTCTAGGGCGTACAACCGAGCATTCTGTCTATTTTAGTCAGTTCACCAAATGCTTCTGATGCAAGAATCAGGGCCCTGGACCCACTTTGGAAACTCTAGCCTCCCCTCAAAAGAGAAAGAGAATTTCATGTGAAATATACAGTCAGACTACAAGAAACACTTGTGTCATAATTCACAAAGCTGATGTTCACATTTTAAAACATCTGTTTACAAACATATGTACATGTCACCTCATGTTTCCCAAACAGTAGCATTTGCTTTAAAAACCAATCACAAGGGAAAGAAAAGAAGTTGTCAGTGGTATTCATTTACATCAAGCATCTGAGACCATAGCAAAGAAGATACAAAACTCTTTCAATTAAGGTAACTCTGTAGCTCAAAACTCTAATTCCCTGAATAAAAGAGGTTCTTTGGTCCTAACAGAAATGATTCCCATGGTTGAAGGCCTGTCTAGAAGCCCTCTGTGTTCTGAGGTGCTTGGATTACTCTTTCTTTAAGGGTCTTTTATAGTTTTGTTTTAAAAAAATATTATTAAAATATTATATTTTTATTTAGAGAGAGAGAAAGAGAAGGAGAGAGAGGGAGAGAGAGAGCGAGATAAAGAGAAGACTAGAAAACTGGGGTTATTGGTCATCCTAATTACTATTTTACCTTTACTTACAGCCACCCACCCCTTTTTTGTACCTTGGGCAAATTATTTAATTTCTCTGTGTCTTAATTTCTTTACCCATAAAATGAGGGATGATAATTGCTTATTTTATCAATTCTAAGGTAAACATTGCCAATGAAAAAGCATTGTGTCCTAGATTAACTGACAGTATTTTTCTTGGTGGTACATACAATGACGGAGTATCTCATCATGATGATGTCTTAGATTAGGTGAAATATGATAGTAATACCTATATCCTAGAGTTCTGTGGGGATTAACTGAGTCAAGAAACACCTGCTTAGAACAGTGACTGTTTAATATTAATCACTTAATAAACATAATCTATTAGTAGATGGGTTATAAGTTAAGTAGTCCCTCCTTGTTGAATCTTTGGATTGTCTCCAATATTCCTACCATTATATACTGCATTGAATGTTCTTCTATGTAAATCTTTGTGTGCACCTTTAATTAGGATAGATTCCTAAAAGTGAAATTACTAGGATAAAAAGGATAAACTAAATGGACTTATAATCACAGTGACTAGAGAGTCAGTCAAACCTGGGTCAGTACCACCATTTACCCCATGATTTGGACAGTTATTGAACCTTTCTACACTACAGTAGAACACTATGTAACCACCAGTTTTCAACAGTGCCTCCGTGTGGCCACTAACAGAAACAGCAGCAGCAGAACATAGGCGTGCGGCCTCATAAAAGATCAGCTTTATCAATTCTTTCTCCTGGTTGACAGTACTGTCTATTTGGATGGCAGAAGCTTGTGCCTGAGATAGACATACTCAGGAAAGGGATAATGAACACTGTCAGTCTGAATCCGAGAGCCCGAGTGATTGCTTTAACTATTGAAAGATGATGATCTATTTCGATCTTATAGGTAAACATGAACCCGTGAAAGAATTCCCTATCATTTCTATAGAAACAACTTAGGAATACTTCATCTCTCTTCATAATACAACCACAAGAAATCATTTCGGCAGTTTTATTTGTACCTTATAAATTCTGGCAACTCTAAGACCGAATTTTAATGAATGGTTGGGACTGGCACGCTGCCACCCAAGCTCTAATTCATGAAAGGCATCCTGGCTTGCACTTCTGGAGAGGTTAGGCAGCCCAGTGTTTACAAATACAACCAGAAGTGTTTGTATAATCGCCACATTGACTATATTAAACAACGAGCGTGTCAGATGATGAATTTATATATTTCATAAATTTTTTTCATAGAACATCATGTCAATCTTAATTCTATGGTTTCTATAATCTACTCGTAATTATAGAATTAAATTATAATTCTATCATTATAGAATTAAATACAAAAATACAATTTTAAAATAAGATATTACTTTCTTAAGTCTAAAAATATCTAGAATTAGAGAGCTGCCAGAAACAATTCAAAATTGCTATTGGTAGCAAAACTATACGAACCCAAAGATATGAATGTGAATGATCAGTTGAATGTAATAAATTTCAAATATATAATTACAAAGTTTTATATGATTTTAAAGGTAATTTGACCATATTTAAGAATTTATATAATAACTTCATTAACAAAGCTATATGGAAGACCTAAAGTGTTGAAAGTTACTTCATTTTTTTCCCCTGTGGATACATAGCACAAAATTAAAAGGTTGCAAAAAAAAAGGTAGACAGTGAAAGTAAGTCTCTCTGCCTCCCCTCATCCTTAGATACTCAAGTCATCTCCTCTTAAGCAAATTGTAGATCTGAAAGCATTCAGTGAAATATTTTACATCTTAAAAATAAAGTTTAGAATTATAATATATTTAAAATCTTAAAAAATTCAAAGGCATAAAATGTATAAACAGTCCTGTTTCCACACTTGTCTTCCAGCCTTCCCGTTTCTTCTCCAAAGTCAACCAAGGTGACCAGCATTTTGCGTATCCTTCCAGAGATAGTACGTGTGTGTGTATGTGTGTGTGTGTGTGTGTGTGTGTGTGTGTGTCCATGTGTATGTACAGTGCTCTACCCCTTGTTTGTTTTATTTAGCAATTTTAACATATCTTGAAGATAGTTTCTGATCAGTAAATAAAAGAGTCTCCTCATTCATTTAGGCTATTTCTTATCTCCTGCTATAAGAAATCAGCTGGAAGTTTGAGCAAGGATATCTATGCAATACATTTATAGAAGTAGAATTGCTGGAGCAAAACTTATATGCATTTGTAATTCTGACAAGTATTGCCAAACTATCTAGAGGACATTTTTAAAAATGTTGTTCTTTAAGTAGTTCAAAAAAACTCAGACATAGTTTATATTTTAATTTTATTACAAATCCTGGTTTCATAAATAATGGAGTGAGAAAGTTGCCCCTGGAAGGTTTTGAAAAAGGAATGGCATAATCACTACATTGTGGCCAGTGGGCTGAGAACAGACTACACTGAGCATGGTAGAAAGAGACAAACCAATAAAGAGGTTATAGCAAAAACGTAGGTTAAACTGAATGTAGCAACATGTAAAAAAGATTAAACACCATGACTCCGGGGGATTACTGCAGGAATGCAAGGCTGGTTTAATACCTAAAGGTCAATTAATATTATATACTATATTAAAGGAATAAAAAACAAAACCATCTTGACAGATACAGGGGGAAAACCCACAACATTTGACAAACTCCAATATCTTTTCATGATAAAAATGCTTAACAAACAAAAACAGAACTTCAAACTGATAAAGGGCAACTGCATAATACTTACAACTAACATCATATATTGTGGTGAAGAATGGAATGCTTTTCCACTAAGAACAGGAACAATATAACTATGTGCATTCTCACCACTTTAACATTGTATTGGAGGTTCTAGCCAGGGTAATTAGGCAGGAAAATGAAATAAAAGTTTTCAGATTGTAAAGGAAGAGGTAAAACTGTATCTCTTTGGAGATGACATGATTTTGTATTTAAAAAAAAATCTAAGGAAGCTACAAAAATACTATTAGAACTAATAAATGAGTCAGCAAGTTTAAAGGATATAATGTAAATATGTAAAAATTAATTGCATTCCTATATACGTGCAACAAACAATTCAAAAACAAAATTGAGGAAACAATACTGTTTATAATATCATCACAAAGAATAAAGTACTTAGAAATAAATTTAATAATAGTATAAGGCTTATACACTGAAAACTTGAAAATGTTAAGAGAAATTTAAAAAGTCCTAAATCAAGCTTGTCCAACCTGTGGCCCACAGGCTGCCTGCGGCCCAGAATGGCTTTGAATGCAGCCCAACACAAATTTGTAAACTTTCTTAGAACAGTACAAAAATTATGCATGGACCATTTTTAGCTCATCAGCTATTGTTAGTGTTAGTGTATTTTTTGTGTGGTCCAAGACAATTTTTCTTATTCCAATGTGGTCCAGGGAAACCAAAAGTTTAGACACCTCTGAAAATGAAAGTCTTCCATGTTCATGTTTTGGAAGATTTAATATTGTAAAGATGACAATATTCCTGGAATTAATCTACAGATTCAACAGAATGCTTATCAAAATCACTTTTTGGCAGCAATTAGCAAGCTGACCCTAAAATTCATGTGGAAATAAATTCACAGACTCTTAATAGCCAAAACAATCTTGAAAAAGAAGAACAAAGTTGGAGAGCTCACACGTGTCTATTTTAAAACTTACTATTATACAAGGCTACATTAATCAAGACAGTGAGGTATTGGCATAAGGATAAACATATAGGTCAATGAAATAGAATTGAAAATCCAGAATAAATCCAGATGTTTATGATCACTTGACTTCAATAAATATACCAGGACCAATTAATGAAGAAAAGGAGAGTCTTTTCAACAACTAGTATGGGGATATCCACATTCAAAAAAAAAAAAAAAAGTTGAACCCCGACCTCATAATATATTCAAAAAGTAACTCAAAATGGCTCAAAGACCTAAGAGCTAAAAATAAAAGTCTTAAAAGAAAATATAGGGTTAAATATTCACAATCTTCAGTTAAGCAATGTTTCTTAAATATGACCCTTAAAGTACAAGAAACAAAAGAAACAATAGAGAAATTGGATTTCATCAAAATTAACTTTTATGTCTCAAAGGACACCATCATGAAAGTGAAGATCAACTCATACAATGGAGTAAAGTATTTGTAAATCATATATATGATAAGAGACTTATATCTAGACTATATAAAGAACTCTTAAAACAATAATAAAAAGGCAAATGATCCAATTTAAAATGATCTGATCTGAATAAACATGTCTTTAAAGAAAATACACAAATAGCCAATAATCACATGAGGAGAGCTCAGCATTCATCAGGGAAATGCAATCCAAAAGTGAGATACCACTTTATATTCATCATGATGACTATTATTTAAAAAATACAAACCTAAAACAGAAAATAAAAAGTATTAGCAACAATGTGGAGAAATTGGAACTCGTATACACTACTAGTAGGAATGAAAATGGGACAGCTACTTTGGAAAATAGCCTGGCAGTTCCTCAAAAGATTAAACACAAAAGAGTTATCATATGACCCAGTACTTCCACTACTTTTCAAGAGAAGTGAAAATATGTTCACGCAAAAAGTTATACATGAAGGTTTATAGCAGCATTATTTATAATAGCCAAAAGATGTAACAACCCATTATCCATTAACTGATAAATGGACAGCCTTGTGTGGCGTATCTATTGTTAAAAACAAGGCAACCGGCCCCAAATAAAGTCTCTTGGCTCAGCCTCACCTCACCAAACCTAGACTTAATTACAGTTTTGGCTCTCCCAAAAGTGGAGTCAAACCAGTCAGTGATCGGCTGATCAGCACTAGTTAGATAATCTCCCTGATAGACCCCTGCCATCTGAAGAAGGTAACTTTGCAATAACCACTTTGCTTTTGGCCTGGTATAACTTATTTGTTCCTGCTCACTTTCATTTTGTACAGCTCCTTGGAGCCCCTTTCTGTCTCCTAGATTCTATGCTTCCCAATTCGAATGCATTTTGCTCAAATAAACTCTTAAAAACGTTACTATGCCTCAGTTTGTCTTTTAACACAGTACAATGGAATATTATTTGGCCATGGAAAGGAATGTAGTACAAAAAGATGCTACAACATGGATGAATCTTGAAACTATTATACCAAGAGAAAGAAGCCAGTCACAAAGAAACAACATATTGCATGATTCCATTTAAATGAAATGTCTAGAATAGGCAATTCCATAGAGGCAGAAATAGGTAAGTGGTTATTAAGGGCTGGGGGGAGTGTGGTGATTGGAGCTAGATAACCAATGGGCACAAGGTTTCTTTTGGATGTGATGAAATGTTCTAAAAATGATTATGGTGATTGCTGCACAACTTTGTAGCTATAATAAAAACCATTGAATGGTACACCTAAAGGGGTGAATTGTTTAGTATGTGAATTAAATATCAATAAACTTGTTACAAGAAAAAAGAAAAATAAAGCCTGTACCAGACAACCTGAATTTAACTTCCATCTCTGCCCTTGGCTGGCTGTGTAACTTTAGGAATATTACTTAACATGTGCATATTAATTAGTCTCTAAGTAAATGGAGATAATCGTAGTTCCTACCTCAGAGGGTCGCTGTAAGGATTAAGAGTCAATACATGTATAGCACTTAGAACAATGTCCGGTAAAACAAAAATGTTGTCACATACTCTAGACTCCCAAATCAGTACTGCTTCCTCATGACCTTGTTCTATTTCTCTTTTCACGACTTCATTTGAGACAGTAGGTGGCGTGCCGAAACTATTGGGTTTTCTTTTATAGCATCGTCGGAGAGTGTAAATAAAGCATGTCTGAGAGCTCAGGGATCTCCATTCCGGACTTAATTTCTTCTTTTAAAAGCGAACATCTTTTGCCCAAATTGACCCTCGAGGCTTCCCATTCTTTGCGCCTCAGCGCGCATGCGCGGAAGCCGTGTGCCCTTTTCGTCTTAGCGCTTGTGTTTCTGTAGCAATGGCGGCTCGCGGTGTGGGCCTGTTGACCCGTTTACCGGTTTGTGCTCAGCGAAGTCAGGTCCTGCGTCCTCTACACAGGCTTCTCAGTCGCCCGGGAACTGTGGCTGCAGACATCAGGAAAGAAGAGCTGTCCTCCGGGACCGCGGAGACAGGTAATGGTGCCATGTTCTCGGTTTGCTCTGCAGCCCCCTCCACTGTGGACAAGGGAAGCGGGAAGAGATGGGGATCGCGGGCGAACGCGTGGCCCATGGAACCTTGGGCCGTAGGTGAGACTGTGTCCCGCGCTCCTCTGATCTCACTAGGGAATCTGAGGCCGCCCCTGTTACTCGTGGCGGTGGTGGCATGTGTGACGCTGTTTTCTTTGCGGACTCCTGTGCAAAGTATTGAAATGGTTTGAACCGCGAAGTTCAAGAACACCGTTTGCTTGTTAGTATTTTACAGTTTGGCAAAATAATGTTCCCAGTCATAACAGTGATGCCACACGCCAGTCAATTACTTCATCATTTACAAATGTAAAACCCACGTACTGAAGCCTTGATGAGAAATTTACTGCCATTAACTTTATTCTTTTTGCCATTTTGAGCAAAATCAACTTAGTGAAAGATTTGCATCTACTGGACCAGGCTATTGTCCTGCAGACATTCTAAATTTGTTGTTGAGGAACCCACTACTATTGAACCCCTCGCCTGACCCAAGAACTGTGTGTACGTTATTTACAATTCTTAAAACAGCCTAGCAAGAAATTTGTCACTGTCTCCATTTTACAGATGTATAAAGAGGGTTTAAAAAGAACTAGATGACTTGTGCAAAGTCACATAGCTGAGTTAATTTAGACCTCGAGTGGAGCTGTTAAAATGTGTTGATTTCTATCATTTCTTGGAACTATCGTTTTAAGATACGAAATTACTTCTGGGAATAGTTCTAAAGCAGGCTAAACAAGTGAAATATTTTCTCCTAAAATGAACTATAGGATTGCTGTCTTCATCAGACTCATAATGACTGAAGTGAGGATGTTACTTAATAAGACATTTCATTGAAATACTGACTGGATTGTATAAAGTAGAAGCCACTTCTCTTAAAAATTCCTAAGTGACTGAAAATTTGAGTAAGGATTCTGCCAAAGAAGCTATTGTAATTTAGCATCTATATAGTGTTTTAAATTTGAGGGTATTTTTGTATGCTCTTTGAGGAATAAAACTCTGTAAAGTAGGTATAGAAGAAAGGAAATTATTGTTATTTCATCTTGTAGATGAGGAAACAGGTTAATCCAACTGGCTAGTTCAAACTTTTCCAGCTAAGGTAAGAATATAACCTTCTAATTCCAAGTCTGTACTCTTCACTTATAGCAACTTAGTTATTTTTCTTAGGAAATATGTTTCATTTTCTATCATTAGGACAATATAACTGGCTAAGTATTCAGGGACCCTTGTGGGGCATAACAAGTAACAAAATCTTCATTTGAATCGTTTTCCTATTTTTAACAAGACAAGGTAACTACACCTTATACTCACTTAGAAGCATATAATTTTGTAATTGAAAGGAACTCATGAAATATCCAATTCACTTTTTCAGTGTGAGAACTCATTGCTAAAACATTCCTAGTCACATTTTGTAGTTAACAAGGAACACAGTGTTTCATAAATCAGCCATTTCCATTTTGATCAAGATCTAATGGTTGGAAAAATGTTTATAATGATTTAAAATCTACTACTTTTCCATTTTCTTGTTAATCTTATTTTTGACATAACTTTCATGTGAGTAGTGGAAGAACCCCAATTTAAGAATCAGAGTATGTAGTATATTATTATTCAGTCCTCTTTTGGGTGTGGGTCATAGAAACTAACTCAAGTTAGTTTAAGTAGAAAAGGGAGGCTATACCAACCCATGTAACCAGACTCTGGGAAAGACATAGCTGCTTTAACATTGACTGCATGGATATGGTCAGTGTGAAGTATTGTTTCCTTCTGCTGTTGTTTGATGGCCTCATTATCTCAGATTATTCTACATGTGGATGTTCATGGTGGCGGGCATAGCCACCAGGAGCTCTATGTTCACATGCCCCTAGCTTTCTCCGAATAAAAGAATAAAAATAATCTTTTACCTGAATTTGAAAAATTCTAAGAAATAGCTTTTGATTGATGCGACACCCACCCATTGGGCCATGAAGAGATTTCCAAAATAGGCTGATAATCCTGGTCTGTCTAATGGGCTGAAAATTAGTGTGCTGTGTAGGGTTAACTGCATTGATAGCCCCACCACGACAATAGTGTGTGGCTTTCTACAAGCAGGTTTGTGCTGCTACAGAAGAAGGGAGGACACATGCTAGGCTACTAAACAGCAGCTAAATTCTGCAGGGAGCTACTCAGTTTATGAGATGTTTGACTTTTGCAGTGTTTTCATCAGTAATGGTATCTGCTCTGTCTGAAAAGAGTTAGTGTGAGATTCAGAAGGCAGTGTACTTATATGTGAAGATGTTTGGAAAACTGTAAGTGCTGCACAAATAGAGGGTTCTCTGTTTTATTTGAGGACAACTCTCAGGTTCTCATGAGTTTTTCCCCCTGCTGTAAACCCCCACTTTATGTACAGTAATTCTCTATCAGAGTTTCTAGACCTTTTATTCTCTAGATACTGTGTTCATTAATATCCTTCACACCCATTATGTCCAGAACAGAGCATATATATTCCATATGTGACCCCGTGAGTAAATAGTGAAGAAATGCTATTACCCCTTGAATTTGGATTTTTGAAAACAGTTGTCTTAACTTAATAAAGCCAAAGTTCTATGTATATCTATTGTCCCCCTGTCTTCACCCCAGAAGTTAAGACATTCCTTTGTCTTATTTTGAGCTTTCATCAAATCAAACTTTTAGGCCTCTTTTATACAACCACTTTTAGGTTAATTTTTTTCTCATTATGTACTGTGTCTTTATGTTAATTCTAAATGCAAGACAATGTTTAGTCTTATTTTTTGTGTATTGGTTCATGCTTACCAGATTATATTATTAAGACCATTGCAGATTTGAGTCTGTCATAATATATTGACACTTACTAGTTTTTCCTCTTTATTTTGCCATTTGTAGATTTGATAAACCTTTTGTGAGATGATAAACCCCCTGAACTTCACAACTTTGTCATGTCTACGTCATTCTTATCTACTCTTGTTCAGGACCAGAGCTGTCAATGCTGTAGATTCTGCCTGTCCCATATTTTCAAACACATTGCTTCATCTTTTATCAGACTTCTCTATCTCAATCTCATAGTCAATCCCTGCTCCTCCCAACTGCAGGGATATGCTTGCCTAAAAGTGCAAAGACAGTATATAGAGATGATACCGCAATATTGTTTGTAGTAGTAAAAAAAGGAAAACCACTTAAATGTTTATCAATAGAGGATTGGCTGAACTATGATAAACATAGAAGAATAGTTACATAATTATTTTTAAAAGGAGGTAAATATATATCCACTGACATGGAATGATAACTCCAATGTATTAAATTTTTCAAAGCATATTATAGAATGGAATATGTAGTATGAATTTACTGATTTTAGTAGTGTGAAAAACTGCTCATCAATGGAGAGATACAAATGTATATGTTTATATATGCCTTAAAAATGTCTGCAAAAATAAGTGCCAAACTTTACAGTTGGGTATTATTAGAGGGAGATAAGTTGGGGAGGATTTATACTTCATAAAATTTTACAACTTGACCTTACTTTTAAAATAAGCAGTTGGACATCAGTCTAGGTTCAGTAAATATTAGAGACAGGAACATATAGGTGGTAATTGCAACTGGAAAAGTTGGTGAGGTAGTCCAGGCAAAGCCTATACTATAAAAAAAGGAGGAAGTAGGAAACAGTTGGAAGGACTACCAGTAGACTGAGATCAAAATCAATCAGAATAGTGTTTGTCCTCAACATGGAATATTCTTTCATATTGTTAAATAAATGCAACACGATGAATTGCATTCTCTAGATGTTGAAATAAGGTAATACAGAGATGGAAGAGATTCTGCTATGGAGAGTCAGAAGTCTTCACAGACCTGAGCAGGATTTGGACGATGAATGGGAGTTTGCAAGGCAGAAAATGAAAAGGTGGCACTCCAAGCTAGAGAGAAGAAGACATTAAAAAGTTCATAGTTTGTGAGACAGGATTGTGTGTGAAGAGTAACATAAATGAACAGTGCAAAAGGAGGAAATGGTAGAAATTGACATTGATGAGAAGAGGTGGGATGCCAGTAACTTTACACCCGTGCTGTGGAGTTTAGACTTGATCTTGAATGTAGTGAGGAAGCCACTGAAGAGTCTTAAGCAAAGAAGTAACAGAATAAGACTTTAACAACTATATATTTCATAGTTTGGCAGCATTTTAGAGAATGGCTTGAGGACAAGACCAGAGTGAATGATACCTGTTTAGGAATCAGGCTATTGTGGTGAGACAGTCTTGAAATCAGCTATTGATATTGTAGAATTGGCATCCAGAATGGAGATGAGGACACATATTTAAGAGATGTATTTTCAGCCTGAAGTACAGTGAGTGTAGGAAAGATGCTCAATACTACATGTGTGATCAGTTGTTAGAAATACGGAGTAGATCGGGCCTCAGAGTTCTCTGGGATGCCATAAGGGATTTGCCTCTAGGTTAATGTTAAGAACAGAGTTTAGGGTTCAGCCAGATTTTATTGTCATTAATCCACATGTCTCTGTCATGTCTATGAGGATGTCTTGGAGTTTGCTGAAATCAAGGTGCAGTGTGGTGACAGTGTTTCCTTTATCCATCAATTTTATAACCTTTTGAAAGAAAATTGAGGCCTAAAAACTTCCCTTGATTTCCATGCTATACTTACATTTTCTATTGAATCTCTGGGATTTTGTGGAGAGTACTGATATCAGATGTGGTGCTTTATAATCTCTAGAATCTACCATGCCAGACTGTTAAAAGAAGTACTCCTAAGTCACCCAACTAGAAGTTAAATTTCTTGCAGGAAAAAAATGAGTTCCTAATGTTTAGTGTTTGTCTTTAATAGTTTTTAGAACTTGACCGATTTGCTTTATTCCTTATATTTGGTTCACTTGTTGATCTTTTGTGGTCAGTAGATTATTTAATTCTTCACTTCATTTCCTGTGATTGTAAAACCCCTAACCCCTGGGGTAATTTTTAATGAAAAAAAATTTACCCTCTGTTTCTTTAGTAAAATCACCATGAGCTCTTTATAAGCAGCAACTAGGTTTTAAACTCTTTGATTTCCCTGTGATACAGAGCACATGATAGTTGATAACTCATTGTTAATTGAGCCCAATCAAGACCCTTGACAACGAAAAACTGGAATAACTTACTTCACTACATTAAACTTCTAAACTCATTATCTCATTACACTTGGGCTTGTGATCATTTCTTGTAGGTTTTGGAATGTTACCACTTGCACAGAGGTTGTGTGTGTGTATTTGTGGAAGTGTTAAACGAGTGGTTTTACTTTTCCTTTTAAAATTTTGTGGAACACACTCTTTTTAGCACTATGCATTGAATATAATAGTCAAAACAGAGAAGGTGGACAGTTTTAATGAAAGTCACAAATGAATGATAAAATGAAAATTGGAAGTTGCATAGCTCCACCCTTACAAAGGAAGATGAGATTAGAATTAAATTGGTTTTAGTTAGATATAAACTACTTACATATCTTACCAAAACCTGCTATAAATTGTGTGTGTGTGTCTGTTACAAATGATTTTGTCTCATTCATAGGCTCTGAAGACAGGACTCCCAAAAAGAAATTCTCTGAGGTGCAGAAAGAAAGACGAGAACAGGCACAACGGACTGTTTTAATACATTGCCCAAATAAAATCAGTGAAAAAAAGTTTCTCAAATATTTATTACAGTATGGACCTATTAATAATCATTTCTTCTATGAAAGCTTTGTAAGTATTTAAAAAACAGTGTAACTTTTTTTGTTGTTGTTATTTCTCGCTCCCTTGCCTCCTTGCAATATGGTAAAATTAAATTCTCTTTTGCTACCCTACATCTCTTCTTACCTAAATCTACTTAATGAGGTTTGGTTTTTGGGTATGAGAAGAGAAGTTTTTACAGGAGTGTTACAGAATTATAAGCAGTTTGTAACTGAAGGATACCATTATTTGAATACTTTAAATAGCCCCATTATGTTAGTGATAAAGGCCAGGGAGGGGATCATTGTTTGCCTTTTCATTTTCTATTTCAGCTTCCCCTGACTGTTAACCATGTTATAGTGTTCCTTTTCTTAATCTGCTTATAATGGTTACAACCAGTACTTGTGTTAGAAGCATATCATTTGTAAATTTTAAAAATTAGTATTTTTTTTCACATAATTGTTTTAAAATATGAACTACAATACTGTGTTAAATATATCATTTTGATGTGTTCTGTGTTTATGTTTTTGGTATAGGGTCTTTATGCTGTTGTAGAATTTTGTCAAAAGGAAAGTATAGCTTCACTGCAGAATGCCTCCCGGACTCCGAGCCTGGGCACAGAGGCTGCAATTCCATTCAGATCACGTTTCTTCAATTTAAAGTTGAAGAATGCATCAGACCAGTCTTCTGAACAGTCATGTATATCATATAGTAGTCAGTCTCCTCCTTCAAGCAAGAAGCTTTTTGGATTACTTTGTGATGCAGAAAGGGTAAGTTTATACTTCCCTAACTTTTAAACGTGTGTGTGTGTGTGTGTGTGTATATGAGTGTGTGTGTGTGTGACATGATTTTGTACACGTCCTTATTATTACATATGCAAACTGTAGAATATGTTGAGTGAAACATGTAAGTAATCCTTCCCCACTCCTTTCCCTACACCCTAGTCATACTCCTCAGAAGTAATCACATTTCCCCCCAGGTTTTGGGCCTTTAGACTATTTGGGCTTTCTTTTGTCAACATAATGACATAAATTGTACATGGCATTGTTCTTAAATTTTAGAATATCTTATTTCTGCTTTTACCTTTTCTTTCTGCTGTAATTATGCTGACCGTATGTACCGTTTAAACGGGGCAACAAACAACGGGACTATCCCATTTCAGATGGTGCATACGGTCAGCCCAGTCTCACTGGGCTAAATTCAAGGTGTCAGTAGGCTGACCGCACGTACTGTTTGTAATGGGACAGTACTGTTGTTTTCTGTCCCGTTTAAAATGATAGATCTGGCCAGCCTAGTTCTAATGCTTATATTAGTATTGTGTTTTTCTTTGTCTTGTCAACGGTTTAGCTAGTTTAGTAACCCTTTCAAAGAATCGGTTCATGGTTTTATTTATCAGAATACTAATTTTTGGTTTGATTTTTTAATTTTTAAAATTTTACTTCTGACTTTTTATATTTTCTTTTTTTATTTTAATGCTTCATTCACTTATTCTCTATTATGGCCATTTAAGTCTATGATTTGTGTTTAAATATTTAACTACTGTGCACACCTTTAAAATGTGATCATTTTAGCATTGGTCTTACTGGAAGCATCATTTATTTCTGCTCTTCCTTGCCTTTAACATTAGTATTTTTGTCCCCGTAACTTCTTTTAAAATCTCTAGCTTTGTGGTTGTTTTGACCACCTTTTCTGGAGCATTTTATTATTTTCATTTTCCCAAAACAATACTTTATACTTTTTGCCTAAGAAAAGTAGTAGTTTTAATTCTGGCCAACTTAAATTTTGCTAGTGTCGTCTGTCCTTGGTGCTTTGTAAAGGATATTTTTAAAAATGTACTTTTAAGGCTGAGGGAAACAATATTGCATATTTTTACGGTAGGTCTCCAAAGCCATTAAATCTTTACAAGTAAAATGACAATTATTTTATATGACCTGTACATTTTCTGTATTTTGTTATTTTGGTTTGGCCAGCTAGGTAGATGATCAGCTGAACATTCTCTTGAAGGAATTCCAGCTAACAGAGGAGAACACCAAGCTCCGGTATCTCACCTGCTCTCTCATTGAAGACATAGCAGCTGCGTATTTTCCGGACTGTGCAGTCAGACCCTTCGGCTCTTCGGTGAATGGTTTTGGGAAATTAGGGTGTGATTTGGACATGTTTTTGGATCTGGATGAAATTGGAAAATTCAACTCTCACAAGGTAACTATTTCTTTAGATTACTGAAATTAAGATACTAAGAAAAGTAAAGAAAATCTTTGAACTTAGTAAACATTGTGGTTAAAGAATATGGTCTATGTGATGCGGATTCTTTGAAATTGTAAAGTCTTTCTTTGTATTTGTCCAAAATATGATCATTTTTTTGGTTAATATTCTATACTTTTGCAATAAAATCGTTGTTATTTTCAAGAATTCAGAAGTTTTTTAGTCAGACCAAGGTTACTTTTTGCATTATTCAAATTATCTATATCCTAATTCTTTTTTATTTGTGATCTAGTTATTGGAATCTCATGATTTTTAGATTTGTTAATTTTTTCCTTAGAATTCTTTTGATTTTTGTTCTATGAAACAAAAGGCTTTATTCAAAGGCTATGTTGGTGGGAGTTCCCTGGTGGTGTAGTGACTTAAGGCTTCGGCACTGGCGCTGTCAATGCTGCGGCCTGGGTTCGCTTCCCAGCCAGGGAACTACCCACATACTAAAAAACAAAACAAAAAAAACACAAAGGCTATGTTGGGTACATGTGGTTATGTAGGTGTATGATTATTATATCTTCTTACTGAGTTCATTTGTCATTAAATTATGTCCTTTATAAATGCATTTTTCTTAAATTCTTTTTTGGTTTTTTAGATGGCCACTTGCTATTTGCCTCTCATATCTTCCTCTGTCTTCGCATATCTTTATTTTCAGCCTTTACATATGTTGTTATATTTTAGGTATATCTCTTATAAATAGCAGATCACTAAATTTTATACTCTTACTGGAATCTGTGATTCTTTGAGTTCAATGTATTTATTTATTATTGCTGATAAGTTTTGGATTCATTTCTAATTTTTATTTCCTATTTTTTATGCTTTTTTGTTGCTTTTCATGACTTTCCTTTACTCCACTTATTGGATTAATGCTTCCTTTATTCTTTCACGCCTTTCCTCTTAGTTTACAGTCTATATATTCAATGTATGTTCTTATAATCCTGCATTGCCAACAGAGTTAACCAATGCCTCTGTCATCCTCCCAGACAATATGAGGAATGTGTAAAAAGTTTAATTACAACTTTTATAAAATGTAAGGTTTTTTCTTTACTGTCTTTGCTCACGTATTTCAAACTAGTAGTTATCTCTAGTGCATATCCAGTTGATACTTCAAACTTAACATTTTGAACACAAAATTTATTTTCATCTTGTAAATATTTTTTGTACATTTTTATAAATGTTCTTATATATGTTTTATGTTAATTAGTGGTACTTTAGCTTTCTTGACATTTGCTGTCCTCTTTAGTTCTATTTCTAAGTTAACCTTTTGTGTCTACCCCTTCATTTGTAGCAAGCTTTTCCAACCCTTGGCCCACGGGCTGAGTGCACACCAAGATGACTCTGAATGTAGCCCAACACAAATTCATGAACGTCCTTAAAACATTACAAAAATTATGCGGACCATTTGTTTTTGTTTTTTGTTTTTTTTTTTTTAGCTCCTCAGCTATTGTGTTAACATAAAATATATTAATGTTAGTATGTTTTATGTGTGGCCCACGAGAATTCTTCCAGTGTGGCCCAGGGAAGCCAAAGGTTGGATGCTCCTGATTTAGTCTCGAAACTAGTCACACAGTCCCTTATAAAATCTCACTTAGATTATTATACCAACATCCCACCCTCTTTCTACCTCTCTTGTGTTATGCCTTGGTATTCCAACCTTGAGCCTGAGCTAGAATTATCTTGAAACACAGTTTAGGTCTTCTCACAAACTTAGAATGGTTAGTCTCTTTAGCATAGAAATGAAATGATCTGTGTTTTAATTAATTTTACTTTTTTATTTAGATTTATAAAAACTTTTTTTATTAAATTTATTGGGGTGATAAATTTGATAAATTATATAGGTTTCAATTGTACAGTTCTGTACTACATCATTGTTACATTGCATTGTGTGCTCACCATGTATTAATATTTGACTCCCCCTCCCTCCTCTTATCACCCCTCTCCCCCATTACCTTCCGGTAACCACTAAACTGTTGTCTGTGTCTATGAATTTTTATTTCTTCGTTTGTCTTGTTCCTTTGTTGCTTTCAGTTTTATATCCCACATATGAGTAAAGTTATGGTTCTTGACTTTTTCTGTCTGGCTTATCCATCCATGTTGTCACAAATGGCAATATTTCATCTTTTCTCACTGCCGAGTCATATCCCATTGTGTATATGTCCCACAGCTTCTTTATCCAGTCATTTATCGAACGACACTTTGGTTGTTTCCATGTCTTGGCCATCGTGAACAGCGCTGCAGTAAACATCCGGGTACATATATCTGTACAGATAAAAGGTTTCATATTTTTTGGGTAGATATCCAGAGGAATGACTCTTAATTATAGTAATTGTTTGTCATTACATATTTTCACATGCCTAGTTTTTCTGTTATATCATTTAACCCATTTCCCATTTGCCCTGAGAATACTTGCCATTTACCTGTTGTGTTTACCTCAAGATAACTTGTGGATTACAGTCCTAACCCCCAAAGTTCCATGCTGTGAAATTTATCACATGAGAAAGTATTAATTACTAAGCATCATATACATTTCTATTACACTAGGATTAGGGACAAGTTCTATTTAGGAATAACTCCAAGAACAGTTTTCATATTTTATTTTATTTTATTTATTTATTTATTTTTAATGTGGGTAAGTTCCCTGGCTGGGAATCGAACCCAGGCCACAGCGCTGACTGTGCGGAAGCCTTAGCCACTATACCACCAGGGAACTCCCTTATTTTCACATTGAAACTGTCAGGTTTGCTTCACAAAGAATGTGTGTGTATAAAATTAAGTGAACCCGGCAGCAAGCTGCACTATTTTTCTAACCGGGAAATGGGTTAATTGTCATTTCTAGACTTTTAGAATATGAGTAATAATAACAAACACTGGTTCTGCCCTTCAGTGAGGAGTGCTCTTTCCTCCATTCCCTGACTATTTCTTGTAGCTTTCAAGGCCTTCTTGAAACCATCCTTGGTTTTTTTTTTTTTCCCTCCGTCCTAGTCAAAATTAATCACTTTGCTCATATTTCTATCTGTCTGCACATCTCATGTTATGTTTAGTTACTCTCACTATTTCCTGAGCTCAGGCAGGACAGGCACCACATCTGTTCATGTGCTTATCCTGCGTAGTGCCTAGCATACTTAATATGCTCAGGGTGTACTTTACTGAATTGGAACTGGCCAAGGAATGAGGAACACATGAAAATGAAATGGATCAGTCTTATACTAACATGTACTTGAAATGATATTAAATTCCTGGCAAAGACACTTAAATTGTGTTCGGCTGTTTTAAATAAAGACTTCACTGAATAACCAAGGAGCATATTAATTTGTTGTAATGCTTAAAAACTTAGGTTCTGGAACCAAACTATAGAAGTAGTTCTTCTACTTACCAGCTATGTGATCCTGGGTAAGTTATTTCCCGTTTCTGTGCCTTAAATGTCCTAGCTGTAAAATTTGGACATTGTTCTAGCACCTGTTGCATACGTAAGAGGGCTGTCCTGAAAGTATCCAGCCATGTAATATGAAAAATAGAGGCATTTATGGCTGGGTTTTTTTCTGGACAGTCATTGTATGTAAAACACTTAGGACAATGCTTAGCACTTAATATGTTTCAAATGTTGACCAGCATCAGTGGTAGTATTAATTATTTCATTATTATGCAAGTAGGAAACAATTTTTCTGTTGGAAGTAGAGGGAAGACTTGGAAACTTGTAGTTGGATTTTAGATTTCTGAAATACAGGTAATATTTAGATAAAGGTATTTTAAAGGATAGTGCTCTAGTCTCACTAAACAATGACATTACTTGGTATGTAGGTTTAATTTATGCAGTGTTGTTATAAATGGATACTTTGAAACATTTGTTTCAGATTATAATAGCTTCACTAGTAGAAACATTATCAATGAAATATAATGAAAAATGGAAGCACTTTTAAATTCATCAAATTGATAAGGCATCTTCTTTGACGACTTTGTGCAGTTCCTTCTTTTACCTTTTGTGTCTTTTGGCATCCCACCTTGTTTAGGGTTCTGCATGCTTATTCTTCAGCCTAAGTTGAGGGCAGTTAGGAAGAGTTAGATTCCTGGACATCCTGTAGCGCTGTGTAGAACGTCCTGTGCAGTACAGGAGCTAAGTAGACAATGTATTAATGAATAAATGGAAGTTAAATAGAGAGCTTAGGAAGAACAATAATATTTTAAAAATTTATCTGAAACTAAGTAGTGCTATAAGGACTAGCAAAATTATATTTATTGATTTAGCTGTCTGTGAAGAATTTTTCTGGTTTTTATTTATCTGATGGCGATCAGTTTTTGAGAGGATCTTTCTTTTGCTCCTCATAGATGTGTTTTTATTATCTGTACTTCCATAATTGCAGTGTTTTATTTCTGTGCAGAATCCATTTATCTAATTAGCTCATGTGATTCTCCATCTCTTGCTTCTCACTGCAGTCAGATTAGGCTAGGTAGTGCTTTGGTAATAAACAACTCCCAGATCTCAGGGCTGGTCACATCCACTGGTCATCTCTTGCTGGAGCTCTGTGGCCAAAGCCCGTCAGCAGCAGCACTCTGGATATGTATCTCTGGAATGCCCGGGTTTCATCCTGAAGCAGTGGAAAGGCAAAGAGGATTGAGCTCCGGCTCTTCAACCCTTTTGCTGCCACATTTGGATGGATCTGAATGAGTATTTCCGCTGACCGCGTGTTTGATTTTAGCCCATGACCTCAAAAAAATCTTTTTTCTGTATTTTTGTGTTTTTCAAGAATGAATGACAATAGGAAAATTTTATACTTTAATGTAATCATTTATTTTAATGAAATGTACCACCTTAACCGTATTTATTTAAAAATACAAATACTCTATTGTGAAATTGTTATGCAGTGAGAAACTGTTTCAAAGACTTTTCTCTATTTATAAAATTTTTTAGTGTGTTTTCCTGTGGCTTGTACTATTAATAACTAAGATGTTTTGTATGCTATATTGCGTAACATTTTGTAATACATTTTTTATATCATTAATGCCATTAGATTCTAATATATTTGTACTTAAATCTGATTCGTGCCACTTAATATGTTTTGAGTTTTTTCTGCTAAAATTCTATTAGTGGTAAATGTATTACCATATAACAAAAATTTAAAATAAATATGTCATTTATATACAAAGAAGCTCAAAATGTTACTATTAAATGCATAAAATAGTCAAAACATTAACTTCTTATTTTTTGTGGTTTTTTGACACATTAAAAAATAAAAACCGACGTCAGTTGATGCAGTGAAAGAGTTAGGCTTCTGCATGGAAGTGATGTAGGAATCCTGTGTTCACATTTCATTGGCAGAGCAAGTCGTGCGACTGTGCTTAACCGCAGAGGGGTAAATGTCAGAAAAGCGATGCAGAATAGTCCATGAAAAGCTTTAATAACTGTCACATTCCTGCTCATACTTCACAGTTTCTACCATTTCCTGGCTCTAATTCCATTTTGCAGATATTTTGCTCTGGTGTCATTTTCACTTCTCTTAACTCAATGATTTTATTCTCTCATTTATATTATTTAATTTTTTAAAATCCCATTGTCTTCTTTCTTCTGAGTATTTCCAACCCTTCCTTTGCATCTGAGTCCAGCATTACTCCTCTACCATCTACTCTGATACCACTCTTCCCATTGCTTTTCTTTTGCCATCCTGAGATCATTTGACCCCCAATACATCTTTTTTTCCAGATTTCTTAATCTTAATAGATGTTTCTCTTTCTTTGCTTTTCTGTTCAGGAGCTCCATACTTCATTTATTGGTTCTTTAGTTTCCTCCTTCCATATATTAAGAAATTGGCGTGTGTTTGTATTTTAAAATAGAATGAACTAGGTAAATGAAAGTTATAAAGATGTTATAACAAAAGAGCTAAGCTATAATAGATTTTTGAAATTTTAAATTTTAAAAATTCATTTTTTTCCTCTTTAATGTAAAAATTTTCTAGTAAATAGAAATCTGTGTAGATGACAGAAATCAATAGAGAAAAACATAACACATTGATTTGTAGGGATTGTTTGTATACATGTCAGTCACATTGTATAGTTTTTAAATCATTCTTTTTCTGATTTAAAGTAGTAATTACAAAAACATATAATGTGACTATCTCTGATGGTCCCACCACCTTCAGAGATAACCACTGTGAATAGTTTGGTGTGTTTTAGTCTGGATTTTTTCTTTTGCATATAGAAATGCTTTTTTTAAACAAAAAAATTTAATCTTTGTAGACTGTAATTTAATCTGTATAGATTATAATACAGTGAATAGTGTTTTGGCAATTCAGTCTGCAGTGTCCTTTTCAATGGCTGCAGAATATTCCCTATGTACCATAGTTTATTTAACCAGTCCTTTATTTGTTAGACAATTAGGGTGATAACTTTTTTTCTCACCTTTATTGCCAACCACATTGGATAATATTCTTTGGTTTTACATGACAGAAACCAATCCAAACTAGCTTAAACAAAGGGAAATAAGCAGAGGAAGCATCATAGAACTTGGGTCAGGAATATGGATGAGTCTTAGGAAAGGACTAGAACTAGAAAGGATAAACTACCAAGAACCCTTGAAGTGTTTGTTCTTTCTCTCCCCTCACAAATTTGCTTTAGTTTTCTTTGTCTCCTTCACTCCCCTCTCCTCCTTTCCCCATGGATTTTCTTTACATTTTCATCTCTGTGTAGAACCTGCCTGCCTGAAAGCTTGAGTTACATATTTCAGCCACACTATTGCCTTTGAACCTGTGTTCTGATTCCTAGTAGAGATCTCTGGATGAATGAATGAATATTACACTCCTACTGTGCTCAGATGAGCTGCATCTGCCTGGCCCACTCTGGGAGTGAGTGGGTGGATTTGCATGATAAACGTTGGTCAGGGCTGAATCCTTTTAGTAGGAATGAGTTCTAGAAGAGGTGGTGGTTAGGGTTGGGAGCCTAATTAAGCTACATAGAACTCTTAAAAGGTGCCTGCTACACAAATAATGCTGCAGTGAGTGAACAGCTTTGTAAATTGACTCATTTATGCAAGTATTCCTTTGGTAATGTCCTGGTAATTTAATAGCTAGTCAAAGTATTATACTTTTAAAGTTCCAGTAAATATTTAAGTTGTCCAAAAAGTATGTCCCAGTTAACACTCCCACTGACAGTATACATGTTCTACTACACCTACCAATGCTGATCCTGTGAGCCAGACTGATAAAAGAAAAATCTCATTGCTGTTTTAATTTCTTCTTTAGTTTTTAGAAAACAAGGCCATCTTTTACTATGCCCGTTAGCCATTTTTATTTCTTCTATGAATTTCTTATTCTTCTTTCCCATTTTTAGAATTGGGTCAGTTTTCCTCTTTTTCATTGGCACTAACCCTTCATAAATTTTAGGAAAATTAGCCTTTTTTTGTGACATATTAGGGTTGTCTGGAAAGTATCCAGCCATGTAGCTGGATTTTTTCCGAACAGGTCTTGTGTGTCTTTGTCTTTTATCTAGTAGTGAATATATATGCTTTGCCTTAAGATGGTTTTGATTTTTGTTTAATCATATTTCTGTGTGTTCTGGAATTTTGCTTCATGTTTAGAGAAACCTTTACTATCTAAGATTGTAAAAATATTCACCTGTTGTTTTCTAGACCTTTCCTGATAAAACTTTTTACATTTAAGTCTTTGATCCATGTTGAAATTACTTTGGTTTTTTAGACCAAAGGAGGGATCTAGTTTTGTTTTGTTTTGTTTTGGTGTTTTATGTTGAATAGTAATTTTCCCCTAGTAATTTGCAGAATTTATTTGATTAAATATTTAATTCCTATATATAGTTAAATCTGTTCATACTGTCTGTTTTCTTCTGTTGATCTGCTTTTCTTATGCATGTGCTGTGAAGTCTCTTTTTAGCTATGTTTTATTTTTGTTTTTGTTTATTTTTTTGCCAGAAATCATGTCAAGAATCTTTTTGGAAAAGTTTATGTCAGAAATTCCTTTTTATAAAAAGCTCCTAATTGCAAATGTTTTTATTATTCAGACCTCAGGAAATTTTCTGATGGAATTTCAAGTGAAAAATGTTCCTTCAGAAAGAATTGCAACTCAGAAGATCCTGTCTGTGATAGGAGAGTGCCTTGATCACTTTGGCCCTGGTTGTGTGGGAGTACAAAAAATTTTAAATGCCCGTTGTCCGCTTGTGAGGTTTTCCCACCAGCCCTCTGGATTTCAGTGCGATTTGACTACTAACAATAGGTATGATCTCTTAAGTTTATCATCTTAAATGTGAATATTACAAGGTATTAGCATAGTTTTTCTTGTACAGAACAGTCTAGTGGCTTTGGACTCTTAGACAGTCTTTAATAATAATTTTTTAAAGATTTAAACACTTGGATTAATATATGGGAAATACTTATACGTATCAGGTTTTTGGTATTTGAAATAAAATGTTAGGGTATTGTGTTAAACTAACATTAACATCTTCTGGAAAAACAGTGTTCTGTTGTTTTTAACTTATGTAGCCTGATGCCAGCATAAAAATACCTGTGGCACAGAGTCTTTTCTATGTATTCTTCCAAATATACTTGGGAAATGAAGTAACAACTTGAGTTTGACCTCTGAATTACCTGCAGATACAGTCAGTCAACTTTGTGCCCTAAACAAATATGATGTTTGCTTAAGTCAGAAAGTTACCTGAGCAGATTAAGACTACATAGGTTTTTCTTTAGCATATTTTCATTCTCTTTCTTGACAAACTGTTTGGCTTAAAAAAAAAAAAAGACACCTGATGACTTTTTTTGGGTTCTCACTAGGGAAAACTTTAATTGAGTTTATTTTTTAACTCTACTATTCTCATTGCATGCATTTGATTTCACTATATTATCTGTCTCATGAGTAATCATAACTAAAAATAGATTGAGAAAATCCCCTGTAGAACAGTTTTGATTAAACTCCAATGTTCACTAATAAGACATTGCTGAATGCTTCTGAATGTCTCTCAAGTAGCCCATGGAGTAAAAATAAGTAAAAATATTTGCTGCATTTTCTATCGTTATTGTATATTCTTTCTAGTATGTAAAATAGAACAAAATGACATCATTATAAGTAATGCTACTTTCATTGTCTTGTTGGGATAGGTTTTTAAAAATTGATTATTCAGGTTTTTATCTTCTTGTTTGTTTAGATCAGTTATCTCACACTATTTGATCCTTATTTTTCAGCTTACTTTAGCTTCATTTACATGGATATAAACCTTTAATCACTGAATTTCTAATTTTTCATTTCTTCTGTTCTCCTTAAACTCAGGAAGTAGCATTTTTATAGACAGTTTGAAGTTGATAATATTAAAGGATTTTGTGCCCTCAATCTGTTTGAGAAGTTACAAGACATGTTTTGATCACTAGGAGCTTAAATATTTTAAAATATTTCTGATTACTAATTCTTTGCATTGTAACATTCTGAATAGGAAACTTACAGAAAATAGGCTCTGAGTTTTGATTTCTTATTAGATACTTTATCTTTGTGGGTTTTGGTTTTTATAAGCATAGAAAGTAATTTTGGCTGAATTTTAAGACATTTATACTTTTTTGATAAAATAAGTAGAATATTTTTCTTTGTTTTTAGGCTAACTTGTCTACCAAAGGACTAGATAACCAAAGTGTGAAAATGAGGTGCAAAGCTTCTTATTTACAAATGCTTCTGTCTTTATTGATAATTATCAAAGAGCACTTAAATAGCGTGTTTCACATATTACTTAATGTTTAGGAATTTTAATTTAAAAATTCTAAGTTTTTAGAACTACATTGTGATTGTCAACATTTCAAAGAATGATTTAATGGTATTTGATAGTTAACCATTCACATTAAATTTTATATTACAAATAGCGTAATACTTTTGATTTATCTGATTATGGTGTTCTGAATACATTCAGATATAGGGAGACATTTAGCTATATTTTCAGATACGTGTTTTATTCTATTCTGGGATCATAATTTGGAGGTTGAAAATTCTTTTATTTTTCTCTTTTGAAGGATTGCCTTGAAAAGTTCTGAACTCCTTTATTTGTATGGTGCCTTGGATTCCCGAGTGAGGGCCTTGGTGTTCAGTGTCCGGTGTTGGGCTCGAGCACATTCCTTGACAAGTAGTATTCCTGGGGCTTGGATTACAAATTTCTCCCTTACGATGATGGTCATCTTTTTTCTCCAGAGGAGATCACCTCCTATTCTTCCAACACTGGACTTCCTAAAAACCCTAGCAGGTAAGACTAGAAGCAGTCTCTCCATTTCCTCTTTCTGATGTTTTGGATGAATATAACTTTCGTGCGTTAACAAAATCTTGTGTTTATTAGTCACATGATTTGTTTTCTACATCTTTAAAACCTTGTGAATCTAAAAGGTAAGTGTGTTTTTTTGTTGTTGTTTTTTACTGTCCACTAGAGGTCATGAGAGTAGACAATTTGCCAAACTGAGCTCTTCAGAATTTTTTGTGTTTTGTCTTACTTGTATCCATTGACAGATTGTTTACAACTGCCATAAGCCTCTCTCTTAGTTGACCAAGTTTGGAATGACTTTGGGAAAAAAACATATCTCAGATACAGCTTTTGATTGGATCACAGCTTCAGAGATGGCTTTCTAAATCTGAACCTATTTCCAGATTTCCCTTAGAGATGCTAAGGATTGTTTCATGATGTATTTAGATCCTAAAATTTTTTAGTTTAAAGTTTATAAACAATCTTAGATTAATTATTTTAAAATTAGTATTCTATTTAATTCATATTTAATAAATTGAAAGGATTTTTTGCCCTCACTGAAGTATTACAATCCTAAATTCTAAAAGGGAGATAATTCAGAGTTATACTCAAAATGTGTATACACTGCGTAGTCTACCCATCTTGTACATCCCTGTATCTTCCTGGTTTAAAGTAACTTTTAAAAGGGATTTTATTCCCTATCGACTAAACATCAGTTTCCTTAGTTTGTTGTTTAAAACCATTACCTATCTAGCCACAATCCAGTTTTCCAATCTCTTCTCCCACAATTCCACTTCACGTGTTCCATATCCCTGCCAGTACTGTGATTAATCTCATAACACTTTTGTCTTAGAGCCTTTGTTCACTTCCTGTGAACACTGTGAGTGTTGGTGTCGTTTGACACTGAGCTTTGGTAGGTTAAATGGAAAGTAGGAAATTTTCAGCGGGTAGAGTGGTGGTCGTGTATCTCACTTACGAAATTGTAATATAGGGCAACACCTGTGCCTGTGCTCATCCCATTCTTTGGTGTCATTCATTCACTAAATATTTATTGGTCACTTACTATGTGTCAGGTGTTATTTTTGGTGCAGTGGGATTAGGAATGAGGTTCTCAGGAAACTCATAGTCTACTTTGGAGGTAAGATGTGCATAAACAGAAAATATGGGTAGATCCTTACCGGTGAGCAACCTGTTAGGAGCACTTCCTGTTCAACCTCTGCTGTGTGTACCGCTGTCATAGAAACCATTTTGGGGAAACATCGTGGAAATTTTGGAGTTCAGAATCTAAGAAAAAGTAGAAGCAGAAAAAAGGAGGAAGAGTTGAGGCAGGTTTATGTTTAGGGCAGACAGCTCCTAACATCTTGATTGCTGTCTTCTATTCTTAAGAGTATTGCCACTCCTGCTCTCTGCCCCTGCCTGGAAGAATTTATACTGCCTTTTCTCCTTACCTTCATTTGCTTCCCACCAATCCTTTCTTAACTAACAGTGATTTTTCAAAAATTGATATCTAACTGTTTTATTTTCTCTGTCGAAACGCTTCACTAACTTCCTAGTATGTTTTTTGAAAGTTCTGGTAATTATTTTAGAAAAAGAATAGGATCTGTGGACAAATTTAAAATGACATGTTGAGCTTTTATTTCAAACCTATTCCAAAATAAATTTAAATTTGTTAGTATCTTATGGCATCAAAGCAGATGAAATTAGTTTTAGAATTCTTTAATTATCCACTTTAAAATACCAAGGTGGTTGTTTAAAAGTTTTAAAGATGGGAGAACTTTCAGGCTGATTTCTGCAGTTGCTTCTCTGTTCGCATTATATTGTAGATGGGAATTGCCCATAACTGCAAAGATAGATATAATTATTGCTTTGGTTTTTGTAGTTCTAGAGATACCTTGAGTTTACTATAAAACAATTTTTCATATTTGATATTTAGATAGACACTATCAATTTGTATATTTTAAAAATAAAAAATATATTTTGCTTGCTTGCTTGTTTGTTTTTTAATAGAAGGCAGCATGAATTTCTGGAACACCCTCCAGTGCTTCTAAGACTTTGTAAACCACTGTTGGGAATCTAGAGTAAGTTCAAGTCCAAACTCTATATGTTGTATTAAATTTAGGGCCCTTTTGATCTTCCTTCTCCTCCTCTTCTCACATCTGTTCGTGTGTGCAAATCAGGAGTTCAGCACTTTAAACTCCTTGCTGATTCTCAGATGTTTGTCCGTTTTCAGTCTCTGTGCCTTTGCCTGAAATGGCATTCTCCCTTCTTCCTCTTTTTACATGGAGAACCTCTTCAAGATTAAGCCAGGGAAGAGAGGACAAACGCAGTCCCAGATCTCATTTGTTAGGTCTTTTCTGCGGGTCCGGCAGGCTCTCTTTGACTCATCTTTGCCTCTTCCATTCCTGGCATAGTATTGGGTCCATACTATAAGTTCAGTACATAGATTTCAAGTGGGTAGGTGAACATTTTAAAGTTGAAGGCTTTTTGTACTGAACTTGATAGCAACTTTCATATTTTGGCTACTCTTGAGTTTCTGTTTCTTTGTGTTTTCTTAAATCTCCACTACTTTCCTCCACGTCTCTTATTTTCTTGTGTGTTTCATCCTTGTTTTGGCTTTGCTATATTTACTTTATTTACTTCTGTGCTTACTGCATTGATACAGTATTTTCATCTTATAAACAGTTGTTTGATTGAAGTTTGTTTTAGGATCCCTGTTCTTCTTTTCTGTCAGAAATTAAAGACTTGAGGAAGAAACGATTAGGTAGCAAATTTGATGCAGAGAACCCAGCCTAGAAGAGAGCTCTGATTGGTAGCTCTGTGTGACCCAGTGACCATTTATTGAATGCTAACTCTGTGCCAGGCACTTGGATAAAAAATTTTGTGCTTCATCTCATTCAGTCCACCCAGCAAACCTTATGGGACAGACTTACTATTTTTATTTTATAGGTGAGGAAACTGAGGCTTTGAGAAATTGTCTAAATTTCCTAAGGTCACATGGTTAGAATATTCTAGAGCCAGAATTCAAACACAAGCATTTTTTAGAGCTTGTACTTTTTTTTTTTAGCTGAAATGTATGTATATAAATCAGTATTTATAAACTGAACACATCTAGGTAACCACTACCAGATTGGATAAAGCACCCTACAAGTCAGGTAACCACTACCAGATTGGATAAAGCACCTGGAAGTACCAGCCAGACTCCCTTCCAATCACTGTATAACTTCCCCCACCCCCAGCCTCACCTCACAACATGGATTAATTTTACCTGTTTATGTCTCATGTAAAAGCTGTCATGTAGTATGTTCTTTTGTGTCTGGCATTTTCCCTCTCAACATCATGTTTAGGAAATCATGCATATCATTAGTGTATTTGTGGATCATTCATTGCTATTGCTGTGTAGTATTCTGTTACATGAACATACCAAATAATGTCTTAAATTCTGTTTTTGACATGCATTTGAGTAATTTGTAATAATAGTTTGGGACTGTTTCAGGTAGTGCTAGTGTGACCATTGTAGCACATTTCTTTGGTGAATACAGGTACTCATTTCTGTCTAATACATGCTAAGAGTAAAATATTTGAGTCTTAGGATTTGGGTGTATTTAGCTTTAGTAGACATTGCCAAAACAGTTTTCTGAAAGGTAAACTCCCACAGGCATTGCATACAAGTTCTAATTGCAGCACGTCTTTAGACGTGTTATCTTTTTCTTATGGGAGCCATTCTTCATGTGTATAGTGGCATTCTGACGTGCTTTGATTTTTTTCCCCAATGACTAACAAAGTTGAGCACCTTTTCATTTACTTACTAGACATTTGGATATCTCTTGTGAAGTTTCTTAAGTCTTTTGCCTATTTTTTTTTTTGTCATTTTCTTATTCATTTGTAGCAATTCTTCATATATTCTGCATGTGAGTCCTCTGTCACATACTATGTATGTATATGTGCATCTGTATAGCTCATATATGCACATTATGGTTCCCTTTTCACTCTCTTACTGGTGTCTGATGAAAAACTGTAGTTTTTAAAGTTCAGTTCTGTCCAAGTTGCAGATGCACATAAGGAGTGAAAATACTCTACAAACTTTGTAGCAATAACTCGCCCTCTGAGCCTTTGCCTTCTACTTCTTTTGCCTTTCCCTGTGGGCAAACACTTTTACCCCAAACAGCTGATCTATTGGATTTTTTAAACCCTATTTCCCCAATAAAATGTTTGAATTACTGTTTCTTGACTTTTAGGATTAGGTACCGTCTATAATTTTCTTTTAGGGAAGAGGAAAATTAACTCTTTTATTCCCATAGCCCCCATTGCATATCCATCATATTCTGAATATATCTACAGCATAATTTTGGTTGTGCATTCTTTACACTATTACGACTATTTAAAAGCTATTTATACCTAATCCATAGAGTAAACCAAAATTAATTTTCTTTCTTGTCCAACTTTTTATATTTTTTGGAGTTAATAATTTTTAATACTACTTATTTTCCTTTTTTGTTTGCTTAGTATTTTATGTACATAACATTAATTGAATCCAGCTTGCCATCAGTTGTCTAAATAAATCTTTTCTCAAAATAGAAGCATCAACTATTCTATTAATAAATTTTTCTTTACCTAGCCTCAGTTTTTTCTCGATAGTTTTTCATTTTATTTTGTTTAGTGTTGTTAGAGGCCTTCCTTAGGTGTCTGCTAATCTTTGAATTTCTGCCTAAGTTTCAGTTAAAAACTGGAAAGCGAATTTGAATCTGAGTTAGGGTTGGGGGGCAGGGCTTGCTGACTGTGCCATTCATGGTAGAGTAATTTGCACTATTTCATTTGGTGGAACTTAAATGTCACTATCTCTCGGTCATTCCTTTTGGGCCATTCATATTCTCCAGAAATGAGTCTTTTAATCCTTGTTCCTGGAAGAATAGCCCTGGCTACTAGCATGCTGAAACTTAGGTGTTTACTATTGTTTTTAGAACATTGTTCCCACCCTTGGCAGTGTCTTGTATCTCCTAGTGTGGAGATCCTTTCTTTTACCATCTCCGAAGTAAACCTAAACTTTTCCTGTCAGGGAAGAAGAGACCTGGGGGAGTCTTCAGTGAGACTTCAGTCATCCCGCTTCTAGGCGTCCGATCAGAACTGGTGCTTCCAATCACCCAGCTGTCGGGGGCTCTCCCTTGTAGTTATCTGATTTCTTCTTGCCTTTTTTTACTACTGATTTAGGATTCAGTGTTTTCAGATCTCCTAAGTCATTGCTGTTTGTCAACCTTTCCTTCAACTTAAAACATTTTTTCGCTTCTATTCTTCATTGTTAAGATTTCGTATCATTTTTGGTCATTTCAGTGGTGATGTAGGAGTGGGTAAAGATAAATGCTTGTGTTCATTTCCCATCTTTAGCCTGTGCTCTTAACCAGTGTATATAGGCTGCCTCCTATAGAGAGGCTGAACATTATTGGAGCAAGTGGTGTGGTGGGAGGAGCAGGTAGGATTTTACTTAGTCTGTTGACTAGCATAATCCTTTTCTGAATTCTCTTTGGTGATTAAACATAAGCATTCAAAATCAGACATCAGTAATCATTCAGATTATTGCTTATCTGCCTGCTATATGCTAGACTAGATTTGGAGGGAGAGGCACTAATGAGTAGGACAGTGACTTTTGTAGTCCCAGAATGGGATAGGGAATCAAAATGCAGTCAGATAAGTGCTAATGGAACAAAAATGCTAAGAGCACCAACTTGGAAGTTATGATTTTGATTCGGTTTTTGAGGAGTGCGAGATTGCTTGCAATATTTTGTTAATACAATAGAAGGTAGATGAGAATGGGTGAGGGATTTTATGGTGGTGGTATGTTTATCAATAATGATTACCTCTAAATATGTAAATACTGTTAGAAAAGAGGAATGGGTAAGTCCAGTATGCTGTTAAATTTGTTGTAGTGAATCCACTCTCTCTAGAGTACGGCTTTTTAGAAATTACCTGACGTTTTTTCAAAACTCTTAGAGCATTCCGTTTGTGTCATGAATGAACTGTTGAAATTAAATGCCTAAAACGATAGTAAGAATGGAAAATCAAGATCATGAAATATTATTGATCAAAGATGGTGCCAAGATTTGAGTTGGTGAAAAATGAGAACTGTCTGCATTTTCATTGATAATTGGAAAACTGATTACCTCAAAAGATAGATGAAAAATCATTGGTTGTTGACAGACAATTCTAGTAGGCTAAAGGAAATATAATGTTAATTTCACTTTAGTATTAATCTAAATGTTTTTTAAATGGAGTTTCAAACCCTATTAACTGAAAATATATAATGCTGATTAATAATAGGAAATAATTAATCTATAACTTGGATTTATTTAATTATAGTTTTCTTTTCTGATATAGGGAATCTCTTTGAAATATAATGTGAAATATTTTTCATTTCTGTTTATATAAGATGCAGAAGATAAATGTGTAATAGAAGGCCACAACTGTACATTTATTTCTGACTTGAATAGAATTAAACCTTCAGAAAACACAGAAGCACTAGGTAGGTGTTTCCTTTTTTCTTTTTCTCTTGGGTTCCTTTTTGGATTGAAACTGATTTTTCTCTTATTCTTTGTTTTATTTTCTTGCAGAATTACTACTGAAAGAATTTTTTGAATATTTTGGAAATTTCGCTTTCAATAAAAATTCCATAAATATTCGACAGGTAAATAATATTTTAATATTTGATGATTAGATATCTGATCTCCAACTGTACTAATATATAATTAGTTTAGTTTTCAAAGCAGTCTAACAAATGTTACTGCATTTCAGCTCTGTGGTAATAGATACTAATAAGGAAGTTGTTGCCTAGAGTAGCTATATAACTTGAGTAAGGTCAGTCACCTAGTTATTTGAAGGAGCAAAAGTCAGCTGTTTCAACATCTAATACTCTAATATTTTTCAAAATGTGGTGTATATTCTAAAAAGTTTTCTGGAAGGAATAATTTACGTACAATTCTTTTTAAACTGGATTTGTGTTCCTATGGAAGAAATGGAATACTTGGTCCCAAAGATTGATTTTAGAGATTCCCTCAATTAGAGGATTTAATATATTTAGGCAAGTGAGTTTATGATTTTGGTTTATCTGAGTAGTTGGAATGATAGACATTTTTCTGGAAAAGAAAAATCAGAGGCAAGCCCTCATAAACCAAAATTATTTTTCTAGGCAAAATTGGTTTATGAGTGGGGGATACTTGAGATGGCTTTCTGTTTGGGTTATTCTGTTTATCATTTGGACACGTGGTTACAACCCTTTTAAGACTCGTTTCATAAAACATGCTCAGATTTTGTTGTCATTTCTTCCATTCTCCTTTGTTCATTCTTCCCTAACTCTTATCTTGCTGATGGAGATTTTGTTTTATTAATAAAGAAAAAAAACGCGGGGAAAGGAGAGGGGCAGAGACACAGAGCTCTGGAATGCAATCTCATTTGTTAGATTCCAGATTAGGAAGAGGTCACAGGACCTACGAAGTTCTTTATTATTTTTGTGCTTTTATCCCTGGGGCTCAGATGAGGGACAGGTAGGAGCCCTGCTGGGCAGTGGCTGGAGAGAAGTTTGGGAATAAACAGGTTCTTGCTCTCATTAGAGAATCTTAGCCAAGTGTTTTCTAATTTTTAAGTAATACATGTGATACCATTTGAGGGAGGAAACGGTTATATAAGCTAATGGATCACTGCAGTTGATATGAGACATGGCTTTAGCTTTTCTTTTTCTTTCTATGAGATGTCTTACCAGGTAGGACCTTATTTAAGTTGGATGTTTAGGAGTGAAAAAATAGGAAATGTTTAATATTTTAAAATGAATAATGAATAATCCTTTGTTCTTTCTCATCCTTTCTGATTTTATATGTGGAAAATAATTACTTTATTTAATTTTAAAATTCTAACTTTCTGTGCTTCTATTCCTACTGTAATAAATATGTTTTTAGCTAGTCTTAAAAATAAGTGTATCTTAATGTTAATTTCTACCATTTTTCTTTTTCATTTATTTTCCGTCCCAGCTCTATCCTGTTAGGAAAAAGTTATGTTACTCTAAAAATCCTTTTTTTTATTGGTTGACTTAGTCCAGATACCTCCCACCTGAGCATCATTATCCATAGCTCATAAACCTAATTTATTTTTCTCTAAAGAATACTCATAAAACCACAATGGAAAAAAAAAAGTCAGAAGCATACACATGCATGCACAATTGTGTAATGTGCGTACATACCTGATCCCCTTAGGAAAGATGTTCTTTATTCTCTAGGTTTGTATTTTATGTGTTTTTGACATTTTATTAAACCATACTAAACTGTTCTTATATCTGAGCCCTTCATCCATTTTTTTCTTCCTTATAGGGGAGGGAACAGAACAAACCTGAACCTTCTCCACTGCACATTCAGAACCCTTTTGAAACTTCCCTCAACATCAGCAAAAATGTGAGTCACAGCCAGCTGCAAAAGTTTGTAGATCTGGCCAGAGAAAGTGCCTGGGTTTTACAGCAGGAAGATAGCGATCGTGCTTGCCCATCACGGAATCGGCCGTGGGGGCTAGCGGCCCTGCTGCTACCTTCCGTAGCCAAGAGTGTGTCTCATGCCAAGCGGAAAAGGAAGAAGCCTGCGAGTGAGAGAGTTAAAAACTTGTTGGAGTCCATAAAAAGTAGCAGTACTGAAAATTCCACAAACACCAGTGGGAAAAGAACAGTGAGTACTCAGGCATGACAGCTACTGCTTTAAGAACTGGGTTTACGTGATAAAACGATGTGTGGACTACCTGGAAGGACTGGAATGGGACTTTACACCTCCCAGCGGTCATCTGATGACTCTTCAGGCTCCTTGGGCTTCTCGCTGGGCCTTTACCTGGTCTGAAGTTCTGGAACATTTTTAAGTGATCAGTCTGCTACCCAGTGGCTTGTTATTAAAACATCAGCCACAAGGAATAAGTGAAAGAAGGTTGGAAAGTACTTTCAAGAGATAAACTGTACAAAGCGATGGTAAAAATCAGTTCTGGAATTGTTGTTGATAGCCACGTCAGTCCCTGGATATTTACATGAATAGTCAATGAGTACAATAAAGTTTCAAATTTTGGTAGTGCTTTTCAGTATGTATTATTGTATTCTTTAAGCAAAGTGCTCTTATATATAAATTAAAATGGTAATGATTTCCAAAAATGTTAATGTTTTTAAAAGATGTGAATGCAAACACTTAGTCACTACATTGTAGATATTCTAAACCATACTGGTACATTGTATTTTAAATCCTATTTACTTTTCCTATTTTAAAAACTATAACCCTGTTTCTACTAATACGTGATAGTCCCAGTATTCTTTCACTTCTCTTTTGAGAATTCCTTTCTCCGTGTAGGAAATAGACATGTATTGAAATATAATTTCATTTACATTCCCAAGGCAGTAACTTCCAGTTTAAGAAGCAAAAAATGTAGTATTTGAAAACAAGGACTTCAGCCAGACTGGCTTTATGGTATATTCTGTCTCTGGGCCCCACTGTTTGATCTGTAAAATGGGGATGATAACAGTGCCTATTTCACAGATTATTTGTGAGGATTAAGTGAGATACATAGGAGAGTGCTACCACAGGAGCCTGGCACATAGTACAGGTTACTTCTCTTCATTACATTTTTGAGTCTATGGCATATAAGTATTATTCTTGCTATTCAAAATTCAGATTTAGAGCATGTAATGGTTTTCAAAATAGTTTCCTGTATAAATTTTAGAACAGAATCTTTATGAGCTCTGCTTATATTTTGGGGTATTCACTAATAGAATTGTTATGAAGCAAGTAAGTTTTGCACAGCCAACATCTGAAACCAACAAAAAAGTATCAGTGTTCTTTTACAAAAACAGTGTCTTTACATGAAAAGCCTTTTTTGTATTTGTTCTTTAAGTTTATTATGTTGGGCTATACATTTATATTAAGAATTAAAAGGAAAGGCATAAATATTGAAGAGTTTCTAAATGAGATGATTTTTTTTTCTGTTCATAATTTAATTGGACATTTTCTCTTTTAGATTGGTATTATATTAAATTTAAAATGGCCATTTAAGTAATAACCATGTTAAGTACATAAAGTATGTATATGTGTTAGCATTTTCTTTTTATAGTTTATAAGACAATTTTGACACTGTAGGTCAGTTTTACTTTTTAGAATGAGATTTAATGGTGATCAATTTTAATCTACAATGATCTTTTAATGTCAGGTTTTAATTCAGGTTAACCAAGTATGGACTACAAACAAATTTAATGTTTTCTTGTAAGTTCATTGTATTACATTCTAAATTTTTAAAAGGTAGTTTTTAATACATTTTAGGGATAATCACCCATTTCTTGTCATTGTAGTTTCTTAGTTAAAACTAATTGCAACAATAAGATGAGGAAAAATTTTTTCCCAAGATTTTTCTTTTCTAGCTGTTACCAGGCTTTCATTGAGTAGCTTTCACCTACAATGCATTTTATTCAGTGTGCACAATAATTGTGATGCGAACCTACCTAAATCAGATTGATTTCAGTTACACATCATTCCAGATTTTATAGCCTACTGGTATAATCCCTGGAGTTGTTACTCATCTTTAAGAAATTAGAATTGGCCAGAGACGTTCTAGGAAAACAGTGTATAATCTGTCTCATTTACAATGCTGTAGTGATCATAGAGGAGAAGAGGTAATAAAGATGGTAGAAGTAGGACTTTTTCCTGCTGTCCTGTCCTACTTGCCTCTTGTTTTTGCCCTAGGGCCATAGTCAGGCGAGAACAGAATTTGATTGTTTCAAGTCACTTCGTGTTCCTAGACATTCCTTGGCATTAAGTGTACGGTTCTATTCAGTTCCTTACAGCCTGCTGGTGCCATAGGGAAAAGCTACATTTGCATGTATAATTTAAGCCAACCCAGTGAACATCTGCAGCTCACCCAGAAGAAAGAGCAATCAGGCAGTGGCAGCTTGTCAAGGTAGCAACTCTCAGCTTTCCAGAGTTTGGCATTCAGTTTGGTGAGTAGCTGTCATTGTGTTTCGATTCAGTCCCTTCAGGAAATATTGGAGGTGCCAGACAGTCAAAATGCTTTAGAAATGAAGAAGGCCTTTCTGCCTGAGCTGATCAGAAAGGCCTCATTGAATCGGGAAGGGTAGGTCCTGAAGGAATGGTAGGTAGACTGAGGCAGGGGCACAGGGATTGTTGCCTGGGAAAGGAGACTGTGTTAATTGTCAGGAGGAGGGAGACGAGGCTGGAGAACTGGCGGTTCAGGCTGGCTGGGGTATAGTTTTTACGTGGTAGAAGAGTCAAGGTTGTGAAGGACTGCCAGTGGCAGGTCGGGAGGGTGAGGATATTTTCATTGGTAAACTGTTGAAGGTCTTTGTGTGAGAGAATAATAAAAATTAAAGCAGTGCTTTTAGGTGATTATCGATACCAAGTAGTTTTAGACCACTGCTTCCCCCCCCCCCCCCAAATTTGATTACCATCGGTCTCATTAAGTTAAATAAAATCTGGCTGTTAAATTTTCTATAAAGGTCTGGAAGCTGACTCTCAGACACCTCAGCAGAATCTTCTTAATATTCAATAAGGAAGTCAAGTTTAAGTAGTTTAAAGCTATCATCAGGAAATACCCGGTCATGACATAAAATTTTAATGTAAAGCTTTATTAATGAGAAATTCTTTGTAATATATACTTGGAAAGGAAAACATAACCAGAAATCAATTTTTGCCTTGGGATGAGGTTGGAAAATTTATTTTAAATACTTGAAAGGCTTATTTTGGTTTTCGTGCTGAGTTCAATTACTTGTGGATACATATTTCAAAGAATATAAACATTACAGTGTTCCTCTGGAATTCCCATGGAGCAACTCCCAGAAAATGTCTATTTTAGATAGAATCTTTAATGTGAAGTATCTCTGATACTGGACATATAAAATCACAAATTATGAAAAAATATGCTATTTGTATTTTAAATTTGATCCCTGTGTTATGTGTATCCACCTACCTTTAGAACTCAGTGGAGTCAAAACTAGATTAAAGGCATACTCACTCACTTTTTCTGTCTATTCTTAGATAAATTTAAACGTTTTTTTCACAACAAAGTTTCTACACTCTTAGAATGTGGTACTGAGACATTTTAAAGAGAGCATTGGAAAGATACAACTTGAAGAAGTAAATGTTACACTATGAAGAATACTGTTAGTAATTAGTAGTTTTGTAATTACCAAATTAGTAATACCTAATTTGGAACAGAACAAGTCTAAATTAATGAAAAATATAAATTATAGATTGTTATTTTTTGTGGGTTTATTTGGAAGTATGGCACTTGGAAACTTACTGTGGGATTGTCAAAACAGCAAATTGATGAAAAGATTACAAATTAGGTCAGCATTAATATGTTAAAGTTGCTAGGCACAATAAGTTTTACATTTTTGGAGCTTTTCCTATTACAAAGTTACTGGTGCTTGCCTTAGATTAATGCAACATGATGATGAGGGTTTTGGTTAATATTTGCTAAGCTTTACATGGGCTTGGAGAGTGGTGCAGAATAACCTTGTCATGTTCTTTCTCTTCTAAAAAACTGTCTCAACAAAGTAAAAGGTGGATTATGAAGCTGGCTGATGTCTTGCAATGGAATTTGAAATGAAAATCTGATTATTTTTCCCCTCCATTTAAAATGTGTATTATAATTCTACAAATGCACATATCATTGTAAAACTAGCACAAGCTTCACCTTGCATTTCTTCTTTGACAGTTAATTTTGGTGATTTAGAAGGACTGTTTGATAATGATTTTATGTGATAATGTCCCTTCACCTGCCACCCCCCCACCCCACCCCCACCAGTGTAATTAAATCTACAGTCAGGATCTTTGGAGTTTCCATGCTTAACTTTTTGGTATTACAGGTTGTGAAGTTCAGTTACCAGTATTGAGAGGTTTCCTTCTGCTTTATATAATTGATTTTTTTAAAGAGAAAATCATAGCACTTTTGGTATAAATTTGTATTTGATTTGTTTACCTTGCTTTAAAAAAGAAGTAACTGTACTTAAAATAATATTGGGTGGTAGCACTTCATGAATCTGTTGGAGAAGTTATAAGATGGGTTCAAATTAACACATTTTCAAGATAACATTGATTTCCACAGTTTTGTCATCACCTTTGGCATGTGCCTGTCAAATCATTGTCTTAGTCCCACCCTCTAGAACTTCATCGTTCACTGGACTGTGCTTTAACTAGCAGTCTTTATCTCCAGTTCAACCTGTGTTAAAATTATTTTCTTCCCTCAAGTTTGCTAACTTTATAATTTACCTGTTTCTTTTGTTAGTGCCATTGTTTTCTGCCACCATAGCTCAAATTCTGGGACCTTTTAGACTCCTTCTCCTCTCCCCTTTGTTTGATTAATCTTTTTCTACTTCTGATGTCCTTAGCTTAGTTTATGTCTTTATTATTTATTTTCCTAATTTAACACAATGATAATCTATTAGCTTATTTCCCAACCTAATGGTTTTCCTCTTCTACATACCCATTTACTATCAATTTCCATAGGAATGTAATTCAAGAAAGTACGTCTTATGGTAAATCAGTATTAAATTATGCATTATTTATTGTGATTTTAAAGATACTTTGGAATTGTCTAGAGTCTTAAGGTCATTCTAAATATCAGTGAATATTTTTGTACAGGTATACAAAATAAACACTGATTAAAAGTTCTGATTAGTAGAAAGCACAGGATTTTTTCTGGAACATCCAAAGAGTATTCTGTTTATAACTCCACTGACTTCTAAACATTTTTAAACTTCTCTAAAATAGAATTACTTAATCCCAAAATATTGGTGCTGTGGAGTCATTCATTCAGTAAACATGCTGTGCTTCCTACATGTACCAGACACCATAAATTAAGATACACCACTTACTAAGAGGTACGAAATGTTTGAATTACTAGAAAATTGATGTTTATTCTTGAATACAAAGGCTTAGTATAAGGATAACAGTTCTGCCTACATAGATTTGTCAATTAATGATGCAATCAATTAAAATCCTATAAGCTTTTTTTTTCCTCAGCACTTCCAGTGGATATATATTTTTCATTTGTATTCATGGGTTCTATAAACATTTTTAAAAGAAATACAAAAGCCATCAGAAGTATACCTGGAAGGATAATTATACAAGACTAGCTAAGAGAAAAAAAAATCTCAATTTTTGAAAGTAACATTAAAATTTAAGACAAATGAAAACAATGTTTCTGGTTTGAGGTAGACCAATCAATAAAACAGTCCAGAAAATATACTCAAGATATATGTGGGATTTAATAATATGCTAAAGGACAACATTTCAAATCAGTAGAAAGATGGATTATTCAGTGAATTGTGTTGGGACAACTAGTAGAGATTGGAAGAGTCGTTTGATTCCATTCTCACTTTTATACCCAAACATATTTCAAATGAGTCAGAACTTAAATGTGGAGGGGGAAGAATGAAATCATAAAGTAAAAGAAGTCATGGATAAATATTATAAACTTGGAGTAAGGAAAGTATGCCTTTTAAAATATGACATGAATTTATGAGATGATACAGTTGGCCCTTGAACAGCACGGGTTTGAACTTCATGGGTCCACTCATAAGCTGATTTTTTTTTTTTTTTCAGTTGACCTGCATAGTTCAAACCTGGGTTGTTCAAGGGTCAACTCCCCGGATGAGGAGGGCAACCTGCAGTTCTTCATGAATTTTTTTCTCCATGGATGGGTGCTAATTGTTCAAAGGTCAACTGTCTATTGATGCATTTGACTACTTTAAAAAGGAAAGTTAGGCCACACAAAAAATTCCAATACTAATGAAAAAGGGCCAGTTTTGAAATAAATAATGAGTTGTACAAATCTAAAAGTAACAGGCAAAAACAAAGAAAAAGATCATTGAAGCAATTCTAAATAAAGATTGCCAAGCTTACCAATGATTGTATAAATCTTTATGGGGAATTTTGAGCATAGGTACATGTAAACTGAAAAGTTATTTAAACTTGCGTGAATCTTATCACTTTTCAACAATTAATGGCAAATTGTCTTTAATTTATAACCCCATTTATTTACCCCTTTTGTGTTATTTTAAGCAAATTCCAATCATTTTACCATTTCATCTATAAATATGTATCTAAAAGATAAGGACTTTACAAGCCATTATCAAACTTAAATGGAACAAACAAAAACAATAATTCTTTAATGTCATCATATTTAATTAATGCTGAAGTTCCCAGTTGTTTTAGGAATATCACAATTATTCCCAAGTGCATTTGAATCAGGATTCAGTTACTGTCTGCATTGTGTGATTCATTGATCTGTTTCTGAAGTCTCTTGACTCTTGAAGTTTCTGCTTCATTAGTCTTTTCCCTTGCAATTTATTGAAGATAATGGAATTATCTTAAGGAATAATTCCCAAGTCGTGTCTTAAAAATTGTCTTAAGGAATTTCACATATCATGGATTGTGCTGATTATGTCAGCATGCGATTCTGTGCTGTGGAGTTGTTCAATATTACTTAATGACTTAAAAATAGTTTTTATCAGTTTTAGAAAACTTCCAACCATATTCTTTCATGTATTTTTTATCCTTTCTCTTTTTCTTTTTTTTTTTAAATAACAATATGGCATTTATTTATTTATTTAATTGTTTTGCTTTTTGGTATGTGGGTAGCTCCCTGGCTGGGAATCGAACCCAGGCCGCAGCACTGCCAGCGCCAGCGCCGAAGCCTTAAGCCACTACGCCACCAGGGAACTCCCTCCTTTCTCTTTTTCATTTGGACCTGTATTATAGTTTATCAATTTTTCCCTCCTGAGTCCCATTTTTTAAACTCATTCTCTGCATTACTACTTTAAGTAGTAGTTGTGGTTCAGTTTCAGTTCTCGAATTTCCTCTTGGAACTTGAACCTTTTTTTTTGTAATTTTCTGACAGAATTCTCAATTTTGTCTGATTTTTCTTGCATTGAACAGTTATTTCAAAGTCTGTGCCTGGTAACCAGATTATACGGTCCCATGTATGCTTTTCATAATGTGGATTTTTCTCCTGGTACACCTAGTGGCCGTTGTTTTGTATGTTGATGTTGTATGTGAAAAACAGTAGAGATTATTTCAGGGAGAGTGATGCTAATCTTACAATTGAATAATTTTGCTTTGGGAAGGCAGGTAGGGGGTTATTAGGACCCTGGAACACTCTAATCCAGAAAAGGCTTGAGATTTTAAAGTTGGATCCAGTTCCAGATTCTACTCCATCTTTACTCAGAGGGTGGTGCAGTCCAAAGCCAGGACCGCTGACCAGGACCCTTTCTCCTTGGTAGGCCCTAAACTCCAGTTTTTGGTCCCCTTTCCCTGTGAGTCTTAGGAAAGCTCTGCTCAGCTCTGAATTTCTGAATTCCCAATGGGAAAGGCAGCCCCCAATGCTAGGCTCACCTGTTTAAGTTTACTTCTGCACAGTCCTGTAATTCTTCACTGCCTTGTTAGCATTTAGGTTTTCGTTCTGCCCAGCTTTTCCGGTTGTTTTCAGGGAGAGCGTTGGTGGGTGTTGCCTAGTCTGCCATTCCTGGAAACCATTGAGTTCTTTGTGATTCCAGCTTCTGATCCTCATACATACAATGTTAGCATTTTAACATGTAATGTTAAAAATATATATATTTTTTAACATAAAAATAGGAATGATGTAGGCTGTTCATTTAGTTTACTTTCTTGTAAAGAGCTTTCAAATGCTGTCTCACTTGCCGCCCTGTGTCCATGTGGCCTTTGGGTCACAGTGCAAACACCTGGCTGAAACGGATGCCTCGTTCGGCACTAAGGAAACAAGGTACCACAGATGTCGTTTTGTGCTCTGCTTCAGGAATCAGAAATTGCCAGCTTTTATTTCTGGACTCTGATTTTTTTCACAAAGGATTTTATACACGCCAATTCAAAGTTTAAACTCATGCCATGTGTGAATGAGTGCAAAATGCCCAAATAAGAATGGGGAAAATACTTTCTTTTTCCAGCCACATTGAGACACCTCAGACAACTATGAAATACAATTTTCTTCCAGTTTTCCAAAATATTTATCTGGGCTTAGACCAAGAATGAAGCATTTTAGGGCAAAATGCTTCTTGAAAATGTTATGATTTATAAGAGATGTAAAAATGCTCTTTTGAACTTTAAGCCTGTATTATTAGGATATCTTATTTATGAACAAAAATTTAGTGCATTTTTACATCAGTGAAATAATTTAGGTATTTCTGTGTTTTGAGTCCGTTATATTTCTAATGTTTGACTGTTTCATATTTATAGTTTTTCAGTGATGTTATCAGCCTCTATTTGTTTAGGTTAACAGAAGTAGCCATTCAGAATAGTTGTCATTATTTTGAGTTTTTAACTTGTATTTATAATTTGCCACATACAGTCTAGCATTACTATATTGCCACTTTAATTCAAGTCTTTAAATATTTAATAACGTCATTTTTGAAAACTGAAATTATTTGATGTTTTTATCTTGATTGCTCTGAGCAAAGACTGTACTTCAAACTTCTCATGCTTCAGAATGAAAGTAATACTTGAATTTAAATGTGATCAAAATGTTTCTTCTAAAGCCTTTTGTCATTTCCATTTTCAAAGCAATATTAGCTATATTTGATCTTGTAGATGAAGAAAGAGTTGACTATGATTATGTGCATATAAATATGCACAGTACCATCCTGGAATAAATTTTATTCATAGATTAATAAAGTATGTGCAGCATGATTGAGGAGAAAATATTTTAGGCCATTAAATTTTGTTACATAAGCTACAGTCTGGTTTAAATTCTGTGCAACTAAAATCTGTTTTGCTCTTTTTAAAATAGAAGTTTGTTACACTGGGAAATGTATTTATTTTCTAAGACCATCTAAGCATCTAAGACCCAATCACATATTGAGGAGAATTTTGAAATACTAGTTTAGCCTTTCAACTTAATGACAGTTGTTACCATTTGATTTTCTTACCTATACTTAAAAGCTTAAAGAATAAATACTACATGTTTCTTAGCATACATCCTTGGTTCAAGTGCAGTTCTTTTCTCTGATACGGAATAAAGTATAAAGCAAAGAACCTAGCACAGTGCCTGTCACATACTTGGTAATCCTCTTACTTCTTCCACACACACATTCCTAGTCCATGATTTTAAAGGTATTAGTAATAAAAATAATACCAAGAAACATTTAAGAGCTCAGCTTCCCTTTAAATCTTTAGATTTCTTTTTCTAAAAGATTAAAGTTACTACATAGTGTTGTAGACAGAATTTTATGATGGCTCTCAAGATTCCTGTCCCCTTGAGTCTACATTTTGTATAATCCTCAGACCTGGGAATATGGTGGAATCATCCCTCCCCTGGACTGGATTACATTAACTGGCAATGGTAGTGATTGAATCATTCCTCTGATTATGTTATGACCTAAGACTCCTTAGCAGACTGGAGGGAGAGATTCCTGTTTGCTTTGAAGTAAGCTGCCATGTTGTGGAGGGCCATATGCCTAAGACCTGAGGGTAAGTTCTAGAAGCTGAGAGCAATCCCTGTCAACAGCCAGAGAAAACTCAGGGACCTTAGTTCCAGCCAAAGGAGACTGGGATAATACTGTTGACCCTTGAACAACATGGGTTTGAACTGCTCGGGTCCAGTTATATGCAAATTTTTTCAATAACTAGCTCTTTGTATCTGCAGGTTTTGCAACTACAGATTCAATAACAGTATTTTTACATTTACAACTGTGTTTTCCCTATTTGAGTGCTCTAATCTAAAGCAGCTTTTAGAGGAAGAGGCCTAGTATACACAGACACACAAAATTATTTTCTGTAAACCTAAAAAATATACAGCCTGTCCAGATTCAGTTTTCTGCTATCTAAATTATTGGTTTTAGAGCAAAAGTTTTTATTTTTTAAGAAAACTTAGAACCATGTTTTTACTTGTTCTGTTTCCAGATCAGTAATTGGGATGCTTGCCCAAGCTTTCTTTCCTTACTACTGTAACCACTATAATTAGTGTAAGTCCACGATGATCTACTGCACAGAGTAGGTATTTCTTGAAACTTGAAAAATAGCTTACTGTCAATGGATGCTTGTGAACACATTCAAAATTAATTTTTTTCTCTTATAGGGAGAGAAAAAGTGAAAGATGACTTTATTCATTAAGATAATTATAAAGCACTTTTATAGTATGCTAAAAAAACTAGCATGCCTTTTCATTTAACGTATTTGTCATCATTAAAAGGATTTTTTTAAAGGCCAAAGAAATACCATTTTTTCCCTTGGACAATTACAAGGTTATCATAATAGTTTAGTTTTATAGAGTAATTGGTGAAAACCAAAGTTTACTAGTAAAATCCAAATTCAATAGATTAAAAATAATTATAACCCTAAACCATTATATGACTTCTATAGATGAAAACATTTTAATAAAAAATGGTTTCTGCTTCCAGCCAAGATAGAGTAACAGGGACTAGACTCTCCCAGTTGAAATAACTAAACACCAAACAAACTGAAAAAAACATTTTCATGTTTTTATGACTGGATCTAAGGGAGAAAAACCTGAAGTGAACCCTGAGAAATGGGAAAGAAATGAGGTGAGGCCTATGTTTTTCTGAGCTTACTGCCTTGAGAGTTTCCCAGCTACAGCTCTGGGAAGAAACAAGAGGGCTTCCTGAATCATGAAGGTGAAGGCCAAGATCATTGATCTGTGTCTATTACTTAGCTGTAAGAAAAGATGACATACTGTTATTTGTGACAAAATGGATGGACCTGGAGATCATCATGCTAAGCGAAATAAGCCAGACAGAAAAAACCAAGAACCATATAACTTCACTCATATGTGGAATATAAAACTGAAAGCAACAGAGAAACAAAAACTCACACGGACACAGTCAATAGTTTAGTGGTGACCTGAGGGCAAGGGGCGAGGGAGTGGGAGAGGAGGGAGGGGGAGTCAAATACACGGTGATGGAAAGAGATCTGACTCTGGGTGGTGAGCACATAATGCAACACAGACGATGCACTGTAGAATTGTACACCTGGAACCTATGTAATTTTTGCCAACCAATGTCACCCCAATAAATTTAACAATAAAAAAAAATGGAGACCAAGACACTAATTTGCAATGCAGAATACTGGAGAAGAGGGATGCACAGGGACAGCATATAATTGGATCTTGTTTAATTCATTCTGCCAACTCTGCCTTTTAATTGGAGAGTTTAATCATCTATTTTCATTTAAAATAATTACTGATAAAGTACAAACTTCTGCCTTTGGGTATTTTTTTTAGGTTTTTTTGTTCTTTGATTCTTTCATGATTGCCTTCTTTGGTGTGTAGTTTATTTGTTCTTGGACAAATAAACTAGGATACTATTTTGCTTCTCTACTTACTTACTTTTCTGTATATTTTTAACTTATTTTCTCAGTGGTAATCCTGGGGATTAAAATTAACATCTTAAATTTATAACAACCTAGTTTGAATTAATACCTTCTTAGCTTCAATAGTGTACAAAATCTCTGCTCTTATATAGTTCTGTTTCCCTTCATGTTAAAACTGTCACAGATTGCATCTTTATACATTGTGTGCCCATTACATAGATTTAATTATTATTTTATGCATTTATCTCTTAAATCGTAAAATAAGTATTACAAACAAAAAATACAATGATACAGGCTTTTCTATTTTCCTATGTGGTTACCTTTATTAGTCTTCTTTATTTCTTCTTATGGCTTTGAGTTATGTCTAGTGTCCTTTAAACCTGCAAGTTCCCTTTAGCATTTCTTATAGGGTAGGTCTATAGGTGACTACCTACCTTATACCACATACAAACATTAACTCAAAATGCAGACTTAAATGTGAGACTAAAATTCTAAAACCCTGAGTAGAAAACCTTCATGACATTGGATTTGCCAGTGATTTCTTGGAAATGACAACAAAAGCATAGGTAACAAGAGAAAAGATAGATAAATTGGACTTCATCAAAATTTTAAAAAACTATACATTATAGGACAGTATCAATAGAGTGAAAAGGCAACCCATAGAATGGGAAAAAAATTGAGAATCATATGTATGATAAAGAATTAATATACAGAATATATGAAGAACCCCAACAACTCAACAAAAACAACCCAGTTTAAAAAAAATGGAAAAATAATTTGAGTAGACATTTCTTCCAAGAAGATATAAATGGCCAATAGGCACATGAAAAGATGCTCAACAGCTCTAGTCATTAAGGAAATGCAAATCAAACCACAGTAAGATGCCACTTTAGACCCATTAGGACAGCAATTATATTTTTAAAAATGGAAAATAATTGGCAAGGATATGGAGACATTGGAACCCTGGCACAATGCTAGTGGGAATGTAAAATCGAACAGGACTATGGAAAACAGTAATTTCTCAAAAAGTAATTATGGAATGATCTTACCATATGATCAGCAATTTTATTCCTTGGCGTATGCTCAAAAGAATTGAAAGCAAGCACTCAGACACACTTGTATACCAATGTTCACAGAAGCGTTATGCACACACAATAACCCCAAAATGGAAGCAATCTAGGTGTCCATGATCATTTGAATGGACAAAACAAATGTGGTCTGTGCATACAACAAAATATTATTCAGCCTTAAAAAGGCTGCATTCTGATGGATACTATGACATAATGCTAAGTGATGTAAACCAGACACGAAAAGTCAAATATTGTATGATTCCACCTATATGATATGCAAAGACAAATAGAGAAAGAATAGTCTTTTCAAGATGCTTGAAAAATTGTCCACATGCAAAAATAACAATTAGTCTTGGACCGTAATTTATACCTCATAGGAACATTAGCTCAGAATGGATCATTGACCTAAATTTAAAATATAAAATTATAATACTTCTGGAAGAAATCATATATGAAGTTCCACTAGACCACTAGAAATCCCCCTAGAAATCATACATGAAGCTCTTATGTATTACACATATGGTTTATTTTAAGGAAATCGCTCATGCAATTGTGGAAGCTTGGCGAATCCAACAATCTGATGAGGACGCCAGCAGACTGGAGACTCAGGAGAGTGGCAGTTCGAGTCTAAAGGAAGTCTGCTAGCAAACGAGGAAGAGCTGGCATTGCAGATGAGGCTGGAAGGCCTTCTCCTGGCAGAATTCCCTCTTGCTCAAGGTAGCTCAGCCTTTGTTCTGGTCAGGCCTTCCACTGATCAGATAAGGCCCACCACATTTTGGAGGACAATCTGCTTTACTCAAAACTGATTTAAATGTAAATCTCATCCCAAAACACCCTAACAGAAACATCCAGAATCATAGTAAACCAAATATCTGAGCAATCTGGCCCAGCCAAGTTGACACATAAAATAAACCTTCACCCCTTTGTTGCCCTGGTCCATGTGGTCATTAAATCGAAAGTTCAAGTCACTAAGTTGCAGCAGAAACGTTCAGGGTAAAATCCTGTTTCAATACATTGTTGACTTTGGAGGTTTACTTTCATCCATGCCAGATCAGCAATTCATTGAAAATGATTTTTAAAATACAGGGTCCAGCAGAAGTAACGCCAGACCACATACGTGACTGTCTCACCACAGGACGGACAGCAATCTGAACACTTCACCTAAGATACCACGCTCCGGCAAGTGGCAGAGGTGAAACTTGGGCCCAGGTTTCTGGATACTGCCCCAGCTTGTGTATAGAAACCAGACACTCTTTAATACAGACTTTGATTTAAAAAAAAAATATTATTTCTATCATATATGTGTTTCTTTTTCAGTTAGAGCTCAAGACATGATTTAATGCACTCTCATTTTACTGGCGAGGGGAATGATGCAGACTCTCAAGGAGCTGACTTTACAGGTAAAAGAAGGAAAAATAGATTCTGTCACCCTGCTGTACCAATTCCTTTTCCATAAAGTCGCTGGAGAATTGGAGCTGGAAATGATGGCTTGCAGCCCTGATTTTGGCTTTAATGGTAATGTTATTTTAATCACCCCCTGCTGAGTTTTTTTCCCAGAACTGAAATTACAAGGGCTGTTTCTATTTCCTATGCTTGTTTAAAATACCGTTTTGCTTTGCTACCATAGAATGCACATAAGGAAGTTTTTTATTTGAAAAATTTTTTTGTTTTGTTTTGGTGTCAGCACATTCAATTTAATTTTGAAATAACAGACGCTTTGTTGACTAGGGTCTTGGATTCTTTTAAGGAAGCCCAAAATGAAAGGGGGTTAGTTAATACTCACTTAGACCTGCAGAGGGAGCTCTGCTGATTTTTTTTCTTTATTCTAAAAGCATCTGCTGGTCCCTTGGTTAATGTAGATTTTAGAGCGGTGTATCCATACCTGAGTGGCTTACACACTCTATATTTTTGGAGAGTGAAGGTAGTATTTCCTTTCCCTACTGCTTTCCTGTAGAATGGATTACCAATCTGAGAGTGGAGGGGGCACTGCATGGAGGGTTTTAGTCAAAGGCACTCCGTAGTGCTTCGGAAAGACTCTGTAAAATCTCCCTCTTGGGATAAACCACAGGAAATCTTCTGGCTTCCTGAGAACTCAGCATCCTTGGAGTCTCTAGGGAGAGCCACTGCCTTTTCATATAGTCTGTCATCCTCTGCCCCTGTTTAAATGACTTTTTAAAGTTATAAATGTAATGCGTGCTCATTGTAGACAAGTTTGAAAATTGAAGACACATTAAAGAAGAAGACAAAAAACATCCATAATTTCCAACCCAGAGCTCACCACTGTTAATGTATTTCCTTCTAGTCTTTTTATAGAGAGCAATACTCCCTGCAATGTTATAGACTCTGCAATTTTGTTTCTTTTTTTTTTCTTGTGGTATAACTGACTTACAACATTATGTCAGTTTTAGGGATACAATGTAATGATTCAATATTTACATATATTGCAAAATGATCACTACATTAAGTCTAGTTAACATCCAACAGTATACATAGTTATAAATTTTTTTTCTTGTGATGAGAACTTTTAAGAAGTTTTTTCATAGTAACTTTCAAATATGCAGTACAGTATTATTAATTACAGTCATGATGCTATACATCACATCCCAGGACTTATTTATTTTATAACTGGAAGTTTATACCTTTTGACCCCTTTCACTCATTTTTGCCCACCTCTCACCCCAGCCTCTGGAAGCCACCAATTTGTTCTTCGTAGCTATAAGCTCATTTGTGTGTGTGTGTGTGTGTGTGTGTGTGTGTGTTGTTGTTGTTGTTGTTTTTAGATTCAACATATAAGTGAAATAAAATGGCATTTGTCTTTCTCTGTTTGACTTACTTCACTTAACACAGTGCCCTCCAAAGTCCATTCATACTATTACAATATGGTGTATGAGGTGTGATCAAAAGATATGGTGAATGTTTAAATTTAAAAGAATTATTGCAATAGAAGTTATTGCCATAAATCCCCATCAAAACATTCTCCCTGGCTTTGAGCACCCATACCCCATCGTTCTTGTGACTTTCTGAAGCAGTCCCGGAAGCCCTCTTTTGTGAGTGTCTTTAGTAGCACTGTCGTGGCTGCCTTCATGTCCTGAATGGATTCAAAACTGTACCTTTCATGGTCATTGACTTTGGGGAAGAGCCAGAAGTCACATGGTGCCAGAGCCGGTGAATAAGGTGGAGGAGGACACACCGTCATGTTTCTATTTGACAGGAATTGCTGTACTAGAAGGGATGTGTGACCTGAATCAATTTAGGTGTGACCAGAAAATATGGTGAGGCACACGTGTTAAATTATGAAGGGTTCTGGACACTGTGTTTGTAGGAAGTACTAGAAGGTCCTAGAGGATCCAGGAAAGGAAAAAAGAATGTGATGGCTATGAAGCATTTGTCCAGGTTTGCATCCAGAAAGGGTGTGGGCATCTCCTGAGGGTGGGGTTGAACCTGAAAGTACTGTCAGCCTGAGAGACTGCAGGTCCCCCTTGGGCGGGTTTGAGATAAAAAAAATGTGCTTCCAGCAGGAACATTTTCTAAACTTCTGTTATGCAGGATGTTTCCATCTAGATGAGACTAACAGCTCACTGCTTCAAAAGTGAGACTATAGTCCTAGTCATTTGGTTTTGCTTTTACTTCCCTTGCCTTTGAGGTCAGGTTCATGAAGTCTTCCTTGAGTCCTAGGTCTATAAGCTTAGTCCGATGTTTTCTTCTATACAGTTTATTGTTGCAGGTCTTATATGGACAGCTTTAATCCATTTTGAGTTAATTTTAGTATATGGTGAGAGTTCACAGCTCAGGTTCATTCTTTTGCATATGTTTTTCCAGTTTTCCCAGCACCACCTACTGAAGAGGCTGTCTTTTCCCCGTTGTATATTTTTCACTCCTTTATCGAAAATTATTTGTCCATACATTTGTGGGTTTATTTCTGGGTTTTTGATTCTGTTTAATTGGTCTGTGTGACTGTTTTTCTGCCAATACCAAGCTGCTTTGATTATTGATACTTTGTAGTATGAATACTGCCATTTGCAACAAAATGGATGGACCTGGAGATCATCATGCTAAGTGAGATAAGCCAGACAGAAAAAACCAAGAACCGTCTGACTTCACTCACATGTGGAACATAAAACTGAAAGCAACAAAGAAACAAAAACTCATGGACACAGTCAATAGCTTAGTGGTGACCTGAGGTCAAGGCAGGAAGGGGAGGGAGGGGAGGGAGGGGGAGTCAAATACATGGTGATGGAAAGGGAACTGACCCTGGGTGGTGGACACATAGTGAAACACATAGACGATGCATTGTGCAATGGTACATCTGGAACCTATGTCATTTTTGCTAACCAATGCCACCCCAATAAGCCTAACAATAAAATCAATCAATCAATCAATCGTTTAAAAAACGGTGAGACTAGAAAGTAATATTGTAGGTGAACAGTGCCTATTGCTGCAGCCTTTATTTCACTTTGGTGATGGGAGCGGATACTGTAAAAGCATGATTAAAGCCTGGGGACTCAATTACGAATCTAGATGAGTCCAGTCAAATAATTACTGAGACACTTGTTAGTATGCATGAGCTTATCCATGGATCAGGGAAGACTGCTCAGATGCAGAACTTCTAGCATCTCGCCCAAGGAGGGCATATAATGGTTTATATCTACATCAGTGGCAACTTTATTCTTGTGATCTTCATTTAAAAAAAAAAATGCAGAAATTTCACCAGAGGAGTGTATTGGAAGAGGCTGATTTAGTTTACCATCCTTGAATTCAAGGTAGTTTGACTTGCAAGGAGGTGTCTGCCACATGGTGGGGGCTCAGTAAACACTTGTTGAAGGACTTTAATGAATTGCCATTGTCTGCCACTGTGGATTGTATTATACACACCTGGGCCCATTTCCTCCGATGACATAAGGGAAATACCTATGTGACTGCCCAAGTAATTCAGCATCTCCTTGGATGAGAGAACAAAGACTAGGCAGCTGACCCAGGACAATGAACAGCTGCCAAGTCAGGCAGCTGGAGATGCTGGGGATTGGCAGAAAAGAAGCTGGCTGGGGTGGGTGCTGGGGAAATGGGACCTTAGGCTACCGGGGACCAGGCCGTGTCAGAAACATAGTAGCTTCCTGCTGGGCCGGCAGGAGGTCTTCGCTTCTCTCTCTGACTCTCTCACCCCCCAGCCACCTGACCAGCCACATCGATTTCTTTATCTTTGTTACAAGGTCTCCATTTCAAATTACATGAGTAGTATGAGTTCCTTGTAAAAATAAGCACAAGTAACAAAAAAGAAGTTCCTCATCATCCTGGTACCCGTAGCAGAGATTGTTAACACTTCAGTGTCCGTGCTAGTTCTTGCATCTAAATGAACCTGCGTAGAAATACGATTTTAATACATACATGTATGTGTTTACAATACAGAGAGTGCCAAAAAAATGTATACACATCTTAGGAAAGGAAAAAACTGTATTAAAATGGTAATACTGGATAACAAAACATGAATACAAGTCAGATTTGACGTCTGCAATTACAAGAGGAGCTCAAAGTGTCACCATCAGTGTCCAGACCCTTCTGATTATGGTGAACTACTGCTTGAGCAACACGGACCAAAGTGTCCACTTGTATCACTGCTCCTGTCATTTCAATTTCTTCCTGAAGTACCGCCGGTGTAGCTGGTTTTCTATGGCACACCACAGCCTTTAGGGTCCCCCATAGGTAGAAGTCAAGGGATGTTAGATCAGGAGAATGCGGGGGGGGACTCAAACAATGATCTTGAATTTCAAATACCACTTCACAATGGTCTTTGTGCTCCTTAAATACCACCGGTGCTTCCGTTTTCCTTGTCCTGCCTGTCTTGTGGTGGTGCTGGCATTCATTTGATTGACGCCATGTTTTTGAGGAGATGTCATGCTCTACATTGCTACCATAACTCAGTTCAACCTCGAAATGTAAGACATGGATAACATCTCTTAAAATGTGTACACATTTTTGGTACCCCGGTATTAGGATTGACAGTGTTATGAAAACACAGTATTCCCTAGAACGTGTCTTTTATTGGCTGGGTAATATAACAAACGCATGTGCCATGGTGATCATGGAGATGCCACCAGGTTCCCAAGGAAGGGACACAGATGCCAGGTCTTCATGGGTGAGTGGCAGCCTTCTGGAAGAGCACGTGAGACAGGAAAGTATTGTTGTGGTCCTTTATGGGCAGTCTGCCCGTGTGTGCTCAGGGCTTGGACGGCCTCTTGCCTGCCTCATCATCCTGTTTTCCACTTTCCTTCTGTCTTCTGCAAAATGTTAGTCACTGGAATGATGTAACATTAAACAGAGGTGACAAAAATAATACAGCCTGGCTCACACGGAGGGAGGGAACTCGAGGACGTCATGGGCATGCCATGATGGTTATTACCGAATTCTCAGCATCATCTACTTGGCTCAGGGTCTTTGACTGTGAAGTGTGATGAGTGTCACAGAGAAGTATTTTAAAGTGGGAAGGGACAAAGCACACTAAAGGCAGAAACTTCCTTAAAAAGAGAGAATAAAAGAGGGGACAGGGCTCTTCCATTTGATCACTGAGTGACTAGGCAAATTACTAAATTCTGTAGGCCTTCAATTTCTTATGTATAAAATGACAGTAATTATAATACCTCTCTTACATGATTATAATGCAGATGAACTGTGTCAGTAAAGCATTTAGAACAATGCCTAGCAGGTAAAAAACATGTAATAAATATTATCGTTTATTACTATTATTAGCAGTAGTAGTAATTTAACAACTCTCTTAATTGTTGATATATAGATATAATAAATAAGTCATTGGACCAGGGTGTAGGTAAAGTTTTACACACATGACCTGATTGTTTTCTCAAAGTAAGACTTGCTAGGTGTGTGTATTTTAAGTAAGGGTTTTAAAACATGTTGCAACTCGTACTCCAGAAAATTTGCTCCAATTTACTTGATAATCAGCATTTTAAAAGAATGCCCATCTATCTCCCCCCTTCAGCAGTCTTGTCATTTAAAAATCCATATGTAAATTCATTGTTTCTTTAATTACTAGTGAGATTGAGAATTCTTTCCATATGGTTATAGTCAGTGGTATTAAATCTTTTGTGGGTTGCCTTCTTTTCTATGAATTGACTTAAATATCTCTACCATAAGTTTAATCCATCGCTCTTATACTTACTGTTATATTTTAATATGTATTTTATATATCACAGATTTATTGTGACTTAACAACTTCATTCCTAGCACATTTTTTTACATTTTCTGTTTATAATTTGTATAGGTATAAATTCTTTTTTTTTTTCCTTATCTGCTTTCTGCTAGAGTGATTGCGTTTGCTTAAGTCCTTCCCTTATTTTGCTGCTGCTTTGGAAGCTATATATTGTATTTCTAGTCTTTTCGTGGCGACCTCCCCATCTTGAACTTGGACCTGAATGAACAAAGTCTGAGCTCAGTCCTTCCCGCCCTCCTCTCACATGATGCACCGACCTGGGGCTGATTTATTTCTATGCCTCTGGACACTCCTCCACCAAACATGTGATTGTCGTCTAGCCTGGTATTCCCCTTTTGGTGCCTCTTTTGAAAAGTGTGTCCTTGTTTCTCACACAGGTGATTCTTGTCTAGAGTCACCTGAATGCTTATCAATTGCATTGCTTCTTATTGCTTCTTACGTCATGCTTTGGTCTCCTGGATTTGATTACTTCCTCCCCAAGAAAATCATTTAGAATGAATGGGCTGACTGCTTTCAGTCTTGGTTTCTCTGAAACTCTTTGGACTCTCTCCTCATTCTCAAACAATAGTTCTAGTGGATGTAAAAATGTAAACGTTCAGCCCTGTTAAGATATTATCCCATTGTCTCTGGTTTTTCTTGCTGCTGTTATAGGCTGTCTGTTCTCTGTCTAAAGCAGGCTCTTGCTGGTTGCTTTTAAGGTTTTCTCTTTGCCTTTTGATTTGCAGGTTTATCATGGTGTGTTCAGGTGTGGACTTGTTTTATGTGGTTTGTGTAGAGTGTGTTGCACTCTTTGAACCCACAGATGCATGTTTTGGATACATTTCAGAAAAAGTTCAGCTATTTTTTTTATGAATACTGGCTCTCCTCAGTCTCTTGATTCTCTCTTTGTGAAACTACTACTCACTATGTTTGGATGGTTTCATTCCATTTCGGTATCTCAACTCTTCTTTGATATTTTTCATCTCTTCATCTCTGTAGGACATGTTGGATAATTTCCTCACGCTTGCTTTCCAGTTCATTAATTCTTTGATGAGCTGTGTCTCACGGATGAAGCCTATCCACTAAGTTTTCCATTTCAATTACTAGATTTTCATTTATAAAATTCTTATTTGCTTATTTTTCATTTTTGCCTAGTTTTTGATGTGCATTACTCTTCTCTTAGGATTTGAATTGTTTCTTTTCCACATCAGGTATGTCAAATATTCTTTATATGATTATTTAATTATCTGAAATTCTTGGTTTTTAATACTATTGTTTAATATATCTGTTGGCTCTTAATAATAGCAGATTATTGTCTCAGGCAGCCTGTGGGACCTCCTCCTTTGGGTTCAGTGCCCTAGGGATTTTTATTGTTTGAGACAATTTTTCTATTCTTTTTTGAAATTGGGTGTTTCTGAACTATGCTGTTAGTGTGAAATTGACCCCAAAATATGCATGAAGTATAGTTACAGATTTCCGGGAAGTGTTTTCTTTTTGTCGTTGTTGTTTTGGTTTATTTTGCTTTTTTTGTTTGTTTGCTTGTTTGTTTTTTCTGACTCCCAGGGCATTTACGTGACACACAAGCTTTCTAGTCATGTCTCTGTGATCACATACGGATATTTATCTAGACTAATCCGTTATGGAGGGTGTGGATTTTGTAAGGGCCCCCACTTGCTGTGGGGGTCTTGATCTCCTTTACTCACATGCGACCAAAACTCTGTCGTCTGTCTTGGCAAGATTATTACAATTCACGATGATGATGACGGAGGCTGACACCCTTACCTCCAGGGCAGTCACCGTTAGCAGGCCCCGTGCCCACTGGCCTGGGTGTTAGCTTACTGTTTATGTTTGACTTCTGGGATTTCCTTTACTTTCCTTCAAGCCATACTTAAAATCATATTGGTCCTATTCTATTTTGCATTTCTAAATATTTGTAATGGTTTAATTTCCAAACCATTCCACTAAAAACAGAGGCTCCCTACCCCGCTTTTTGTTCAATTGCAACTGCTGTCATTTTTCCTGTGGGATGTAACTGCAGTTGGACGAACCACCTGCGGATGCTCCCTAAAGACCTGAGAGCCTGAATTCGGGTGAAGTCTTCTTGAATCTTAGGGTCAAAGCAGGACTTTCACGTCCTACAGAGAGCACGACTATAGGCTGTGCTATTGTGCAGTGTGGTGGCTGTGGGTCAGGGTCCAAAGGCACAGCTCAGGATGGACCATACGTACATTAGGACTTGAGAGGGTGCCACTAAGTCACTCAGAGGAAAACAAAGCCCCAGTGCTTTGAAATGAGTGCCATCCTTCCAGAAACAAAAGTCCTATGAGAGCCTTGTACTGAGATGCCAGTATAAGACTCCCACCTCCCCATCAGAAGCTGCTAGAAAAGCAGTTCATGCCAGTCCTGGCTCTGAAGTTGACTGTAACACATTTCAGTTCAGAGGGAAATCTGTCCTAGCTGTCACACTGGTGACATTTTGCAAGTAGTGATCCCCCTAACTTGCAAGGCTGCACACCGCCTCGGCGCTAGCCCAACCATTGCAGTGAGGCGGGCAGACTTAGAATGAGGACCTGTCGTGTGTCAAGGACCATCGCATGATTTGCCCCTTTGAATTAGTCTCATTGATGCTTTCTGTGCTCCAGAAAAATACTTAACTCATTTTAAAAGATTAAAAGGTAAGACAGTCTTAGGAATGAAGAGGCAGTTTTAGGAAGGAAGTGTAGGTCTTTGAGGAAGAAGTATTGCTATTAATTGCATTGTAGAGGGGGTGCAATGAACTGAATCAGATCAAACTTTTGGAAAACTTGCTGTTCAGAAAAAGTGCCAGTCAACTTTGCAACAGCTCGTGGATTTGGGGAAGAAGCTCTTTAACTAAAATATTGAAGCGGGCCTAGCCTCACCTAGCAGTGTGCTGGCGCCCCAGGTAGCCCCTCTCTCATTCGACCGACTAGAAATGAACACACGGAGGTGACAAAACGTGCCACTCTGCACAACCCACGTTTGCCTCTTCTTCCTGAACCTATGGCTGGACTTGCTTTCCCAGACTTCTTTGCGATTCAGTATGGTCATATGCCTGAGTGACACGAATGGGTTGTGAGCAGGGTCAGGCCTGGCCGTGACCACTTTGCCTTCATTCTGCTTTTTTCCTCTTCTGAGTGATGGGGTGGTAACCCCCAGGGGACCTCGGAGGCCACATGTTCAAGGTGGTTGAGCCACCACGAGCCTGGATTCTCGTGTGATGAGGTGGAGTAGAGACACCTACCTGAACCCTCGTGGACTGTGTCCTGTTTTTTTTTGTTTCTGAGCCATCGCATGTGTATGTCGATTTTGCTATCCCAGCCGAGCCCACGTGAACTAATGCAGGCTATGACAAGGACACCAAGGATATTAGCCACCCGTGTGACCTCTGTGTGTACGCTGCCAGATACAATGCTTTTTCCTAGTGTGACTTATGAATGGTGCTTGTCAGGGTCCCTGACCATATTCTCTCCTGGAGAGAGGTCCTTTGCAGTCTCCCTGTCACTCAGAGCCAGGGATCTGTGCTGTCTCTGTCACCCACGGCAGCCAGATCTCCAACCCATAGTTGCTGTAAATGCACGTAGACTTAGGATACCTGATTCTTTAAACCCCTGGGCTTATTAAACTGGGCTAATTGCTTTTTCCTTCCTCTTTGTGCCACACCTTCCTGGAACACTGGGTTTCATTTGCAGATTTGCAGGAAAAAGAATAGTATTTTCATATTAAAATAAACATTAATGGGCAGAATGCAGAACTGGATGCATTTCAATGACCCAGCATCAGACTTCAAAAAGACTCCGGGTTTGCATTTGCAGTTCTGGATCAAGTGCATAGACCTCCCTGCGGGCCTTGTCCACCACGCTTTACTTACTGTTATTCTAAGGGTTTTTAGGTTCCGGTCCAATGACTAAATATTTTCTTCCAATACAGTGAAGACACCTAATTCAAAGGTTGTCAGATTTGTGATCGACCTCCCTTCTCTTTCCATTCCTCCTACCCCAGAAAAATAATAAAAGGAAAGAGATAAATTCACCACCCAAGCCTATCATCTCTGAAGTAGGTTTGAAATGCGTGTCCAAGACAAACACTGGGAAGGGCCGGGCTCCCTTTCAGCCTGTGGCCTAAGAGGCCTCCTCCCGTCTACATGATGCCCTCCCAGCTCCCGCCCCTGCCCCCCACTTTTCATAAACACGGGAGGAGCTCTCAGGCCCAGCTCCCACTGCGTTGCTTCACCCTCAGCCCCGACAAGCCCTGAGCCGGTGAGCTGGAGTCTCGTGCGTTCTGGGTACCTGATCGGTCTTTGTTTGACACCTGTGCTGGACATTTCCCCCCCAAAGTGCCTCTCCTCCTCTGATAGTGTAATTTCTGTCCGCTTCCACCAGGGAGGGAAGCTCTGGATCTGGCAAAAGTGGAGCAGAGAGCTTCTCACCCTCTGGGGATTCCTGGACGTGTGTTTACTTCACTCTGTTGAGGGTTAGGAACCCCCCCACCCCACCCCATTATCAGGTTCACGTGCTGAGAGAGCCAGCACGATGTGGTGGCATCGTTTCACCTGAGATGTCCACAGCAGAGCTGGGTCAGGGTCTTACCTGGAGGCAGGAGAGGCCCGGGTGGCCTGAACCGTGAGAGAGCCTCGGCCCGTGTCAGAGAAGGGGGCCCACACTCTGCAGGCCTAATTGCTGGGTAGGTTTTTTCTTGTTTTTGTTTGTTTGTTTGTTTGTTTATTGCAGGCATTCCCCATCTTTGAGTGAGGTGGTTCCTGGGCCAGCTTTGTCCGGGAGGCCTGTGTGATGGAGGGGCCAGCACCGTGCTCCAGGCGAGCAGGAAGGCTTTGACCGGGGTCCCTGGCCACCTTTTGCCCCCCACGTCCTGGAACGACACCTCCTCTGTGTCCTTCTGCTTCAGTGCTGCCTCCTGGGCTTGTCTAGGTCCCGGGCCAAGCTGGGTCCTAGGAAGGGCCCACCCCCTGATCCTGTCATCTCCAACAAGGGACTGGTGGCTGTGCCTCTCAGGGAGCTCGGAGAGCTGAGCGGCACCAGGGCCCGCCTGCCTTTCCCTGCAGGTCCCCCTGCCTTTTAGGGACCTTCCCCCCTTTGGTCAGCCTGTCCCTGGGCGTGTGGTCCGGCTGAGTTCGCTCTCAGCTATGTGTCTACTTCTTATTCTCTTGGCTGCTTTAGCATGACCATTGCCCTGGGAGGGACGCTGGCCCTTCTCTCTTGTGACGCATGGACTGCAGAGGCAAGGAGGGCCCATGGTGGGGCTACGTGAGCTCATCGTCTACTCTGGCCTCCGTCTTAGCAGATTGTCCAGGTGGAGTCCGGGGGCCACTTTGGGTCGATAAAACTGGTTTTTAGAACGATCTGGGTTATGTTCCTCTATGAAAAGTATATCCTGATTTCTTTGGGGCGTACGTGGGTGATTCCATATGATCATTCCATCAGTGCTTCAACAAAGCAGCTCCAACCACGCTGGTTGTCCTGTCAGTTTTTCTCCTGCCAAACATGGGGGCATTTGAAATGACACACAGTTTGTCCCATGGAGGGAATCCACAGATTGAAGATTTAGGAGCACTCCGGCTTTCCACAGGCCTGTTATGTGGGTACCCAAGTAGGCCTGAGGGTAGAATGAGCCACAGGCTGGTTACTGTGGTCACGTGGACTGGGAGTGATGCATCAGGACATGTCCCACTTGGTGTAGCTCGTGCCACAGGAGTGTGGCCTACCAAGGACATGTCACCAGGTTCAGGGTGGGCCCAGAGTTTTTCTGGCCATGTGGACTTCCTTCGTCGTGTGTGAGCCTGGGACCATCAGACCTTTTAGATAAAGTGCCTAATATGCAATCAAGGCTAAGGAAATGCTAGTTACCTACATGAAAAATTAGAGAGAGAGGGTGGGAGTATGGGATTGCTCCTACTTCCAAAGCAAAAATACACTCGTAATAATGGAAAATTTGGAAAAAAGCTAGACTTCTATAAAAACACAAACTTTACAGGGTTGTAAGAATAATGCATGTGAAAGCACTTTTTTTGAAAAACAAATTTTTAGGGCAGATTTAAGTTCACAGCAAAATTAAGGACATAGAGATTTCCCCTATGTCCCCTGCTCCCTGACCCCCCAAAGCCTCCCCCATTATAACCATCCCCCCACCAAAGTGATACATTTGTTAGAATTGATCAACCTACATTGTTATATCCCCCCAAAGTCCATAGTTTATATTAGGGTTCACTCTTGGTGTGGTTTTGTGTGGTTCTGTGTAGGTTCTATGGGTTTGGAAAATGTCTACCATTAAGTATCAAACAGACTACTTTTTTTTCTTGTTTTATTTATTTATTATTAATTAAATTTATTGGGGTGACATTGGTTGATAAAACTATCTAGATTTCAAGTGTACGATTCCATAGTGTATTACCTCGTATCCCACTGTGTGTTCACCTCCCAAAGTCAAATCTCCTTCTGACAGCTGAGCCCCTGTCTGTCTCGTACCCCGACCCCTTATCTTCTGGTAGCCACTAACCTGTTGTCGGTGTCTGTGATCACACAGAGGGTTGCCACCGCCCTAAAAATCCTCTGCATGCCACATACTCGTCCCTTCCGACTTCAACCCCTAGCAACCACTGACCCTTTCACTGCCTTCCTAGTTTGGCCTTTTTCAGGTGTTACAGAGTTTAAGTCATAGAGTACGTAGCTTTTTTAGGCTGGCTTCTTTCACTTAGTAATCTGCATTTTAGTTTCCCTGCATGTATCTTCGTGCCTCAATAGCTCATTTTGTTACAGCACCAAATAATATCCCATGGCTGGATGTACCACAGTTTATCAATCCCCTGATGAAGGACATCTTGGTTGCCTTCAAGGTTTGACAATTACTAATCAAGCTGCTACACACATCCATGTGCAGGTTTTTGTGTGGTCACGTGTTTTCCACGTCTTTGGGTAAATCCCAAGGAGCACTGTTGGTGCATCCTGTAGGAGTATGTTGAGACGTACGCCTGCGTGTCCCCCAAAGTGGCTGTACCACTCTGCCTCCTCACCAGCAGTGAGTGAGAGTTCTGGGGCTCCACATCCTTGTCAGCATTTGGTGGTGTCCGTGTTTTGGACTTCTGCCATTCTACCATGTGTGTAGTGGTATCTGACAGTGGTTTGCATTTGCATTTCCCTGATAATGCACGAGGTGGAGCATCTTTTCATGTGCTTGTTTACCGTCTGCAGGTCTTCCCCGGTGAGGTCATCAGTGCTAAGAGCTGACGTTGCCTGTGGGCACTGTTGAATCAAACCACCTGACTGGCCCTGCAGAGATCGTAGAGAGTTGGTATAATTTGTTCCTTAAATGTTTTGTAGAATTCACAGTGAACCCACCTGGGCCTGGTGCTTTCTGTTTCTGGAACGTTATTCATTATTGATTCAATTTCTTTCATAGACGTGGACCTAATCAGATTCTCTATTTCTTCTTGTGTGAGTTTTGGCCAATTGTGTTCTTCAAGCGATAGATCCATTTGATCTAGGTTATAAAATTTGTTTTCCTAGAGTTGTTGAAAGCACTTTTTAAACTATGAAGAGCTGCATAAACCTGAGGACATTTTATGATTATCACTGTTATAACATCAGTCTGAGTCAGATCATTATTCTTTAAGAGATTCATTCATCGGGTGTTTATGGACAATCTGCCTTGTGCCAGGCATTGTTTAGACCGTGTGCAGGGGCCAGTTAAGATGTGGCACCTGCCCTCTCCAGGGCTGGAGATCTAATGGAAGAGATAAACAAGAGCAATCACACAGTGATTAAAGCTAAAGAACCCCAGGGCAATAGCAGAGCTCCATGGCAGAGGCGGAACTCGGCTAGAGAAATCAAGAGGCCTCTCAGAAGTGATGACTTAACTAAATTAGGACAACCACCGGGAAGTCGAAGTCAGGGAAGGGACCTGGGGGCAGGCAGGGGTTCCAGTGTTCCAGGCAGAGGGAATTGTGCAGAGGCTTGGCGATGGGAGGGAGCATGGCATAGATGAGAATTCAGAGGCCCTTGTCAATAGTATCAGTATAGGAGGTGGGGAAAGGGACCCCAAGGCAGGGGAAAGGATTGGAGCTTTATTCGCAAAAGGAGAGGATGAAAGTTCTCTTTGCGGGGGGAAGATAAATGCTTTAGGACACGCCATCCAGGGGTGCTCTGAGGCATCCAAGACGTGAAAGACACAAGCTCAGAAGCAGGTTCACTGAGGGGGCGCTCTGATGAGCGCGGGTCCCACCGTGCTGCAGCTCTGGCTGGGAACCCACCCCCAGGCCAGGAGAGAGCACTCTGTGCCCTGCTTCTGTCTGACTCAGGGCCCCTGTATGGGCTTTACACTGTAGGGCACACAAAGGTGGGCCCCATGGAAGCACTTCAATGCTTGTGATTAAAGAAGTTTGCAGAACTTCTCCAGAGTTTCCATGAAATTTTGTGCCATTCACGGGTGCCAGACAGCAAGTTCTGTTCTTTGACATTTGTTCTCCAATTCTCACAGGGACCGAAATCAAACCAGGCAATCGCTTGTCCCGTGCCTCATCGCACGTGGCTTTATGTTTTCAAGATTCTTCTCCAAAGAAGTAAAATGCTTTATGAACTTCATGGAGCAGCCTCTTTAGGGATCCAAGGAGAAGTGACATTCACGCACGTGACCCTGGGGAAATGGAGGCAAGGGCCCTGCAGGCATGCTGCAATAAGCCAGGACTTAGATTCGGCCACTCCAGGACTTTAACTCTTGCTTTGCCATTTTCTTGCAGCGATGGGACCTTCTACGAGCCTCGGTGTCCTTGCACGTAACTGGAATAATAATGTTCTAGTACATGCTCTCATGGGGTTAGTGTACACCGGGTGTCCAGCACGATTAGCTGCCATTTCGCTCAGGTTCCTGGGCACAGTCTGAGCATTATAACAAGGTCTGCAGGCATACCGGTATGGGGGGGGGCATGCTGCAGCACCCCGGTTCCTTGATGCAATTTGCACACCGTAAGAAGCCAGAGGGCATCTTTGTTTATTGGTTTTCCCAACGGAGAGCTGCTCCTCGGGGATTTGCTGTTCTTATGTTGAATTTGGGTTCAGGCCTGGTGGTCTTTGGCACACTGTCCCCGATACTTGGCAAAGACCATCCTGAGGGTCTCTACAAATTGAGAACATCCTAGAGCCGGAGCAGCCTTTGCTATGTCTTCGGTTTGGCCAGTGTTGTCCTCATCCCCCTGTCACCTCCCCATTCGGAGAAGGATCCCAGGCAACTTAGGGCACTACAGCCAGTATGAAGGCAGCAGTCATGCAGAAGTGGGACCCCCCATGCAGGGCCTTATGGCTCCAATCACATGGGTAGAGACGGGCTTCAAATTGGCTCTGGACGTCTTATCAGCCCACGTGGAAAGCAAAAGAGATCTAGAGAGTTCGGGACACTGTCCAACAGGTCCTCGTCCAGCAAAGCCATCTCCCCAGTACGAAAAGCAGCAGGAAGTGTTTTATTAAGTGTGTCCACATTTAGTATCCACCAAGCACATGGGACTTTTGTGAAAATGGGTACTTGTTGAGTTATTCAAAAACAACCATCTTAGGCTTCAACTCAATCCATTTATAATCTGGTTTTTCAAGGAAACAGGTTTATGAAAAGTTGTGCTAGGGGATATTTTGAACAGATTTCATGGGAAGATGGGGAGTGTCGGGGTGCCCTGGCCTGTTTTCTTCTCCAAAGGGCTCTTTAACCAGCATCAACATGTCCTGTCCATCCTTCATTGCAGCTGTGCACAGAAATACAAATATGGGGTCTCCTACCCAAAAGGCGAATGCCAGCATGTGTATATATTTTTAAATCAGCTTGCTTTGATCACACCCTTCCAAAGTTGTCAAGGTTTGGCTTGAAGTGTATTAAAAACAGTTCATCTCTAGGAGGGAACTTGAAAAACACAGTGATCTCCTTTTATCTGCAGTTTTGCTTTCCACGGTTTCAGTTACTTGTGGTCAACTGAGGTCCGAAAATATTAAATGAAAAATTCCAGAGATGAACTCTTCCTAAGTTTTAAATTGAGCACTGCTCTGAGTTGGGTGATGAAATATCGCCATGTCGGACCCAGGACATGAATTGTCCTTTGTCCAGCACGCTTCCTGTCCCTTAGTCACTGTGTCACCTCTGGATTATCAGATCGTGTTGTTGTAGTATCACAGTGCTGATGTTCAGGTCACCTTTATTTTGCTTAATGGCCCCAGAGTGCAAGAGTAGTGATGCTGGCCATTAGGACAGGCCAGAGAGAAGCTGTGAAGTGCTTCTGTTAAGGGCAAAGGGGTGGACAGGACGATAAGATGTTTTGAGAGAGAAACCACATTCACCTAACTTTTAGTAGGGTATGTTGTTGTACTTCTCCAGTTCTATTATTAATCTCTTGCTATGCTTGATTTATAAGTTAAACTTCATCATAGATATGTATGTACAGGAGAAAACAGTATGTGAGAGCTGCCCAGAAAAAGCCAGCTGTGAACGCCTTCCTTCTTTGTAGTACGTGGCTGGATGCTCCCCGGCCCGCCCTCCCATACGTGGCCTGTGTAAGGTTTGGTATTTAATCTGAGGTTTCAGGTATCCACTGGGGGGTGTTGAAATGTACCCCTCCCAGATAAGGGGGGAGCCTATTGTATGCAATTCTGGTTCGTGCTGTGAAAGCAGGATTCTTTGTGTTTAGTCGGGAATCTCTTAGGGTTCCGTGTGGTTCTTTTAGATCTCTAATATCAGAAGAGGCTCCTCAGGGAGAGGCTGGGCCTGAAAACCTGAGTGAGTTCTAGAAAAAGGAGCTGCCAACTATTTGTGTTGAGTGTTTTGGGGGAGGGACGGGAAGCAGAGGTTTGGGAGATAATCAGGTCTATGCAGGGGAGAGGGTAGGGACAAGGGGAAGAATCAGAACATGCCCTGAGGCCACAGGCAGGGTTCCATCCACAGCAACACCCGAGCTCCTCTCCTGCAGCAAATTCTTTTCAGCTCCCTTCCTTCACCCACACACCCCTGTTCCTCCGCCCTCTCTGCTGCCTCCTCGTCCTGGCTGTGCACTTGACAGGCCTTGCATGGCTTTCCCAGGCCCAGCTCTATTTACTTATTCTCCACCTTTGGTCTGGAAAACAGACCCTCTCATCCTGCGCCTCCCTGGAACCTTGGCTGCCCTGGGGAAGTGCTCCTGGCCTTTGTGCTCGGCAGGGCCTGGATCAGATTGGCCCTTTTAAATTAATGAGGCGCACTCCGAAGTACAGAGGAGCCTTGACAATGGCGGGTGTGTTCTCTCCCACCTGGTGGTGGTGGGGGGCGGGAGTTACTATTATTATCGAGGAGCACCAATCAATCACTTCGCTTTCCTGTAGCAACTTAGTGCTTTCTCAAAGGTATTATCATTAATGCTTTCCCCCTCCCAACTCATCCTTCTGAAAATGTTCAAACCTGCAGAACAATGGAAAGAGTAGAAAAAAAATGAAACCTTAATAGTCGAACTCCTGGCTGGGATTCACTTGCTGTCGGGTCCCCTGTCCGTGCACACATACACTCTCAAACCTGCTCTTTCTGTCACCCCCTCTCTCTCTATTGTTCTCTGTGTGTACATACCCATTTTTTTTTTTTTTTTTGCTGAACTATTTAAAAGTAAGTTATAGTCATCACAACAGTTCACCGCTAACTACCGTATTTTGCCGGGTAGGAGAGCATGCACTCCCGTGTATAATGCGCACTCACATTTTTGGCCCAAATTTTCAGGGATTAAAAAGCCTTTTGTTTTAATTTTTTAATTCAACTTTTAATTTATTTATATCTAGGTACTTGTTTTTTCATATTATAAAGGAATTTTAGCCTTTTTTTTTTAACATATTATGGGACAAGAAATTTTATGTCACAAATAATTACAAAACACAAGGACAGATACAAGGTACAAGAAATTTTACGTACCGGTAACAAATTATGGTATTTATTGCAGGAACTCCTCATCACTGTGAATTCCCACAGTATCGTCCTCTTCAATTCCTACCTCACCAGTGTCTTCTGAAGAGTCACTTCCCTCACCCCAGTAAATTTCATCGTCCTCGGTGCCATCCCTTGCATGGCTGATGCCACATTTTTTAAACAATTTCACAACCATTTCCTTCTGACACCATTCGATGATCTTAGGATCCAATCGCAAACCTGGTTACTGATTTCTGGAGTTACACTTTACACTCCTAAGCATAATTAAAAGAATTAAAAACATTTATATAGATGCCGAATTACAACTACTCATGTATAATGCACATCTTTATTTTTCCCTCCCAAATTTGGGCAAAACCATGTGCATTATACATGACAAAATGTGGTACTTGAGCATCAATCTTAGAATATTTTCCTCTGTAATGATAGTATCATTATCATACCTAATAAAATGAACATTTCATTGTATTATCCCATATATATAGTCTATATTCTTTGGTTCAATTTGGTCCTATTAAGGGTCAAGCCCTATATGTGTTTGTTATTACTCCTAAGTTTCTTTATGATGCAGCAGTCCACTTCCTTTTATGTCTTCATAATAACCAATTTTTGAAGAGTTCCGGCTAATTGTCTGATATAATATCCTACCTTCTAGACCGATCTCTTCATGGTGTTGTTTGCTTTTGTTCCTGATATGTTTTTCCTGTGACTCAGAATGAAGTCTACATGTATATGAAATTCAGGTTAAATGATTTTGATAAGAACATTATTTATGTGCTGTTGAGGACTTGCTATTTCCTCACATCAAGAGACACATGATATTAGATTGTCCTAATAGTTGTGATGGAAGTTTGAATTTTTGGCTAAGGTTGTGGCCACCAGATCCCTCCACTGCACGTGTCTCTCTCTCTCTCTCTCTCTCTCTCTGTGTGTGTGTGTGTGTGTGTGTGTGTGTGTATTTTTCTTTATGAAATAGATTAATGCTTGGGGGAGGGGGCCTTGACATTGTGTGAAGACCCTGTCACTAGCAATATTTTCTCCAACAGTTTAAGAATCTATGATGATCTCTGCCTGCATAAATTATCATATTGGTGGCTGAAAATGGATATTTTTAAAATTCTACACTCTCTCATATGTATCCGCTGGCCTTCTGTAGAAGAACTTTCTTGGTCACCGCCTTCCTTTCTCTCTCTCCCTGTCCCTCCCTTCTCCCTCTACACTTTGTGTGTCATTATATATTTATATTTTTGCAATTCATTTGTTATACAGGATGCCCATTGTGTTTCTGATGCACACATTGCCCTCAGCCTTACCAGTGGGAGGCCCTTCAGTTGGTTCCTGTATCCTTGGAATGCGATCCCACGATCCCACGAGTCTCTGTAGACCACTTGGTTTTCTGGCACAAGTTGTCCCCAGGCTCATCTCATGTTTTCTCTGGCCCGCATCAGAACTCAGCCATCTCTCTTGGGGACCCTGGTTTCTTTTAGCGGAGAATGGCAGTTAGAAACCCAAATCTAGGTGTTGTGTGTGCTCATTGCTACTAGCCATTTCATTTGAGCAGACCTGGCAGTTGTGTTTTCAAAATACAAGGGCAGGCTGATAATTTTTGCCTCCGCTTAAATAAAAAATGAACAGGAAAAGATATTTTAATGAAATAAAAACACGAATATCCCTACATTATCTATTTTCAAAGTGGCATAATTATTTTTCTACAAAATCACCACACACTTCAATATACTTCCACCAATGCTGTACTCGTTTTTGAAATCCATCCTTAAAAAAATTGGTGTTTTGTTTTTGAAAGCGTTTCCTCACTGCAGTGCTCCTTTAGTGTTGGGAACTGGTGGAAGTCACCAGGAGCCAGGTCTGGGCTGCACGGTGGATGCGGCAGCCCTGAGAAGTCCTGGCGTTGAATTGCATCTCCTATTTCTGCACTTGCGTGAGGCCTGGCGATGGCGTATTGAAGAAGGTCTCCTTTCTTATTCCAATCTGTTTGATTCTTCTTTTTAATGTAGTAAAAGTTGCAGTATAACGTTCAGAGTTTATTGGTGTTCCTTTTTCAAGAAAGTCTGCAAGAACAACACATTCAAACTTCCCAAAAGAGTCAACATGACCTTTCCAGCCGTGGCCTAAGCTTTGAATTTTTTCGGCTGAGGCGATCCCTTATGGTGGCATTCCATGGACTGCCTTTTGTTCTCGGGGTCGTAATGATGGACCCAAGTTTCATCACCTGTAATGATTTTCTTTAAGAAGTCTTCATCTTCTTTTTCAAAAATTTCAAAAGAATTGGAGGAACTTTTCCCTCTGTTAAGCATTCAATGACAGCACACTGAACCAAATGTCTGAACATTTCTATTTCAATGTGCACTGGGTGAAAAATGTAAGCATCTGTGTGTGCAAGGTCAAAAACGATGGAGGGGAGATGCCTCGTGACCACACAGACCGGTTATATCCAGGTATGTCTCATGTAACGAACAATATTACAGTGGAGGCAAAATTTATCAGCCCGCCCTTGTAATTATGAGTTCTTAATGATATTTCCTACACAAATGCCATAGAATAAAGCCTTTCCTTACCTTCTTTTCTGTTTTTATCTCTTTTTCTCTTACAAAGAAACTCTTATTTCCTAAGAAGATTAATGTATTCACTTTTTGCTTTATTCAGAATAAAAATAGGTTTGTTTTAGAATTTTAATACTGCATTGGTCAGGGTCTCTAGAGATGGAAGCAATAGGGTGTGTGTGTGTGTGTGTGTGTAGATTGTTGGATAGGTAGATAGATAGATAGATAGATAGATGATAGCTTTACTATAAGGAATTGGCTCATGTGATTATGGAAGCAGACAAGATTTTTCTGGGTAAGCAGTCAAGCTTGACACCTAGGAGAGCTGATGGTGTAGTTTTATTTCAAAAGCTGGCAGGCTTCAGACCCAGGAGAGTCAGCGCTCCAGTTTCAGGTCACAGGCAGACAAAAACCTGATGTCTCAGCTGGTAGGCAGTCAGGCAAAAGGTTGAGGGAGCGTCAGGCTTTCTGTTCTGTCAGGCCCTCAGCAGATTAGGCGGTGCCCACCCACATTAGTGAGGGCAATCTGCTTTACAGGGCCTACCAGTCCAAACGTTCATCTCATCGGGAAGACGCTTGAAACACAGCCAGTCATGTTGACTCATGAAATCCACCAGCACAAATGTCAATATTACCACAATGAACATACCTCGTAAGTAAAATTTCCAGGCTTTTGGCCCTTCCTTTGGGCGTTAGAATATATTTCATTGTAGATATCAGAGATAAATGTAACTTAAATAAGTCAGAATGAAAGGTTCCTTAAAATCGTAAGTTACTTGTAATAATTCTTTTTATTTTATCATTTTGATATATAGTTAACTTTATTTGCTTCTGTTTGTATTTAAAATTTTCTAGCAATCTATTTTGATTTAATTTTGTTTTTTGAACTATATAAAATATTTATATAGTTCAAAAAATCAAAAAGGCAATACAAAGTATATACCAAGAAGTCTCACTACCATCTCTACCTCCCATCCTGTTCCTATCCACTCATCAGTTTTGAGTTTATCACTCTTGTGTTTCTTTTTGTGAAAATAAGCAAATATACTACATAACTCTTTATGGGAAGCCTTCCCTAATTGAAGCTTTTCTATTCTGTTTTTTGTTTCTTCATAAATAACTTAATTGAAAAATAATTGACAAATATAATTGTACATATTCTAAGTGAACAATGTGATGATTTGATATTCCTATAATTGTAGAACGATTACCCAGGTCAAGATAACGAACACCTCCTTCACCTTGCACAGTTAACAGAGGTAAGTTTGTGTGTGCTGAGAACACTCTTAGAATCTGCCCTCAGCAACTTTCACGTGTTATTAACTATGGGCATCCTTCCGTAAACCCTTTCATTCACTGAAGTATCACAAGTGCACTGTAGACATTTCACAAAGTGCAGGAAAGAGCCTAAATAGCACAAAAACCTTTTGAACACGTGTCGTTTGATAAATTCTTGTTAATTAAGTGAACTTAGTCAAGTATTCATATGATTATTTTTAGAGTTGGTTCACTGAAATTGTCTTTAGTTTCTTGAATCCCATACATAACCCTGTGGTTTTGATTTATGTGACTTAATTATTATTTCTATTTTAGCAAACACATTTCCTTGCTAAATTCAGTGTTTCCTTACAAGGTCGAGACCCCAGAGAATAGACTACAGGAAGTCACTTTCTTTGTGTGCTGAACAGAGAAGAGGCTTTAGTTGTACTGGAACACCAGGAAAGAGCATCAGCTTGGCCCTACCCTGATCCACGAGAGAAGTGCTCATCTCCCCACACCAGGGTGTAGTCTGACAGCCAGCTCCCTGGAGGAGACGGGACTCTTTGAAAACACACTGCATTTCGGTAGCCTCTCAGTGTAGCTTCTAGCCTTGCCTGGTGATGTATGGTTGTAATCAGTCACGTTTCTCAGGCTAAAAATGACAGCATAGTTGAGATTCTACAAAGGATGGGTGTGTTTAAAGGAAGGAACAGAAAATGACAATAGGGCAGGTCTGGCTTCTAAGAAGTCCATGTTTCACATTTGCACAGTGCCTCGTGTTGCAAGTGTTTTCACATGCACGAGTTGAGCTGTTGGCCACGGTAACTCGGAAGAGTAGGGCAGGAATTATTGTGCTTTTGTTAAAGATGACAAAACTGAAGGTGCTTAACCCAGATGTCTGGCCAACCACGTAGCTGGAGCGCAGGGAAAGACTTCCTGGGCCAGAGTCATTGATCTTTTCTTCATATGTTGAGTATGCTAAAGTAAGGACAAGGGTTTCAGAGAGTGCAAGCATTCTTTAAACCACAGTCTTAAATACAGCCAAGTATCTTGTATTAAAAACACTGGGTGTACATGTTATCTATTGCTGCATAACGTACAAGGGCTGTCCGGAAAGTATCCAGCCATGTAATATGAAAATAGAGGCATTTATGGCTGGATTTTTTCTGAACAGCCCTTGTATAACTCCAAAACAGAGTGGATCAAAACGGCAAACAGGTATTCTCTCAAGTTTTTGTGAGTCAGAAATCTGGGTGCACTTTATCTGAGTATCTGTGATTTTTCTCCTGCTAAGACAAAGATATCTGATATCTCTATAAGATAAAGCAAATAAAGTTCTCTCACAAGATTGACATCAGGTGTCAGCCAGGGCTGCAGTCATCTCTCAAGGCTCCATGGAGGAGGATCTGCCTCCAAGTTTACTCACAAGGCTGTCAGCAGGCTTCAGAGTCAGGTTGCTGCTGGCCGAGATGTCATCAGCTCCTCGCCATGTGGCCTCTCCACAGGGCAATTCACAACATGTCACTGGCTTTAGTGGCAGAGATTGAGAAAGAGAGAGAGAGAGAGACAGAGACAGAGACAGAGAGCAAGAGACAGAGGCAGAGAGAGAGACAGAGAGAGACAGAGAGAGAGACAGAGAGAGAGAGAGAGAGAGACCGAGTCCTTTTGTAACCTAATACTGAAGGTGACAGCCCATCATTTTTGACGTATTCTTTTTGTCAGAAGGAAGTCCTCAGGTCCAGCCCCCTCGAGGGAGGGCTTTGTGCAGAGTGTGTACACTGAGAGATGAGGCTCGTTAGGGCCATTTTGGAGGTTGCCTAGCCTACTCACTGATTTACTTGAGGATTTTATTTTAGCCCAACCCTTTTGGTGATGCTTTTCAGAATTTCAACAATTCAACAAAACATTTTTCAAAGAGTATCTGAAATATTGTTGTCATTAGACAGAGAAAGACAAATACTGTGTGATCGCACTTATATGAGTATGTGGAATCTAAAAAAACCAAAAAACCCCCCAAAAACAAAGAAAAAAAACACCAACAGAACTCATAGATACAGGCTGGTGGTTGCCATAGGGAGATGGGGCGAAATAGGTGAAGGTCAAAAGGTACAAACTTTGACTTACAAAATAAAGACATCCTGGAGATTTCATATACAGCATGATGACTACAGTGAATACTACTGTGTTTTATATTTGAAAATTTCTAAGAGAGTAGATCTTAAAAGTTCTCAGCACAAGAAAAACATTTGTAACTGTGCATGGTGATGGATGCTAACGGCACCTCACTGTGACCTTCATGGCTGCTCTGTGGGAAAGGGTTAATTTTATTGGGCATGCAGGAGTCCTCAGAGAAAGATTACAGTAGATTCCAGTGCTTTTTCCAGGAGAATAAAAGTTGGGATGGCCTTGACCATGACCCAGTGACATACATGGGCAATGGAGACTCTCAGGATGAAGTTACCCGGGGGGCAGAACCAGGTGGGGCAGCGGTCGGCCGCTCTGCCAAGTCCAGCAGTCGAAGGGGGACCAAGGTTTCGGCCTCAGAAGCTAGAACCTGCTGCCTGCTTTACGTTCTGCTTTTACAAGCCCTCGGTCCCCTTTCCCCTTCTTGGAACGGCCCACTTGGTCCTTATATTGTTATTTTCTAAAACTCATTTCTGGGCCTCCTGTTTAACGAGAAACAATAAAGTCTAACTGGTGTTTGTGCTCTAGCCCCCTGAGGCTGTGATGCAGACATGAGGAATTAGTGAACATGGACTTCTGCCCCCTGCTCCTGATTTTGTTTGTTCTGTCACTGACCTTTATATTTACCTCCCTGTCTCTTCAGCTGTGACATGCTCAGGACAAGCCTGTGGCACAGTGGGTCACAAATGCTGTGTACCTCAGGGTCACCTGGTTTGCTACACGCTTGATACCTGATACCTGAAAGCGCTGGATTGTAGTTTGGGGCAGGGCCCAGGAATCTGAGTTTTATACAAGTCGTCCAAGTGTGTCGTGCAAGCTTCTTGAGGCCACATTCTGACTCGGTCTGCAGCCTGAGCAGGGCCAGGCACACGGAGTGGCAGCTGAATCCTGTTCTGCCCATTTGCAAGTCCTATGTCTCTCCCTGGCTGCCTTCAGATGTCCTGAAGACAGGAGTCATGGTGGTGTGCCAGGTATGTCATTCTTAACCAAAATGACTGACTGCACTATTCTTCGTTGGGGTATTAAAAGACAAAAAAGACGCCAACAGGCTCATTTATACTGCAGGTGGCTTCTAACTATATGTAGAGATGGTTTTATAAAATTATATAATTCAAGTTGTTTTGTATTTTTCTAGTATAATAAAGCAAAGGACTTGTAGGTATCCCTGAGAGATGGTCCCCTATGGTGGTTAAGAGGCAGGCTCTGGTGTGAGACTCCCAGAGTTCGAATCCCAGCCCCGCCACGTACGAGCATGGCCATCATTCTCCAAGCCATTATCACCTCACGTGTAAATGAGGAGGAAGGCAGTTCTACCTTTCCCACAGAATTCTTGTAGGATTAGATGAGGTCATACTTGTAAAGTGATGGAAAGAGTGCCTGGTACATAAGTAAACCCTTAGCATCATCCAGAGGAATAGGTATTGAAGTGCAATTCCTAATCCTTAGAAAGGTTATTGGCAGTTTTTACACAATCAGAAAAGCTGGGATACCTCAAAGTTTTGTTACATTTCTTAGGCAAATCTGAACTCCCTTATCTCATTGCCCACCTGTGCCCTTTGTCCATGCCTCTTGGAGCTACTGTGATTCACTTTCAAGGAAAAATAGCAGGGTCAGATGAAAGGACCTGAAGAAAGTTCAAGTATTTTTGTTGGAACTGTTAGCATTCTGTGAAAGTACTTCAGCTCGAGTGGATGTGCGTGTGGCGGGGAAGGCGGTGGCTGTTAAGTGACTATTGCAGTATTGCAGGTCAGAGTCAGGCTACGGGACAGACAGGAAACATGGCCACTGCCCCTGGCTGTGTGACTTTGATTTTGGCATTCAGATCTGGGCTCTCACTCTGACACTCACAATTGGTACGACAGCAAGACCTGTCTGTCCCACATTCTGCTCCAAGGCTGTGTAAGAATGAATGGAACATCTGGGGAGTAGGAATAGTCACCCTCACTGTCATCAGGACTTTTACTAGGAGGCTCCCTCCTTTGTTCTACTCTTAAGGCTCCATAGTTGAGTTCCCTGGTGGTGTCGTGGCTAAGGCGTTGGCGCTCTCAATGCTGCGACCTGGGTTCAATTCCCAGCCAGGGAACTACCCCCCCCTAATAATAATAATAATAATAATAATAATAATAATAATAAATCAAAGGCTCCATGGCATAGCCGGAGAAGCTGGGAGATTGTCTCTGGTCTTGAAGCCACACTATGCAGTGTGGACAAGGTAGGACGATAGGTAAATATGTCCGCATATTAGTGGCTGCCTTTCTGAAGGGAGCTGGGCTGTCGTTTTCATCCCTTCGGACTCCCCGACCACTTGATGCATTCAGTTCTGTCCTGTCCCTCTTGCTCCTTTTGCCGAGTTGATCTCTGCCCCCTTCTATAAACGTGCTCTGATCTCCCTGTTGTAAAAAAGCCGTCTCCTAAGGGGGCTCTTCCTTTGCTCCCGTAGGTCTCACAGGATGCTGGAGACCTTCCTCCATGCCCACTTTGCTCACCTCTTTGCTGTCTGCCTTCCTACCTGCACGTTTGCTTACTAATCTGTTACATGTGGTCTCCGACTCCTAAACCCACTAGGCAGTTGCCGTTCAGTCTGTTCAGCAGAATTTTGACACCCCATCTTCTTGGTTTCTGCATCCATGCCCTGTCCTCGCTTTTTTGGTTTTGTCTCTGATCCACCTATTCTCATCTTGTTGGGACTGCATAAATGTAAATGTAAGTGTGAACGTAAATGTAAATGGCATTTCCCAAGATGCTCTTTATGATCTTTCTCTTGCTACACTCACTTGGCCATTGTCATGAAAGAGGTGATGCCATCCCCTTTCATGACTTCAAATCTGGTCCAGATAACTTACGAGGAGTCTTTCATCCCTAAATCTGCCCAGAATTCATTTCCTGAGATCCAGGTTCCTGTTTCCAGCTGCCCACTTGGATGTTGTGTCTGAACTGTGGAATTTAGTATTTTCTAAGACCATCCATCTCCTTGAGGCCACTTCCTCTGCTGACCCCAGACTAAACCTGTAGCTCCATTCTCTTTTACTTTCGACCTTTCATCAGTTGCCAAAAACAATCGATAATTCCATTATAACACCCCCTGTCTTTCCTTTCTGCTACTGCTGCCTTGTTCAAGCCCTTCTGTCTGGCTTGGACCATTTCAATAGTCTCAAAACTGCTCTCCTTCCCTCCATTATCTCTGTCCATCCCTTGACTGACCTTTTGAAAGTCTTACCTTGGTCCTGTAACATGTCTGCTTATAAGTTTCCTTACTAACTAAATCAAGTTTAGTTGCTTAAGGAAACATTCAACAAACTGAAAAGGCAGCCTATAGAATGGGAGAAAATATTTGCAAATTTTATATCTGATAAAAGATACATATCTTAAAAAAATATAAAGAACTCCTTTAACTCAATAACGAAAAAAAAGTCAGGATTTCCTTTCTTGAGGCTGAATAATATTCCGTTGTGTATATACCACCATTTCTTTATCCATTCACCTGTTGATGGACACGTAGGTTGTTTCCATATTTGGGCTATAGTGAATAATGTCACACTGAGCATGAGAGTGCAGATATCACTTTGAAAAATTGACTTTATTTCTTTCAGATAAATACCCAGAAATGAAATTGCTGAATCATATAGTTCTACTTTTCATTTTTTGAGGAACCTTCATAGTGTTTTCCATAATGGTTGTCCCAATTTATGTTCTCACCAACAGTGCAAAAGGGTTCCCTTTTCTCTGCATCCTCGCCAACATTTAACTCTTGTCTTTTTGATAACAGCCATTCTAACAGGGGTGAAGTAGTATCTTATGGTTTTGATTTGTATTTCCCTGATGATTAGTTATGTTGAGCACCTTTTCATATTGGCTATTTGTCAATCTTCTTTTGAGAAATGTCTATGAGTATTCAATCCCTTTGTCCTTTTAAAAATTGAATTATTTGGGATGCTTTGTTTTTTGCTATTGAGTTGTATGACTTTCTTATATATTTTTTGTATTAACTCTGTATCAGAAATACGATTTACAAATACTTGCTCTCATTCTGTAGGTTGGCTTTTCAGTTTGTTGATGGTTTGTGCTGTGCAGACTTTAGTTTAATATAGCCTCACTTGTTTATTTTTGCTTTTGTTGCCTGTGCTTTTGGTGTTGTACCCCAAAAAATGATTGCCAAGATCAATGTCAAGAAGCTTATTCTCTGTATTTTCTTCTAGGAGTTTTACTTCAGATCTTATGTTTAAATCTTTAATCTTTGTGTTGGTTTTTTGTGGCTGTGTGAAATAAGGGTCCAGATTCATTCTTTTGTATGAGAAGCTGGCATTACCTTTAACAAATACAAGATATTTATTATGAACATAAAATCCACAAAAGTAAATAGCCCAATAGCCAATAAACATAATATGACTAGAAGTTTAAGCTCCCTAGCAGTCAAGAAAATGCAAATTAAAACAAATATACAAGGGCTTTCTGGAAGGTATCCAGCCACATGATATGAAAATAGAGGCATTTATGACTGGATTTTTTTCAGACAGCCCTTGTATACTGTTATGAAAAATCCACCAGATATGAAAAAATTAAAAGAGCAATACTATCTAGTGCAATTAAGATGCAAAGGTAGACATTACTGATGGGAGTGTATAATACTATATTCTTTAGTGGAATTAATTTGACAATTTTTATTAAAATAAAATATATATGTAAGTTATACATCACTTATAATATACATTTGTTTTTGTTTTTCTTACCAGAAATGTGGAACATGATTCTAATCAAGTCTCTAGACCTAACTTCCAGTTTCAGAAATATCAGAAATAAAATAAAATAAAAAAAAATAAATAATACCCTGGGGGAAAATAATCAGAAATCCAGAAGGTGGAACATTTTACGAGATCATTTAGCTGGACACCTTGAACACCAATGTCTCAAGAAAAAGTGACAGGACTCTTCTTCACTAAAAGAAATGAAAGAGATATGAAAACCAAATGCAATACATTAATGCAGATTGAGTTCTGGTTAGGAACGAAACTAGAAAGAACATTCTTAGGACAAATGGGGGAAGTTTAAATATGGACTGAATATTAGGTGCTATTATAAAATTCTTTTTAATTATTGTATGACAGTGGTTTTGTAGCTATCTAGAAGATGGTCTCTATTCCTAGAGAGGCATGCTAAAATATTTAAGGGTGACCTGTCATATTCAGGAGTGACTTGTCAAGTAGTATAGCAAACACATATATTATTTATAAAGATAAAGCATATGACTACATTTTGGCCCAGCAATTCCATCTTTGCAAACTTATATTACAAAATAGAAGCATTATACATAATAATGAAAGTGTAAGGGTATTTGTTGACTTATTGTTTATTATGACAAAAAATTGAAAATAACTGGCATGTCCATCAATAGGGGGTGATGAAGAAATCTATATGGCACATCCATGCCGTGGAATACTATACAGCAGCTAAAAGAATGAGTTAGATCTGTCTGTATTAATTTGGAGGAATACACATGATATATTATTCGGTAAGAAAAAAGTTGTAGATAAAACTATAGAACTATAGTATAAATCTATCTTGTATAAGACAATATTCGTATAAAAACAAAACATACCTCTATCTATCTCATTTCTCTCTCTCTCTCTCTCTCTCTCTCTCTCCAAATATATATATATTTGGAGTTAGAAAGGTCTATATCAGGCTGTAAACATTGGTTGCCTTAGAGGAGCAGTGGGGAGATTAACTTTTTTCTTTAAATATCTGTGTATCATTTCATTTATTATAATTAGTGTGAATTATATTTTATATAAATTTTATATTTATATAATTTGTATGAATTATAGTTTATATAATTTTATATATTTTATATAAAAAATAACTGATTTTAAAAAATAACTTATAAGATAAATTCTGATCAGCTAATGGCATCCTTTCTTGTTATCCAAACGTTTTATAAATTTATTTTTCTTTAACTGTGTCACTTCTTACAGTTTCAATGGGATTTGGGGGAGAGAAGGCAAATTGATACACGCTCAGTCCATCATCTTAAACCTGAAGTTCCTTCCACTATTCTTTCTAACTTATCTGTTGGCACTCATGCAGTTTTTGTTTTTGTTCTCATTTTTTAACTGGAACACTCTTATATGCACATAGAGTTTCTAACTGAAAATAGCGAATCTGGGAAACAATTCATAGAACTGTTCAAAGTTTAAGCATTAGGGTATGACATGAATTCCTAGATTCGGTTGGTGTTGGTTAGGAAGAGAATGAATTGTGACCAGTGCCTATCTTAAAAATCCTTCTATTTTCTAAAAAGACATGTGTTTCGTAGAACTGAACTTCCAGCTGGCCTAATAATTTTCACACTCTGTTGGGGACCCATGAGAGAACGTTACTCTTTTTGTCAGCAGTACAGACCAGAAACCATCTAATACCATTAACCTACTTTTGACTTGGCACCCGCTGCCTTGGTGTAAGTTATAGGGACAGATTCATAGCAAGTAGTGGGGTAAAAGGGATAAGCCAACCCAAAATACCAATCAAAAAATCAGTACAACACGTGCAGGAAGCATGCTTGGGGTGGGTAAGCAGATCAGCAATTTGCTTTAAGTGTGCAGAGGTAGTTTATTGAGGGTGACTTTTGACAACACAGTTTCTAAGGTGATCTATCAAAGGAGGAAAAGGAAACCCCTCCAAGTGCAGGTGGAAAATCCTTCTCTGGAGATGACCAGGAGCGTATTGTTCCCATTCCAGACCAGGAAGGAACCTTTGAGAATTACTCTGTAGAGTGCTTAGATTCCAGTTAGCAGAAAAGGGTCTTCCTTTTCAATAACATCATGGAAGGTGATGCCACTACCTTTACAAAAATCATTTTTGTCATATACAATGTATTTTCTGTTGAAGTCAATAATCATAAGTGATCAAAAATGCACACTTGGTAGGGTATTGGGAAGACTTTCATCCTGGTTCATTTCTGCCATCGAGACATTTATTCTGAGGAAAACAATCCCATTTGCAATTGCATCAAAAAGAATAAAATACCTAGGAATAAATATAAGTAAGAAGGTGAAAGACCTGTACACTGAATACTCTATGAAACATTGATGAAAGTAATTGAACAAGACATAAATGGAAAGATACTTTATGTTCATTGATTGGAAGAATAATATTGTTAAAATGTCCATACCACCCAAAGAAATCTACAGATTCAAGCCACTCCTTATCAAAATTCTGAAGACATTTTTCACAGAAACAGAACAATTCTAAAATTTGTATGGAACCACAAAAGGCCTTGAATAGCCAAAGGAATCTTGAGAAAGAAGAACAAAGTCAAAGGCTTCACACGCTCCAATTTCAAACTATATCACAAAGCTAAAGTATTCAGAACAGTATGGTACGGGCATAAAAACAAACACATAGATCAATGGAACAAACTAGGAGGCCCAGAAATAAACCCACACATATGGTCAATTAATTTATGACAAAAGGGGCCAGGACTATACAAGGAGAGGGTAAAGAAGACTCTCTTCAATAAATGATGTTGGGAAAACTGAACAGCCAGATGCAAAAGATGAATCTATTCCCCTATCCTACACCATATACAAAACAAACAAACAAACAAACAAACAAAACAAACAAAACTCAAATGGATTAAAGATGCAAATGTAAGACCTGAAACCATTACACACCTAGAAGAAAACATAGGCACTAATCTCCTTGACATTGTCTTTGGTGGTGATTTTGCGGATTTGATACCGAAAGCAAAGGCAACAAAAGCAAAAATAAATAAGTGGGACTACATCAAACTAAAAAGCTTCTGTACATCCAAGGAAACCATCAACAAAATAAAATGGAAACTTTCCAAATAGGAAAAAGTATTTGCAAAGCATATATGTAACAAAGGGTTAGCATTCAAAATACATAAGGAACACATAGACCTCAATAGCAAAAAACAAACAATTTGATTAAAAAATGGGCAGAGGATCTAAAGAGACATTTTTTCCAAAGAAGAAATAAAGATGGCCAACAAATACATGGAAAGGTGCTCAGCATCATGAGTCATCAAGGAAATACAAAGCAAAACTATGATGAGCTATCACATTATACCTGTTTAAATGGTTATTATAAAAAACACAAGGACTATGAAGTGATAGGGGGTGGAAAGGAGGGGAAGCTTGTGCGCTGTTGGTGGGATTGTAAATTGGTGCAGCCACCGTGGAAAACAGTATGAAAGTTCCTCAAAAAATTCAAAACAGAACTATCCATATGATCCCAAAATGTCACTTTTGGATATTTATCCAAAAAAACCAAAACCACTAATTCAAAGAATTATATGCCCCCCCCCCCCCCGTTCATTGCAACAATTTACAATAACCAAGATATGGAAACAACCTAAGTGTCCATCAGGGATGAAATGATGTAGGACATGTGATACACACACACACGTGCAGAATGGAATGTTACAGAACCATAGAAAGAAGAAAATCTTGCCATTTGCGACAACACGGGTGGACCTGGAGGGCTAAGAGCTAAGTGACGTGTGGGATCGTAAGACAGATACTGTGTGACCTCCCTTACATGATGTGGAATTTCGGAAAACCAGGCAGCCCTGAAGAGCAAAGATAGAGAGCACCGTTGTGCTGTGTCATTGTGCCACCTTCCAGCTCTCCACTGCTCATCCGTGCTGGACCCCACAAAGGATCTGTCCCCAGCAGCCAAGAAAGTGTCCTTTGCTTGAACAGCCAGTGCCCAAGCCCCCATGCCACATGGTTGTGCACCCCCACTTAGATCTTGGCTCTCCCATCGTCATCCCAGATTTATTCCCACCCTGGATTTGGGCCACGGACGTCTTCCTGGACCTACCTGTTCACTACTTCTCTCACCTGAAGTCTCAGCCAGGCTCTGAGATTTGAAGCTTCCCCCCCACTAGATTGACCTTTAGGTGTGACCCTTGCTTACTGTTTGCATGGTCCCGGACTTCTCTTTCACGCACACTTTTCCCTGGAGGCAACTTGGACCAGGTGTGACACATTCTAGACAGATAAGCTGCTCTTCTATGGCTTTTCAACAACCCAGACTGACTATCACAGTAACATCTTACATTCCAACGGCAGTTGAGGTTTACCCAGCACTTATGCATGGGTATCTTCACCACTGCCTTCTAAGTGGTATCACCCATGTATTCTAAAGGGGGAGACAAGCACAGGGAGGCTAAGACACCTCTCAAAGCCTCCTCAACCAATGAGGGGCGCCAGGACCCAGGTTTTCTTGCTCCAAATCCTCTGCTCTCCATCTCAGTTATTAGCCTGCTATTGTCTTGCAGCTCGGAGCCCACCCTTCCAGTCGTGGGGCAGGGGCTCTCCAAACTCCTTTCCTCCAACTCCCTTGCCCACAGCCTTCTCGTTGGGTTCTGCCAATAGGGGGGTGTTTAGGGTAGATTGGAAAGAGGGTGAAAGAGGCTTCCTTCCTAGTTTCCGGTTCTGGTTGGCATTGTTCTGGCAGCCCGTTCATCACTGCTGTCAGCACCAGCCGTGCTCAGAGGTGCCAGCAGCAGCTACGCTGGGTGATAGTCTCTCACAGCCCGGGCCAGGCAGCTACTCCCTGTGGTCGGTGTACAATCTTACATCGGTTACATCAGTGGCAGTTGTACAATATACCGATCTGTCATTGTCATGCCTTACAATGCCATCACCCCACTAATTCTAGCAATCATGTGTCACTGGGTAAACTTACCACAGTATTATTGACTGGGTTCCCCTTTTCCTCTTTACCCCTCCACCACCCTCTCCCTTCTGGGCACCATGGCTTTGGTCTCTGCTTCTATGAGTGTGTTTTTGTTTTGTTCATTTGTTTTTGTTTTTTCAGATTCTCCATACTTGTGTGTGTGAAACCATCTGGTATTTGTCTTTCTGTGTCTGACTTAGTTCACTTGGCATATAATACCCTCAGATCAGGGGTGTCCAACCATGTGGCTTCCCTGGGCCACATTGGAAGCAGCAGCATTGTCTTGGACCACACATACAACACACTCACAGTAATAGTAGCTGATGAGCTAATAAAAAGGTCCGTGTGTAATTTTCGTAATCTTTTAAGAAAGTTTATGAATTTGTGCTGGGCTGCATTCAAAGCCATCCTGGGCTGCATGTGGCCCATGAGCTGCAGGTTGCACTAGCTTGCTCTAGATCAGTGGTTCTCAACCTTCCTAGTGCCGGGGCCCTTTAATACAGTCCCTCATGGTGTGGTGACCCCCATAAAGTTACTTTCGTTGCTACTTCATAACTGTCATGTTGCTACTGTTATGAATTGTCATGTAAATATCTGATATGTGTTTTCCAATGCTCTTAGGCGACCCCTGTGAGAGGGTTGTTCGACCCCCAAAGGGGTTGCAACCCACAGGCTGAGAAGCACTGACCTAGATTCATCCACATTGTCACAAATGGCAAGATTTTACTCTTTAGAGATCTCCCAGTGCACGTTGAATGGATTCTGTGCATGGAAATACCTAACGTGCTTTCCCTTTTCCTCACTAGAACCTGACTGATAGAGTGTTTAGGCACCAGGAAGCAGGGGGTCCCAGGAAGCAGACCCTCAAAGATGAAAATTTGCAGTTAATTTTTCTCTGTCTTTGGCTAGGAGGCAATGTGGAGCTCCTCGCCAAAGAATAATTGAGTACTGGCAACCCACGATCTGCAGGGGCATCGTGATTAATTAATATTACCTGTGGTTGCTTGCAACAAAGTGGCTGTTGAAGGCAAGGCTTTGAGAAACCAGATGGCTCCTTCTGACTCACCAGGGAGTGTAGAGAAAATGGTAAGCACAGGCAGTTAAACCTCAGCTCTGTTTCTTGGTAGAACAACATGCAATATGTAGGGTATGTATGTCCCCAGAACCGAAAGGTGCTCCTAGTTGTAGGAGGTGCAAAGTGCAACATCTTGTCTCTCCCTTTGGAGGTGATACACTGACATACTCCTGAGTGCTGAGCCCCCTACGAACTGGAGAAGAGGTATGGGGGTGGCCATCTCAAGTGGGAGCGTATTTCTGTCCTACGTGAATGGCGCTGAGTGGCATTTGCAAGAAGCTCTCGGTAATCCTATGAATAAGGAGACACACTCTGGGTATCGGGCCCACTTTCCCCTCCACCATACTGGCGCTTGGTCAGTGGGCCCATGACAAATGGCCATGCTGGCGGGATGGAAGCCAGCCCCTCCTCCACAACACGGGCTTTTCCTCACCAACGTCAGTCTGGCTGTTGCCATGCTGAGACAGCCGAGTGCCTAACCTGCCACTAGGCAGAAGCACACTGAACCTCTGATGTGACACCTTCCTGCTAGGCTGACCAGGCATCCTGTTTTAAATGGGACAGAAAACAACAGTATTGTCCCATTTCAAACGGTGTGTATGGTCAGCCTGTGTCCTGAAGGCCACCTGCAGGCAGAGGGATTAAACCGATCCCTTGTACCAAGGAGGGAGAAGCAATTTCTATTGCTGGAATGAGCCCGTCTTTTAGATGGGGGTCTGTCTGCTGCCTGCAGCATCCTCAGCTATGGACTTAGCACGCATGATGTTCGCTGTTGATGTGTTTCTCACCGCTTTGCTTCTGGCCAAAGAACTCATTTCATAGCCAAAGAAATGCAACAGCAGGCCTGTGCCATTCACTAGTCTGATCATGGGCCCGTCACCCAGAAGCATCTGACTTAATAAGACATGGGAATGACCCTCCGATGAGGCAGAGTGCAAGTGGAGAGAGAGAACACCTGAGGTGTTGGGACACCACTCTCCAGGTGTGGTCATTGATACACGCTGCTGTTTCCCCGATAACCAGAGTAGAAGGGTATAGCCACCGAGGGATGGAGATGAACTTGGCTCCCAACACTAGTAAACCCATTGGAGAATTTTTTTTTCCTAGCTCAGCAACTTTGGGTTTAGAGTTTTTAGTTATCAGAAGATGCATGCTTCCACTAGGACTAGAGCAGTTCCATCGAATTTAAAGTTGAAACTTCCACTTGGACACTTTGGGCTTTCATGCCAGGAAACTCGTAGGCAAAGGGGGGTTTATGCCACTGGCTGGGTTAATTGATCTGATGACCAAGCAGAGAATGAGGTTGCTGCTCTACTACAGAGGCAGGGAGGACTGTATTTGGAACCTAGGGGACTCTCTGGGGGCAGCGTTTAATCCCATTAAGTCCTATAACAAGAGTTGACAGAAGTCTCTAGTAACCTAACAATAGTAGGACCGTAGGAGCTGTAGTCCTTTAAACATGAAAGTAAAAGAGACACGGCAAAGAAGACCAAACAACTGAGGGATTGGTGGGCTACGGAGAAATAGAATGTAAAATTAGTAATTAGGAAGAAAGAAGTCACAGAAATCACCCCTGGCCTGTGTCATAAAGACCACAGCAGCTATGCTTTACAGTCCTTGCTTGTTAGTGCATCGTTTTATGTAAGTTGTGCTTCTGATGGTTAGCTTTATCGGTTCATCTCGGGTACAGAAGCTCGGGTGGTGGTGTGACCAAACTAGAGGAGGAATTCACAACAACCTTAGCTAGGTAGAGCACAGTTGGGACCCTGTGATTCGCCTTTTTTTAGAAAAAGGTGTGAGTGTCTTTGTTTGTAAGAAAGATTGAGGCATCCTATTGGGCAGAAGCAAGTTGTTATTGTTGTATAAGATTTCAAGTAAGGGTAGACAGTTGTGTATGGATGGTGTTGACCAAAGAGGTGTTTATCTGTTGTCTGTTAGCTCTGAGGCCCTTCTTCTGTATTCTGCTCTGTGACTGCAGGGCTGAAACTCTGAGAACTACATTTCCCAGTCTCCCTTGCCAGCTTTCTGTTATTAATAAGTCTATTAGTGGTAAACACTAGAGGGGGTTTGGAAGGTAGAGAAGGGTAGAAGTGACCTCCAGTAGGTTCCTTCCTCCACGTGTCTGGGTATCAGTGGGCTGGAACGTTCCTCCAGAAGTCCATGCGACACCTCTGTGAGGCCCCACCTCATAGTGTGGTAACATCCCCTCTGCCGTGTTATTCCCCCCAGAATGCTTTGCAGTTACTAATTTCTGGGTTACTCTAGCATCTCCATTTTGCTCTGTCAGCCTTCCAACACCTGTGTAACCAGTTCCTTGTATTATTAAATTCTCTCTTTTTGGAATATCTAGGATAATGGTTGTTTTCCTAGCTGGACTTTACTAGGATGACTCTGTACTCTACTAACAGCCATACTGTTATCTGTTTATCTGTCCATCTATCTAGTATCCATCTATCACATCCTAATTTAATTAGCAAGTGTAGCAAGCAAGATGATTTTTGCCAAGTGAGATCAGAGACGACTTTCAGCAGAATTCCAAAATGATGAAGCTTGCCTTTGCCTCATCTCTTCTTCCTCTGGCGCCTCTATCCCTTTATCCTGAGGCTCCAGAACCTCACACCCCCTTCCATGCAAATCTGTGCCTTTCCCTGCCAACTTCTAAACTTAACTGATAACTAACATCTGAAAGTTTATAAAGAAAAATGCAAGAGGAGTGATGCCTTTTGGAAACATCGGTCCTTTAAAAACCACTCTTAAAGCTGCCAAAGCCTTTTCGTGCTCAAAGGAGCACAGCAAAGTGTGAGTGTAAGATGACCTGTCAGGGTTACACGGGTCCAATCACCAAACTGACTGGGTCTCACGGTAGTTTTTGGAGATCCTCAAGCCTACGACAGACGACGTGCATTGGTCCAGAAGACTATAGCAGAACCATTTTTTCTTTATTTTGGATTTTCTTTCCTAGGTACTGTAAAAATTAGACAAAATAAATGTGATTTTGGGTAAAGGATCAGATGCAAAATACTCCAGAACACTTGAACTTGATATTTTCTTCCTGGTCACATCAAGGAATGAGAATGGCCGTAGACAGGCAGCCTGAGTATGTACACAGACCAAGAATTTTCTCTGTGTTATTGCAAGTGTATCGGTTAGGATGCTTTTCGCTGTAAATAACAGATAATCCAACTCAAAATCACTTAAATAATCCAGCAGTTCCACTCCTAGGGTGTGTGTGTATATGTGTGTGTGTGTATGATAAACAATATGAACATAGGAAAAAACTGGTACATGAATGTTCATAGCCACATTATAATAGTCAGAAGGTTGAAATGAGCCAAATGTTTATCAAATTCAATGGATAAACAAAATGGGGCCTATCCATACAATGGAATATTATTCAGCTATAAATAAAATAAAGTTCTAATGTATGGTCCATGCACTTTGAAAACATTTGCTAAGTGACAGAAACCAGTTACGAAATACCAATTACATTTATGGTATGATTCCATTTCTGTGAAGTGTTCACCATGGGCAACTCCATAGAGAGAGGACACCTTGGTCGCTTAGGGCTGTGGACAATGACAGAACTGGAGAGTGATAGCTAAAAGGTAGATGGCGTTTCTTGTGAACTGGTGAAATGTTCTAACAATGGTGTGTGGTGACAGTTGTACTACTCTGCATATCCTAAAACCCATTGGAGGGCACACTAGAGTGACTTATGTGCTATATGAATTCTATTTTACTTTCTTATTTTCCCAAACGTACTTAAATTATAAGGGAACTTCTTTTGCCTCTAACAGGAAGTCCAGAATTAGGTCCGTTTAACAGCGGATTGATTCAGTGGTTTAACCTTGGTTCTCTGCATCTTCTTACTCCACCACCTTTGGTTTGCATGCCCGCAGGGTTGTAAGGGCTGTAATGGTGTCGGACATCCTGGAGAGGGCAGAGCCATGCTCTTGTCTTACGTTCCTTCATTGCAGGGCGTACAGTGGTGTCCTGCTAACTGCTAGTAGGGTCCAAGCTGACTACTCATCTTAGCTCATTGAGTACAACTGCTTTCCTACCACACACTAAACCAGTCCCCAGCAAGGGGACTTGTGTCACCATGAGTGGCCTAGACCATCAGGTGTACCCCTGAGTGCTAAGGAGGAGGTGGACACTGGAATTGAACCAGGGCTGGGTCAGCGAGGAAGAAGGGACAATAGGCAGCTCAGTATCTTCCAAAAATGATGTAGGAAAGAGAATTTCCCTACAGAAAGAATGGGATCAGAGTTAGCTATGAATTTACTCCTTTCCATGTCCATCTGTCTATCTACCTGTTTTTCTATCATCTACCTGCCTACCTACACGCACACAGGGTTTTCAAATGCCTATACTTACAATTTCTTGTGACTAAGGGGTGTGGGTCTTTACCTCAAAAAAAAAAAAAAATCTTTCAGGCTCTGCATTTTCATTGACATGTGCCCCGTTAGGGAGGACTAGGAAGTGTGACCCTGAAGTCAAGCCCGCTCAGGTGGCATTCTCCCAGCCTCTCAAGGACAGTGTGGGCCTGCACGGAGCTTCCCCCACTCTCCCTCCTGCTGGCTAAGCAGGAGCAGCCGGGAAGAGGGGGTGTCTGGCTGAGGTCTTCGGGGGGTGAGGCACACACCCTCCGTCCTGGCCTTGCCCACCTCTCTAACGTTCCCAAGTCTCACTCTTGCCTGTGCCGACATTGGCACAGGGTGCACGTGAGCCGCCTGGTCACATGTGGTTGTGTTTAACTCTATAGAACTTTGAACCAACCTCAAGCTGTGCCAGTGGGGAGATCAAAGTCAATAAAGTCTATGTGTTTTATAAACGGTGAACTTTTGTGAAGAAACCAAACTCATTTAGGCCCAAGCCAAGGGCAGTGCTGTGTTTTGACTGATGTGTAAGTCAAAAAAAGAAGGTTGTTTCCCCTGTGTGTTATTTGGTGTGTGTTGTTTTTTTTTTAAAGACTGTTTATCAAGGTCTGTACTTTAAAATAAACACAGAGAACTCTCGTGTTCTTTTTGTAAACACACTGGAGTCCTTTGAAGCCAAGGATAATGAGCATGATAGCAGATGACTGTTTATCCTCTCCTGGGCTCCGTGTTTGGTTAGCTGAGTCTTAAAATCCTTAAACCTCCTTTGCTCTTGAGTGGGGTTTGCAGAATGGACTGTTAGAGCAGAGGGAGAGGACTTAGCAGCTCTATTCCTACTGCTCCACAAACAAGGTCCTCTCTGGGGGACAGGCTCCTCTTGCCCTGCATTTGTACCCAAGCTGACACCCACCGGAGTCCTCTTGGGCCCTCGCCAGGCTCTCTGCCCAGGGGTGAGCTGGTACATGTTGACCCATCGTCTCCAGGAGTGAAGAGAAGAGCCCTAGTTTATGGCACTGGCTGGTGTGACTCGTCTGTCCCATTGTGGCTCATGGGAGGCGGAGCTGGGGAGATGGGCACAGTGCTCCAGGTGGTCCAGCCGGCCCCCAGCACCACGGCCTCTACCCCTGCCCTCCTCGGCCGAACTTTCCATTCTGTGCCTGGGAGTCACCGGGCGGCTTCATGTCCTTTAGTGCTTTGGAAGGGCCGTGTGCCCCACTCTGGGGAGAGCGTCTCTTCTTGTTTGAATGTTCCTGTCCTGTACTCTAGAGATACTGCTTTCCACTTTCTTTGCTCCACGTGCTTGCAGCAATCCACTGGGCTATTCTGGTCACTTCCTGTGGACAGTTCCTTGAATTGTTTCGATGCCATTGTGTGATTCACAGGGTCCAGCTTCCTTTCCTCTGCTAGGCAGCTGGGAAAGTCAGGCTGCCTTCGTGTTTTGCTTTGTGAGCCACAGTATCCTGAAGTCATTCCTGCCTAACAGGGCAGGGTGTGTGCACCGAGGGCCCAGCGCCCAGCTCTTTTGGGCATGAGAGATGTTCCTTGGTGGACAGAAAGCCATCCTGGGGGAAGGCTGGGGTGCCTGGGGGAAGGAGGTTTTCCCACTGAGTTTCCAGGTCCCCGTGGGTGGGTGTGGGACCCACATCCTGTCTTGGAGCTGGGGGCAGGACACCTATTCAAAATGATGAGAGCTTTGTCCAAACACGTAAACACGGATTTTGACCTCGTGGTTTAAAAGATGGGAGCTTAAGCAATGCATTGCAGAGAATGGAAATGCAACAGTTGATGCACGTGGCTAACGGGCCCTCATGGGCTAAGGTGTGGCCAGGAAGGGCCAGGAAGGGCCAGGCTCCAGCTCTGGGCTGCAGTCCTTGCCTCGAAAGCCCGACCTCCCAGGATGGAGATAGGGGCCGAAGGACTCTCCCGAGACAATGGCCTTAAAATCAGAGATGGCTTAGCTTCAGTATGACCTTTCGGATCCAGGGCCCAGCTGAGGCAGGAGCTGAGGTGAGAGGTGAGGCAGGGGTGACAGAGGGCGCCCTCCCACCCCGCCTCCCTGGCCTTCCGTCAGCACCTGAAGGGGTTCTGAGGGGAAGAGAGGGCGTGACCCAATTAGAAGTAGGGGGAGAACATGGAGGCCTTACTGCAGTCCTGTCCCTCCAATCAGTAGCCCTGTTATTCTGAATGCTGCTAGTGACAGCACGCAGAGGTGTCCGTTGTTGCATACCAACTGTGTCAACCATTGTGCAAACTACCCTGCAATTCTCTTCCTTGACGACTACACTAACCACGTGAGTTATGTGTTTTTCTTCTTCTTCTTCTTTTACAGCCAGGAGACCTAGGCTGGGAGGGTGGGTATTCCTTTGCTCAAAGTCACAACTGAGCTGAAGTTTGAGCCCAGATTTAACTCACTCCACAGGCTTTCCTTCTACCCAGGGTCCGGTCTTGCTTCTCTCAGCCCCGGTGTGGGGTGAGGTGTGCTGGGATTCCTGTGTCCTGCTCATGTCCTCCTAGAATGTGCTAGTGACTAGACCAGGCATGTCCAGCCTGCAGCCCAGGACAGCTCTGAATGCGGCCTAACACACATTCTTAACACAGTATGAGATGCTTTTGCAATTTCTTTTTTTTTAGCTCCTCAGCTATCGTTACTGTGAGTGTATGTTGTGTGGCCCAAGACAATGCTTCCAGTGTGGCCCAAGGAAGCCAAAAGGTTGGGCACTGCGGGACTAGACCATATCCTAGAAAATACTGGTAACTAGACAATAACCTAGGACCCACCAGTAACCAGACTTGATCCCAGGACCTCTCCCGGCTCTCCCTGCCCCAGAGACACACCCACGGGCGGGTTTCCCAGGAGAAGCGGCTCGGAGGCCTCAGTGGCACCTGGGGTTCATCCTTATCTGTCCCCACCCCTCCCAGGCTCTGCCTCCCCTCTGGGTCTTGGTTTCCATCTGCTGACTCACTGACCCATCTAATCCTCGCGGGCAGATTACCCTGCAGGATGGTCGCCTGGCTTCTTTCCCATTCACTTTGGCCTTGGACTCTGAGTTCAGGCCCCGGGCCTCAATGTCTGGCCGTGTCACCCACCAATAAGGCCTTCCCGGCCCCTTGACCTGGCTCACTCTGAGCAGGGCCGGGGCCTGAACAGAGAGGTCACCCTCCTGGCCATTTGCCCCTTGAGGGGAGACGTGGACCCAGCCACACCCACCCCTTCCTGGGTGCCTGCGTTTCTCGGTGATCCCGCTGGGGGGTGACACCCCCTCATGCCGGCAGCATACATCCAGCTGCAGCAAACCTGCTCCGTTATTGTCCGGAGTTTCTTGTCCGTGGTTGGCACCCCCCAGTGTAGAAGACCAGACCAGGACTGAGTCTTGGGGTGTACGTGGTCTAGTTAACCGCTGGGAACTTTGGGAAAATTACTTACCTCTCCGTGCTCCCATTTCCTTAGCGACACGAGGAGGGTAATAATAGAAGTTACACTGGGGAGCTGTTTGCAGGGTTAACTGAGTTAGCATATGCGAGGTAGCATTCCTCATCCAAGTGTCAGCTACTCCTGTTATCACACATATGCCACCTCCCTTCTCCTGGGGGTCCTAATGTGTGGTCACTAAGCTGCGATGGCCAGACCACACAACCGAAGTAGGAGAACTCTGTCTGCTTAGTTCCAACCACATTAGTAACCAGTCATATTCCCAGGATGGTACTAGGCCCCGTGAGCCCCTCCATTCCAGGTGGTCCAGGTTACTAGAAGTGTCCAGGGGCCTGAACTAGTCAATGTACCTGCAAAGGTAGGCAGGAACTTTCAGCAAAGGAGTAGTCTGGTACTTTAAATTCCTAAAATTCCCCATGTGGCTTTGGACAAATCACACGGTCCTTCTGTCCCCCAACATTATCATATCCACGAGGCTTAACGAGTGCTCAGCATTTTGTATGGGGATGTATATATGAACAAACAAATAACCCATGGACACAATCAATAGTTTAATGTTTATTTGGGGACGAGTGGGTTAGGGAGGGGAGAAAGGGGGTGGGAGAGGAGGGGGGGAAGCTAAATATAAGGTGATGGAAAGAGAAGTCACATTAGGTGGTGACCTTATTATACAACAAGCTGACAATGCACTGTAGAACTGTATGCCTGAGACCTATGTAATCCTTGCTAACAGATGTCACCCCAATAAGTCTAACAATAAAAATGAATTAAAAAAAAACTAGAAAGAACAGTCTAGTATGTAGACCATGAAATAACAGTAAATTCCAGAGCAAGAGTTAGTAATACGAGAGCGGTCCAGAGAAGATCCAGCCCTAAATGGCTCTGTTTTTCCTGTTACATGGTGGACACTTCCCGGACAGGCCCCAGTATACCATAGGCCGAAGGATGAGCCATGTGTGATGGTTAACTACTGTGCCAAGTTGATACGCCAAATCAAGTGGCGCTCTGATACAGGGTTGGTGACTTGTTTGAGCCCACTCTCTGGCTTGCAAGATTTCTTGTTTTTGCTGGATTGGTCCAGGTCTGCGTGCGATGAGGGGCCTCTGGGAACCCTTCTGCTGCAGGATTTGCATAGTGGCTCCGGAAAGACCTGGGTGGGACAGGAACAGGCTGCTGATAGTCCTAGCACGTGCTCTGGCTTATTGAAGCCTGCCACTCAGATGCGGTCAGTGAACTGTCCAAAGAGCCAAGTAACTAACCTCCTACCACCTGGGAGACAGAAATCCCTGTTCCTCTGCAGTGGTTTGGAAGAGGGACATTCCCTCAGAGCCTTAAGGACCTTCTCTCAGCCTGGGAAACACTCAGGAGAGCTTTGCTGTCACATTGTAGTTGCAAGCTAAAGCGTACAGGCTCACCAAGGCAGTGTGTACCATAAGCTGACCTTTAAGTGTCTTGCAAGACACATAGTCTGAGAGACCATTGTCGCTATTCCTACAGTGTTGCCTCTGGGAGCTCATTGCCCAGAAGCTCAATGTGGCTTCCTACTGCATGCTGCATTTCACACATGCTGATGCCTGTGTGCGTGTGTGCGTCGGTGTTGTCAGGGAGCCGTGGCCAGGGCTGCTGTGTGTCAGGTGCTACGTTCTCAGGCCCACACCTTGCTTGCTTGCTTTTACCAACAGGTGAAAATTAACCCCGTGAGGACAATGATAACACAGCACTTTGAGCGCAGTGAAGCACTATGGAGATGTCCACTGGCACAAGGCATGGTATTTGAAGCTGGAGGAATCTGTCGAACCCAGAAGCAACTATTAAGAATCTGGATCTAGAAAACCAGCTACCTAAGAGCGGAGGCTTCTCCCTGAGAAACAGCGCTGCAAGGCCTGTGATTCCCAGGGAGCTTGCTCTTCACCTGTCCCCCAGGGCAGAAAGGCTAGGCCCCCCCGCTCACTGAGCGCAGCGGGGAGCAGAGCAAATCTCCGTTCGGTGGCTGTGTCTCTCCACTGCTCTCCGTTCTCAGTGCTCTCATTTTCTTCCCCCCTTTCTCCATTACACCCTTCGCTCGAGGAGAGTCTCATGAACTAATTTTCCCCAAGATGTCCATTACTGATCAAGCTTGAAGTGTTATTCTCTCTGAGATAATGGTATTTAAGAATGAAGAAGGAAATGGGTCTCTTAAGTGTGGAATTTCAGAGATTAGTGGACAGGGAGGGAGCTGGGGGTTTAATACACACACATGCACACACACACACATGCACACGCACATGCACACACACACATGCACACGCATACTCACACACACACACGCACACGCACGCACACTCACACACACATGCATACGCATGCACACTCATACAGATGCACACGCACGCACACTCACACACACAT